>OY992540.1:123402259-124002259 GCA_963921195.1 Pegoplata infirma
TTACGATATTTTTTAAAAAAAACTTTGACTGAATACACACTTAAAATAATAACTCTGTAAAATACTCTATTAAATGCTTGTAATCTCAATTCAACAGTTATTTGACAGAGTTTTCTGTCAAAATACAGATTTAAAGAAAATACTTTGTATTTTGTTGTGACAAAAAAAAAAATAAAGTTTTATCCGTTATATTATTTTTAACTTTGTACTTAATCTTAATTTTACAGATAATTAACAGAGTTTTCTGCTAAAATACAGATCTAAGCGAAATACTCTGTATTTTTTATAACCAAAAAACTACACTCAAAATAATAACTCTGTAAAATACTCTGTAAAATGACTGTAATCTCAATTCAACAGATATTTGACAGAGTTTTCTGTCAAAATACAGATTTAAAGAAAATACCTTGTATTTTGTTGTAACAAAAAAACAAAGTTTTATCTGTTATATTACACTCCAAATAATAACTCTGTTAAATTACAGAAAAATTCTGCTAATTAAACAGAGTACACCATACTTTTCTAGCTAACAACATTTCTTGGTAATTTTGCTAAAAAACTCTGAAAAATGATTTTGACAAAAAAAACTGTTAATTTACAAAGTTTATAGTAAAATATTGGTTAAATATGAAAACTTTTTGACAGAGAAAACTCTGTGATTTGACTTTAAAACTCTGTAAAATGATTTGGACAAAAAAAAAAAACTGTTAATTTACAGAGTTTCTAGTAAAATATTTGTTAAATAAACCACCATTTAGCAAAAAAAACTATGTAAATTTATATATATTTGTAAAATGCATTTGATGCAAAAAAAACTCAGTATATTTACAGAGTTTAGTTAAATGCATGTTATTTTGTAAAATTTTTATAAGTTTTCTGAAAAAAAAATTTTATAACTTTTTTGCTACTTTTTCAACTTTTTCTCAAAAAAAAAAATACACAGATAAAATTTTGATGTTTGGTAACAAAAACTACTCAAAACAGAAAACTTTTTTGGTTATAAAAAATACGGAGTACTTTGCTTATATCTGTATTTTAGCAGAAAACTCTGTTAATTTTCTGTAAAATTAAGATTACAAAGTAAACAGTAATATAACAGAGGAAACTTTGTTTTTTTGTCACAACAAAATAAAAATCTGTATTTTAACAGAAAATTCTGTCAAATATCTGTTGAATTGAGATTACAGTCATTTTACAGAGTTATTATTTTGAGTGTACTTATAACTTTGTAATCTTAATTTTACAGATAATTAACAGAGTTTTCTGCAAAATACAGATTTAAGCGAAATACTCTGTATTTTTTATAACCAAAAAACTAAGTTTTATCTGTATTTTTACTTATTTTTGTGTAATCTAAATTTCATAGTTAAAAACAGAGTTTTCCATAAAAACACCAAAATTTTATCTTATTTTATTTTTAAATGTTAAAAAAGTACCAAAAAATTTGTTTTCAAAAATCTCATAAAAATTTTACAAAAAACCATGTATTTTACTAAACTCTGTAAATATACAGTTTTTTCTGTAAAATTTTGGTTGCATCAAACGCTTTTTACAAAACTCAGAGATTTCTTTGCTAAATGGTGTTTTATTTAACCAATATTTTACTAGAATCGCTGTAAATTAACTATTTTTTGTTGTCAAAATCATTTTACAGAGTTTTATAGTAAAATTACCAAGAAATGTTGCTAGCTGGAAAAGTATGGTGTACTCTGTTAAATTAGCAGAGTTTTTCTGTAATTTAACAGAGTTTTTCTATAATTTAGCAGAGTTATTATTTTAAGTGTACATTAAAAAAATTACAAGTATTAAACAGAAATTTAGCGGTTTTTCTTCAAATAAATTTAATAAAATACTTCAACTAAAACTTTTACTAACAAACTTTGTAACGTTTGCTTAAGATTTTGTAACTAATACCAAAAATTTTACCTAAAGTTTTGTAAAGTTTACATAAAATTTTGTAAAGTTTACCTACACTCAAAATAATAACTCTGTAAAATACTCTGTAAAATGACTGTAATCTCAATTCAACAAATATTTGATAGAATTTTCTGTCAAAATACAGATTTAAAGAAAATACTTTGTATTTTGTTGGGACAAAAAACAAAGTTTCCTCTGTTATATTACTTTTTACTTTGTAATCTTAATTTTACAGATAATTAACAGAGTTTTCTGCTAAAATACAGATTTAAGCAAAATACTTCGTATTTTTTATAACCAAAAAAGTTTTCTGTTTTGAGTAGTTTTTGTTACCAAACATCAAAATTTTATCTGTATATTTTTTTTTTTTTTTGAGAAAAAGTTGAAAAAGTAGCAAAAAAAGTTATAAATTTTTTTTTTTCAGAAATCTTATAAAAATTTTAAAAAATGTTAAGACGTTAAAATTAATGGGGGTCGGTCTTATAAATGACCCCTCTATGACGCACCATTGGAGCAGTACAAATGATTTTAAGATTGGAAAATTACAATAAAATTTTTTCAAAAAAATTTAAAAAAATATTAATAATCGTTATCCCACGATCCTCCTGGGCAAAAAATTTGTAGAATCGATAAAAGTTTTACACAAAAAAATTTCAAAAAAATCGATGAGTACAAACATTTTCAAAAATGAGATTTAAATTTTAGAACTTAAAAATCGCATACTAGAGCGCTTTTAAGAATTTTTGGGGGTTTTTTTTTTTAAAGAACATATAAAAACAAAAATTTTGAGAAAAAAAAAATTGAAATTTGGACCATTATTGAAGAAGTTATGAGAAAAAGAAGTTTGAGTAAAGGAACAAACTACCAATTTTTAAAAATAAATAAAAAGAATTTTTATTTATTTAAATTGGAAAGGTCGAATAATAACAACTTTAATAAATTTTTAAAAATTCGATATCTTTTGAACGGGTCATCAAAAAAATCTGAAAATTTACCACGATGGAGTTTTCAAAGGGTTCAAATTGGGAAAATCTAAAAAAAAAATTCTCAAAGTGTCCGATTTGACATGGAATGCCTCATATATATTGTCAAAACTTCAGTGATGTTTTAATTTCGTAACTTTTCTGTATGTATTTTAAATTTACAATTAAAATATGTAAAAATAAAAACCAAAAATAAAATTGCAAGCCAATGACATTTTTTGCACGATTTGGTTGATGTTTTTATTTTTTGAAGTATTTTGTTGGACAGCCATCATTTTACAAAATTTTGCGAAAAAAAAATAACAAATAAATGTTAATTTTATGCTGATAAAGCTCTTTTTTTCTGGTGAAATATATTTATTTTGTTAAGGTTTAATTTTATGTTAAACAGACAATCACCTTTAGAGTTAAAATAATAAAAAAAGTAACAAAAAATAAATAAAAATTGCCTACTTTAAAGAAAAAGTTTATACACTTAAAGAAAAATATTTATAATTTAGTAAATTTTTGTTGGTTAATTCAAGTTAGCAAATTTCAAGGAAAATTACAGTGTTTTCAAAATTTTTAGCAAATTTTGTATTTTTTTTTTTTTTAATTTTTTAATGTTTTTTTATAATTTTCTGTAAAACTTTGTCGATTGTTTACTAACATTTTACTAAATTTAAATTGTTTGCTAAAATCTGCTATGTATTTAAGCTTATATTTTTATGTTCGCAAAGATTTTTTTTGTATACAGCTAATTATTCAGTTTATCGCTTTTATTAAGTCACTAACCCCCTTTCCCATTCTTTAGATTTTTTGCTATTTAATTCAGTTTTTTTTTCCTGTCTTATAAAACTTGGTTGAAATGTGTATTAAAAAACAAATTGAATTAAATAAAATACATTTAAAAAAAATTAACACCTGCAATAAAAATAATAAAAATTTTAAAACAAAAACTCAGCACATGTGTCAACAACGACTTTTGACTTTAAAATATTTCAACAGAATGCTTAAATTAAAACAAATACAATTTGTTTCTTTAAATTTAATTAATTTGTTATTAACAAAAGTTTAATAAGTGTTAACAAGTTTATGAAGTTTTACAAAAAGATTTGATAAATGAGTTACAAATATTTGATTTGCACTGTGCACAAAAATTTTTAGTTTGTCATTTCGTTTGTAACTTCATCGTAATATCAAATATTTTAAATACTTGAGTTTCTCTTGCAATTTTAAGACATTTTAGTTGTGTTTAGGACTCATTTTTTAAAAGTAACCGTGCACTCATAATAATAACTCTGTAAAATACTCTGTAAAATGACTGTAATCTCAATTCAACAGATATTTGACAGAATTTTCTGTCAAAATACAGATTTAAAGAAAATACTTTGTATTTTGTTGTGACAAAAAAACAAAGTTTCCTCTGTTATATTACTTTTTACTTTGTAATCTTAATTTTGCAGATAATTAACAGAGTTTTCTGCTAAAATACAGATTTAAGCAAAATACTTCGTATTTTTTTATAACCAAAAAAGCTTTCTGTTTTGAGTAGTTTTTGTTACCAAACATCAAAATTTTTGAGAAAAAGTTGAAAGTTGAGTGTCACATTCAGATCTGCCTAATCTTAAATACCCTTCATCATACAACACCGTCCGACAAAAATTGAAAAAGTCGTTAAACACGAACCGGATAATATACGTTTGAAACTAGAGACTACAATCAAAATAATAACTCTGTTAAATTACAGAAAAACTCTGCTAATTTAACTGAGTACACCATACTTTTCAGCTAGCAAAATTTTTTGGTAATTTTACTATAAAACTCCGTAAAATGATTTTGACAAAAAAAAAACTGTTAATTTACAGAGTTTCTAGTAAAATATTGATTTAATAAAACACCATTTAGCAAAGAAAAATTCTGTAAATTTACATATATTTGTAAAATGCATTTGATGATGCAACCAAAATTTTACAAAAAAAACTGTAAATTTACAGAGTTTAGTCAAAAACATGTTATTTTGTAAAATTTTTATAAGATTTTTTTGGTACTTTTTCAACATTTTCTGAAAAAAGTACAGATAAAATTTTGGTGTTTTAAAAGAAAACTCTTTTTTAACTATGAAATTAAGATTACATAGAAATAAGTAAAACAAGTAAGAAAATTATAGTCGGTCAAGACCGAACATATAATACCCTACACCAGAGTTTCCCGAAAAATGGGTCCCAAGTTCAAAAATGGGCTGATTAGATCTATATTTTGTCAAATATTTAATAAGTGAAAAAAACACTTACAAATCAAATTTTTAGTGAAATAGGTTTCGATTTGTTGCCAATAAACAGCTTCAAGTGAATATCGGGCGAAATTTTCACATGGAGCCAAGTCCAAAAATGGTCCCATGGTAATCTGATTTGATAAGGTTGTTAAAGTACGCGTTTAACATACACTCAAAATAATAACTCTGTAAAATACTCTGTAAAATGACTGTAATCTCAATTCAACAGATATTTGACAGAATTTTCTGTCAAAATACACATTTAAAGAAAATACATTGTATTTTGTTGTGACAAAAAAACAAAGTTTCCTCTGTTCTATTACTTTTTGCTTTGTAATCTTAATTTTACAGATAATTAACAGAGTTTTCTGCTAAAATACAGATTTAAGCAAAATACTTCCTATTTTTTACAACAAAAAAAGTTTCCTGTTTTGAGTAGTTTTTGTTGCCAAACATCAAAATTTTATCTGTATATTTTTTTTTGTTTTGAGAAAAAGTAGCAAAAAAAAGTTATAAATTTTTTTTTTCAGAAATCTTATAAAAATTTTACAAAATAACATGCATTTAACTACAATCTGTAAACTTACAGAGTTTTTTCTGAAATTTTTTTTTTTGCATCAAATGCATTTTACAAATATATGTAAATTTACATAGTTTTCTTTGCTAAATGGTGGTTTATTTAACCAATATTTTACTAGAAACTCTGTAAATTAACAGTTTTTTTTTGTCCAAATCATTTTACAGAGTTTTAAAGTAAAATTACAGAGTTTTCTCTGTCAAAAAGCTTTCGTATTTAACAAATATTTTACTATAAACTCTGTAAATTAACTGTTTTAACAAAATCATTTTACAGAGTTTTTTAGTAAAATTACCAAGAAATGTTGTTAGCTGGAAAAGTATGGTGTACTCTGTTAAATTAGCAGAGTTTTTCTGTAATTTAACAGAGATATTATTTTGAGTGTAAATACGCAAAAATTTTGTTTTCTATAAACACACACACAGCTTTTGGCAGAGCATTGTGACAAAGCATAGATACAAACTCAATATGTTAAAGCAGAATATTAAACAAAATGAATTTTAAGTGTTATGATTTGTTTATACACAGAAAAAATTTGAAACGAATTTCAATCAACAAAAACGCGGATTCAATCAATTTTTTGATTGAAATTCCTCCAATTAAAAATATTGTTGTACCAATCATTAAATTGTAGGTGATTGAAATTTTTTTCAATCAAACATTTTTTCGATTTTGATCAAAAATTTGATCAATTTTTTGTTTAAAGTCAATCAAAATAATGATTGATTTAACAAATGAATTGTAAGCTTATGACAAAATTATCAAAAAATTCATTTTTTTGCTTTCCAATATGTTGCCAACAAAAAAAAAGTAAAGCCTGATTATTTTGTATATTTTTGAATTAATCTATTCAAATAAATTAAAGCGAACAAAATCTGGTATGTTGAAAATTTGTAACAAAAAATAGCAAAAATTTTAATCAAAACATTGATTGACTCATTTAAATTTTGTTGATCAATACATTTAATTGAAAATTTTTAGCCAATAATTTTTTGTGTGTATACTTTACTTAAATAAGAAAATTAAATGGAGAAAACAATTGGCAGAATCTAATAAAATACATTATCAATGCTTTAGCTTATCGTAAAACTCTTATATTTGAATATAATAATTAAAAAAAAAAACAATATTATGTAAAATCCAGACACCGGATTTGAAAAACCTAAAACACAAAATTTTAAGTTTTCATCAAAAATAAAAAAAATGATTGTGTTCAAAATAAAATATTTGTCTGTTATATTTTTTTTGTATTTTTATCACAGTTCAAAATATATTTTTCTTTTCAAAACAAAAAAATATAAAAATACCAAAAAAACGTTTTCCATAAAATTTTAAAAAGATATTTATCGTACGAAAAAAAAAAAAAAACATAAAACCCAAAAAAAAAAACGTTTTTTTTTTGGTAGAAAAAAATAATTGAAAATATTTAAATACATACAAAATTAACTAAAATAAACTTGTGATATAAATTAAATCCTTCATATCTTTGTCAATTTTGGTCCAATAAATTGGAGTAGCACACCATTGGAAACGTATTTGGGGCGTCTATTTAATAAGATCTATACCTGCCAAACTTATTAAAACTTTGGTCCATGACTAACCTGACCAACCATCCAGCTTTTGGCGGGATTATCCCGCTTTTTGATGTCTCATCCCGCCTTGAATTTCTATCCCGCTTTTTAAACAAAAGTCCCGCTTCATCCCGCTTTATCCCGCTTTTTGACTTTTAAATATATTTTTAATTTTTTAAATAATATTTTGAGTATGATTTTTCTGAAGTAATTTTAAGCGATTTTTTCGATTTTTGAGAATTTAAATATGGCAACATTTTGAATTTTTTACCGTATTTAAAAAAATGTAAAATAAATTACTCCAAAAATTGTATTGGAACTCGAAAAAATTTACAATAACTTTTTAAACGTTTATTTAAAAAAAAAAATATTTTTAAAGTTTGTTTTTATTTCAATTAGTTTTTAATTAAACAAAAATATATTTTTTTGAGTTGTTCTATAGGGTGGTCCATATTATGAACATTTTTAAATGACCTGAAATAAGTACCTGGTAAAATTTTGAGCCAAATATGTTAACTCTTTGACTCCGTGAATTTTTGAATTTGACACATTTTTCAAATCTGCAAAATTATTTTTTTTTAAATTTCCTCAAACAAAATTAGCAGATATTTCATCTTGTTTAACAAATCCAGTGTTGAGGACCAGCGAAAATCCAAAATTTTCTAAAAAAATTCACCTGTTTGAAGACTTTGACTAGGAATATATATTTTTTAAGTAAATGATTTTTTATGCATTTTTTTTTTTGAGTGTAAATTTTTTTGAGCGTTCAATTTTTTTGAAGTGACAAAAATATTTTGAAAATTATTTTTGTGGCTTAACAGTGTCTTTCGAGGTGTGTTCAACGCTAAGTGGAGGATATAAAAAAGCCGCTTTTCAGACAAAAACAGTTGGTCAGGTTATCCATGACGTAAATAAAGGGGTTTGATTATTTTTGTCCAGGTAAACAATAGGGTAAATGTGATACAAAAATAAATTATAGAGTGTTAGGGTAACAAAGCCTAGTATTCAGTAAGTCTCTTTTTGGAACCACTTACCTACTGTAATTCCTCCAAGTTTGTGAACTTACCATCTATATTTTAGGGACAGAAGGATCTTTATTTGTTAAGCGAAATAAGGCCCAAGAAGGCGGCTTTGAGATCCAAATTCTTAAAGAATCACTATTATAAAGTAGGAGATCATAATAGTCACTGCGGAATCTAAATAGCTTTGGCAAAAACTGCGTTATCGTCAAAGGTGAAATTTCCAAATAACAAAAAAAGCAAGGATGGGACTTAGGGGTCTAATTTTTTGTGGCGTAACTATTATTAGGTCGCAGATCACGAATATTAAAAGATAATAGCTTCCGCAGAAAATGTATGGTATTCAATCAAATTGAAATCTAAGCGATTCGCATGGAAAATGACTTAAGTTGCGGCTATTATTGAAAAGTTTCCTGAAAGCGATCCTTTTGGAAAAAATTAAGGCATTATTGCTAAATAGTCCATGGAAGGAAACTATGATGCAAAAGTTTTTTAATTAAATATAAGCGGTTTTCACAGTGACGATTAAATTTGCCTTTTTTAGTTGGGTATTTGGCAAATTTGCCATTTTACTAAACGTCAAGAATTTGCCACCATTTTTTCTTTACATATCGTGAGCGGACTTTTCGTTAATAATTTGCACAAAATAACTTTAATTAACTTTTTACATTCACAATTTTAAAATAAACACAAAAAATGTGTATGTTTCTTTTTGTATAAATGTTTTTGTTGCCGCGTTCGAAATTTCAGCATAAACAATCACAGCTGTTGTCATTTTTACGTTTTTTTTTATTTGCACAATGGCATTTTGTTTTTAGACAAGGTTTGAGTTGTGCATTTTAAGAAAAATATGCCACATTAAAATTGGCATTTTTTTTGACGTTTGGCACATTTGCCAAATACCAAACTAAAAATGGCAAATTTAATCGTTACTGTGAAAACCCTAATAGATTTTATCTCTGCAAAAATATGTTGAATACATAACTGAATGTTGTTTTAATCATCCCTCGTTTGTTCTACGTCGCTAACATCAATTCCCATCGAAATTTGCTTGGCAGATTCCAATTTGTTGCTTTTAGAGAAATTATTTTGAATTTTTAAAATAACAAAAATTCAAATAATAATAAAAGAATTTGTAAATATTGAAAACAATCAAAAAAACGTTTTATTTTTTGAACTTTTCATAAATATCTTTTTTTGGAAAACTTTTTTTTTTTTGTTTGGTTTTTTATTTCGATCATGAGGAAAATTTTTAAATAAATAACTTTTTACTATTTTTTTCTTTTGAATTTAAATTTTTTTGAACTTCTACGATAAAAATCTTTGATAAAAACAAAAAAAGTTTTCCGGTGTCTGGTAAAATCAAATTACATGTTTAATGTTAAACTCTTTTTTTCCGGCTAACGACATAGTCACAGCCGTATATTCTTTAAGATATTTTTTATAACGTTTTTAAAAAAACAAAAATTAATACCAAATAAAGAATTACTACTACTACTATACTTTAGCTAAGTGGCTAGAGACTAAGCTTCACGAACAACTGGTTCTGCGGTCGAATCTCGGTGGGGATAAGTTAAAAAAACATATAAATTTTTAAAAATAGAAAATTGTAAATAAATAAAATAATAAAAAATAAATTAAATTAAAATATTAAAATAAAATTAAAATAATAAAATAAATAAAATAATTTTTTTTTCATAGCCTATGAATTTTTTCATAGGTTTCTGGTTTCTATGAATTTGTTTCATAGATTCTATGAAGGGCATCATTGGCTGACTTCTAATGATTTTTTTCATAGAATCAATTAACGTTTTCAAACCTGTAATGAACAAAAGACTTTCAGTGTGCAATGTTCTGCCAGTATTTGAGCCAGGCTCCACTCCAGCTCCTTCGAATAGACTCCAAAGGCCACACTCAAAATAATAACTCTGTAAAATACTCTGTTAAATGATAAAATTACTGTAATCTCAATTCAACAGATATTTGACAGAGTTTTCTGTCAAAATATAAATTTAAAGAAAATACTTTGTATTTTGTTGTGACAAAAAAACAAAGTTTTATCTGTTATTTTACTTTTAACTTTGTAATCTTAATTTTACAGATAATTAACACAGAAAAAAACGAATTGTTATATTGACCCCCATATTTGTGAATACAATTAAATTTTTCACTGAAAGTGCTCCTATACGGAAATTTGTAACATCAACTAACGTTTGTAAATATTAATTGTTGAAAAAACAATTGATAAATGAGTTTGTAATAGTTCTCCTAAATTATTATTTGTATGGATAAACGTACAAAATCTTAAATTTTTTTTCAACAAAGAAATTCAACAAACACAAAACGTAATTTGTTGATCTAACAAAAGAGAAAAAAATAAATTTTGTTTTCAACCAGGGTTGCCAGTTTTATTTTGGGTGCCATCCCCAATTCAAAATTTCTCATCCCCAAAAATCCCCAAATTTTTTTTTCTTAAAAAAATATACTACACAAAAAACCCTCTCACTTATTAGCAATTTTTTTTGTAAAATACAACCCATCAAGTGCAATTGCGTAATTTAGCCAATTTTTTAGAACAAAAACTTGGTTAACCTACGCAAAAACACTGGCTAAAAAATGTAATTGTATTTTGCGTGTTAACAAAACTTTCCAAGTTTTAAATTTTATAAAAAGTTGAGCGATTAGCACACAATTTAAAATCGACAAGTTTTATTATCAAATTCAAAAACCAACGGAAATTTTTTATCGGGGATGGGTAACTCAAGTGTGTATCATACACTTGCTTTTTCAAGTTACTTGATGCTGCATTTATTATGGTTTTTGTATAAAAATTTCAATAACTTCAACCAAAAATTTTGAATTTTTCGTAACTCCCAAAGAAAAACCCTAATAAATGATGCAACAAGTAACTTGAAAAAAGCAAGTATCATAAAGGCATCAGGAATTTTTAATTTACACAGCATCGATAGAGTATTTTTTTTTGTCCAAATTTGATTTACTTTTGTGTTTATATTGAATTCCCCAAAGGTTCTCGCAGCAAACAGAAGTCATCAGCTCTAAGAAAGTTTTTGTACTTAAAAAACAACGAAAATTCTTTTAATTTAAGGTTTGATATACATATTGCTATAAAGAACTTTAACTTTTTACAAACATTTCGGAATAGGTTTCCAAAACTATATACTATGAAAAATGTATGAAAATCTACAATTTGGTTTAAAGGAAAAGAAAATCATGATAACATGATACCACTACGATACCAGGTTTTGATAGACACCAAAACAAAATCCGAGTATTTTCTTTATAAATCTCACAATATTCCTACGTTTGCGGTTTTTTATGCTTTAATGTTTACGATTGAATAAAGTAGAGTTCATTAAACCGATTTTATCATTATTTAATGATTAATGTATTTAAAAAACAATTGTTTATCTAAAATATTTCTTCCCCTTAAAATCCCCCAAAAAATCAGTGTCATCCCCATGAAATCCATGGATCCCCAAATCAAAATTTTCATCCCCATTTTCAAAAAAAAAATCCCCTATTTGGGGACAAAACCCCTAAACTGGCAACTCTGTTTTCAACAAAGAAATTCAACAAACACAAAACGTAATTTGTTGATCTAACAAAAGAAAAAAAAAAAAATTTTGTTTTCAACAAAGAAATTCAACAAACACAAACGTCATTTGTTGATATGGTAAAGGAATTCAACAAACGAATTTGTGATATCAACCAACAGTATTAGTTGTATTGACAAATTAAAACTTTTTTTATAGGAAAAAAAACTAAAAATAAATTGATTAAAAATCGAGATAAATGTAAGAGAATATTAATATTGAAATTAAACAAAAGTATTTTGTTAGTCAATATTCTTTTTTATAACACTTACGAATGTATTTTACTTTTATCGTTTTACCGTTTTTGTCTTATGTTGAAAATTCTTTTTTTTTCGTTTGTTTTTTATTTATTTCTTTTTTATATACACATATTTTAGTTTCGTTTTAGACAAACATAGCAATCGGTAAAAACTTGGAAAGCAAATTCTGTAAAAAAATAATTCCAAAAATATAAAGGCAAATACAAAACAATAGTTAACAAAACAAAATGTTTATTTAAAAAGATTAATTTGTTTTCGAAATACATTTTTTAATAATATTTTCTAAGACATAATTTCAATTGCTGCCGTACCCCTTGCTAGCTCAGATAAAACTAAATTCATAATCTTTTTTTTATACCCTCCACTCTAGTCTTATGTTCGAATCCCAAGTTAGTCCAATTTTTTTATATTTTATTTATTTTTTTATTTACCAAGTGGGAAATGTTGTCTCCCCCTCTTAGGAACCCTAAAAAAAAACTAACGCGCCTGCATTTTTATACCCTCCACTCTAGTGATAGAGGGTATATATTAGTTTGTCATTCCGTTTGTAACACCTCGAAATATTGGTCTAGGACCCCATAAAGTATATATATTTATGATCCTCGATCGATTTTAAGTCGATCTAGCGATGTCCGTCCGTCCGTCCGTCTGTCTGTCTGTCCGTAGAAAACACGCTAACTTTTGAAAGACTTTACAGAGGCTACTGAAGTTTGGCATATATGTTTGTCATTTACCTGGTCAGGTTGGTATTGCAATCCAGCCAAATCGGTCCAGTGGTTCAAAAGTTATGAGCAAAAGAGTAAATTTCGGCAAGTGTGTTTTGCGAATTTACGAGATAAAAAACACGATAACTTTCGAAAGACAATAATGAGACTACTGAAGCTTGGCAAGTATCTTTGCCGTTCCACGGGTCTGTTTGGTATTAAATTTCAGCTCAATCGGTCCAGTGGTTCAAAAGTTATAAGCAAAACCCTGAATTTCAGATTAGTTTCATCTAAAATGCCACGTGTTTTAACAAATTTTAAAAGCATTGGTGGTAACTAAACAATGCTTTTCAAACTAGTTTAATTTTAAAGCAATGCTTTTTAAACTGGTTTAGTTTTAAAAGCATTGGTAACTTAAAAATTATACTCGAAAAAAATTTTACACTCAAAAAAAATTTTACACTCAAAAAAAATTTTACACTAAAAAAAAAATTTAGTTTTTTTTTACAAAAATGACAATATTTTGTGTACATACGTACGTGCATTCACTAAGAAATATTTTTAGAGTAAAAAAACATTACACTCGAAAAAAATTTTACACTCAAAAAAAAATTAGTAATTTTTCTTTTTAAAAAAAAAAAAAAAAAATTACAAAAAAAGAGTTTTTTACTCAAAATAAAATATTTTTATATAATACTTTGGTGGCTGGTAGCGATGACAGGTCTCTTGCAAGTGCCATGGATAAAATCCTGGTGAATGGCGAGGGTTCAAATAGAGCAGGTTCAAGCTTTAATACGATAAAGCAAGCCCATCTTTCTGTTGAAAGACAGAGGATGAAAATGGGTAAAGATGATGATATTAAAAAAGCTAAGATAATCATAGAAGAATGGAACAGGAAAAATGCACAAATTAAAGAAGTAAAACATAACCTGACTACGGCAGTGGTATCTACAGTCCAATCCGATTGTGAGTCCGCTACCTTACCGACTAATCCTTCACATCGAAACAGTTCTAGTCCAGTCCAACCTGGTTGCATGAGCCAACCCGTTCTGAGATCAGAGTTTGGACTGGCAGGAAAGGCTTCGGGCACAATGGATATAGGGAATGCTGACACGACTGGCCAATCCGCCATGAACTCAGTAAGCCATATACCCATAAAGCATTGTGAGGATAAAAATGATTTTTCAGTGAAGACAAAGCTAGGTGAACGCATCAATAAGTCTCCTTCTGTGAAAATAGACCGGGCACCTCTTGATGCGAACACTACTGGAGTTATGGAAATTGATCGCTCTGACACGATTGGCCAACCCGCCTTGAAATCAGAAAATACAATTTTCATAAAGCCAAGCAATCGATTCACACAGGAAAGTAATTTGTTGCACTCTGAGCGTATCGGTATCATCAATAATCCCCTAGCTAGTCAGATAGGCCAAACCGCCGTCAACTTAGCAACGGGACCAATTGATGATACAGTAGGTACACCAATTGGAGGAGGTGTTGGCACGACTGACCAATCCGCCATGAACCCAATGCAATCTTCATCTGGTGAACCAGGCAAAGGGACAACAAATTACGATTCTAATGAAAAACGCAATCGTACCTTGGACACACAATCACCTGAGGATAATATCCGAAAAAAAGTAAAAAACAATTTCGAAAACAAAGATTGCATTCAGGTCATAGGCGTATGCAGGATTGTTTTTTCAGGGCCCAACAACAACAACAAAAAAAAATTTGTTGTTCTTTTCGTGAGATTTGTGTTTTCCAATACATATAAAAAAAAAATATTTTTGTTGTTGTTGTTGGGCCCCCCCCCCTGAATACGTCGTTGATTCAGGTGGTTGTAATGGATAGAGGCCAGCCTGATGGTCGTATTGACCAAGAAAAATGGACGATATTGGAAAATCGCCTACAGCTTTGTATCACCGAATGTATCAGGGAAGGTAATGCCTTGCCTCCTTTCTTCGGTAATATTCAAACCAAGGAGGGATACAAACTGTTAAGCTGCAAAAATGAAGAAACTTTGAACTGGCTCAACGAGACCCTGAGAAAGCTAACGGGCATTTGGGACTGCGCTGATTTACATACTAGGCCAGTTGAAGACTTAAAAAAGAGGCCAAGGATACGTATTTTCGTGACAGGTCCTATTATACCAAGAACGAGACTTGTAGAGATGTTACGAGCGCAAAATAGCCACAACTACCCGACAGGTGACTGGGATATTGTGTTCATGGACAACCCCACGCAACATGGACAGGCGGTGACTATTGCGATAAACGAGGGCACCGAGAAACTGCTGGAAAAGTACTCATACGCAATAAGTGTTGGACTCAGCTGTGTCGTTGCTAGACCTGTTACTAGGAGGGTTGAAGATAGATCTCGGGTAAGTCATGGAACTTAAAGTAGTTCAAATCAATCTTCATCACTGTATTGAGGCCTCTGCTAATTTAATCCTCCATTTAAATAGGTACAACATCGACGTAGCACTCGTTCAGGAGCCGTGGATCACGAAAGAAGGAATTAGTGGACTCGAGCATTCTGATTATGTAACTTTTTGTAGTAAAAACAATGAAAATAAATGCAGAACTTGTATTCTGATAAAGAAAAATCTTAAGTGTATTCAATTGAATCAATTTACAAATGGCGACCAGACAGTTATAAGACTTGACTATGCGGACCGGTCTATTATTATATCATCAGCGTATTTTCCTGGTGATGATAATACGGATCCTCCCCCTACTATTACAAGGACTTTAGTACAGTATGCTGCGCTGCATAGCACCGAAGTTTTGATAGGGTGCGATGCTAATGCACATCATGAACTATGGGGAAGTACTGACACGAACAAAAGAGGACTAGACGTCTTGGAATTTATTATTGAGAACAATTTGACTTTAGGGAATATAGGCTCGGATCCAACTTTTGAAACCAGGAATAGGAAGGAAGTTTTGGATCTGACACTGGCTAGCCAAAAGGGTGAATTGGAGATAAAAAATTGGAAAGTATCGAATGAAATATCGTTTTCGGATCACAAATATTTGGAATTCAGTATAAATATCAGGAAGACGCAGAAGATAGCTGCTTTTCAAAATCCGAGGAGGATAAACTGGAATATCTTCGAGGGTAGTGTACGCGAATCAAACATATGGACCAGAAGGGAAATAGAGAATTCAAACGATATAGACGACTCGGTAAGGGAAATCGAGAACTCACTTAAAAAAGCATTTGGTAAATCTTGCCCGACAAGTAGAAGCAGAGGAAAAAAACAGCAGCCATGGTGGAGCGAGGACCTAAAAACACTGATGAAAAGAACTAGGAAGGCATTAAATGATGCAAGAAGACAAGATACTGACGAACTATGGTCTGAATATAAGACAATTAGAAAAGAATTCAAGAAACAAATAAGAAAATCCAAAAGAGAAGTTTATATGAACATGCTAAATGATATCGAAACCATAAAAGACACATCAAGATTGCGAAAGCTGATGTCAAAACAGGAACATGTACCAGGAAATTTGAAGTCTATTGATGGTACTTGGACAGCTTCAGCGAAGGACACTCTTGAAATGTTATTCAGGACCCATTTCCCGGAATGCAACCTGGATCCTGGTCAACTGGATAAGCCAGACGAATCAACACATGTCTGGCAATTACGGAGTGTGGACTTCGTTACAGAGGAAAAAATTGAATGGGCAATCGGTTCTTTTGGACCATATAAATCTCCAGGAGTGGATGGTATTTATCCCATAATGTTACAGAGACTGGTGAAAACCATCACACCGCTCCTAAAACAGATTTATACATCTTGCCTTAGGCTATCATATGTACCAAAGAGATGGAGGGAAGTTAAAGTTATTTTCATACCCAAGGTTGGTAAGATACAACACAGCAGCGCTAAGGACTATAGACCAATCAGTCTATCATCGTTCCTACTAAAGACACTGGAGAGGATTCTGGACTACCACTTGAGAAATAGTATGAGTGCAGGGGAGCTCTCTGAAAACCAGCATGCATACACAAAGGGTAAATCAGTGGAATCAGCCCTTCACGAGCTGGCAATGAATATCGAGGAAACCATAAACTATGGCGAATATACTCTGGCATGCTTCCTGGATATTGAGGGAGCATTTAATAACATAAAATCTCAGGCAATAGAGGAAGCGTTAACACAGTCAGGCAATGACCCAATGGCGAATCATTGGATAATGAAAGTTCTCAAGAACCGTATAATTGAGGCGGAAATTGGAGGGGCATCAGTGAGAGCGATGGCAACTAGAGGCACTCCCCAAGGTGGCGTCATCTCACCGACCCTATGGATTCTGGTTCTAAATGAGGCCTTGCTAGAACTCAGAAGGCACGGAGTTAGAGTAATAGCTTATGCTGATGACCTGGTGATTTTGGCAAGAGGGATATCACTGGACACCATATCCGACATTATGGAGCGTGCTCTCTCATCGCTCCACAAGTGGGCTACGGCCAGCGGGTTAGGTTTAAATCCACAGAAAACAGAAACAGTCCTCTTCACGAGAAGGAGAAAAATTGCTGAATTTCGACTCCCGCGCTTGGGGGAAACATGTCTGACACTTTCGGACAGTGCTAAGTTCCTAGGTATAATCTTTGACAGGAAATTAAATTGGCTTGAGAATCTAAAGGAGAGAGTCAAAAAGGCGTATGCAGCTATGTATGGATGCCAGAAAATGATTGGGAACACATGGGGTCTTAAACCGAAGCTCATACACTGGATTTTCACGGCAATTGTAAGACCAACTTTGGCACATGGTGCAATAGTGTGGTGGCCTATTGTAAAAACGGCCACACACGCTGCATATCTGAACAAGGTGAATAGAGTAGCTGCCTTGAGTATTACTGGAGCGCGCAGGACGACATCTACACATGCACTGTGTAGGATTCTGGATTTACCATCTTTGGACCTATACATCCAGGAATACGCTCTTAGGACACAGCTAAGGCTGGCACAAAATCGTGTGCTAAGGGTGCGGGAATATGGCCACACAAAACTTATTCGAAATCATCGATATGAGAACTGTGTGACTGACTATATGACTCCCCATACTGTATGGGATGAGAGCGTGCAAATTGAAATACCATCTAGGGAATACTGGGAAAATCCACCTGGCGGGGAACATCAAATTGAGGTCTACACTGATGGATCAAAAATGCAACAGGGAACAGGTAGTGGAGTCTACTGTGAAAAACTGGGGATTGAATATAGCTTACGGATACAGGACGGCTGTAATATTTTTCAGGCGGAACTGTATGCAGTGTCGGAGGCTGCTAGACTCATTTCAATGAGACCGATCTACTCTAGTGAGATCATTATATACATTGATAGTCAAGCGGCTTTAAAGGCATTAGGAAATAGGAATATTCGATCTAGGGTAGTCAGCCGTTGTCGCCAAGAGCTTCAGGCTCTTATCGAACAACACTCTTTAAGACTGTGCTGGGTCCCAGGTCATAAAAATATTCCAGGGAATGAAAAAGCGGACGAGCTAGCTCGTATGGGCGCCATTCTACCATCCAACGCAATTAGGACCGATGTACATCTGGGCCTGGATGCTATTTACATGGAGATCAGGAAAAACTTTGAACGCCAAGAAGATTCAAGATGGGAATGCAGACATGACTGTATCCAAACAAAGGCTCTATGGACTCGCGGCGAAAATCGTGCTCAAAAAACGCTTTTACACATGGAAAAGGCAGATCTAAGGTAGTATGTAGGTATAATAACAGGCCACACCGGCTTGAAATGTTATTTGAAAAAGTTAAGATTAATTATGGATGACTTGTGCAGATGGTGCGGGGACGAAGAGACAGTGGAAGATTCACTCCATTATCTTTGTCAGTGCCCTGCACTATCTCGCACTCGATTTAATTGTTTTGGCTCTTATTTCTTTCAGAATGTGGAGGAACTAAGAGGGATCAGCCCGTGGAAGATGTTAAAATATATTAAGCTGAGTAAATTTGATGAGACGCATGTGTGGACTTAAATAGTCATGCTATGGGACAGGAAGACAGAAGAACGTGAATTAATGTATAGAGAAGCCCAACACCCCACCACAATCCCCCCTCCCCGCCCCCTTCAACACACCCCCTCTTCATGAGGTATCACTATGGATCAGGATCTGGTTTTGTGGACACTATGTCAACCTCTCAACCTAACCTAACCTAAAATATTTTTAATCAAAATTGTTAATTTTTTCACGTTAAAAAATGTACTACGCTTTAAAAAAATGCATTGTGGAGGGTATTCATAAATTCGGCAAAGTCGAATTTAACTTTTCTACTTGTTTTTGTTTTAATTGTCTTCTTTTTTCATTGTCTGCTTTTTTAAAAAGAAGTACAGGCACAAATAAAAAATAAACTACACGACGAGAGAGAGCATGTTGTCGTAATAGTATGTTTGTGTTTTTGTTTTATACTTTACAAAAGCTACCAAATTCTTTATAGACAGCAATTGTTAAAAAAAAATTTACGATTTTGTTAGATTGACAAAGTTCTTTATATTTATTGATTTAAATTGTTGAAAATATCACTTTTATTTGACAAAGTCGTTTATTGACATAAATAGTTGAAAAAAATCTGTTTTATTTACAAATTATTGAACATTAATAACAAACGGATTATTTGAAAGTTAAAAAAATATTTTTCTTTGTCTTATTGACAAACTGCCACCAATGATTTGTTGAAATTTTCCCTTCATTTTGAAATACAATTATTTGACGTAGTTTGTTGAAAACAAAATCGATTTTTTGTATTATTGACTAACGGGATGCCGTTTTTACTAAATGATTGGTTGATATCAGTATAAGACATTCACAATTGCTGTTTGTTGACTTGAATTTTATGATTTTATTTTCTGTGAACAGATTTTTCTGCTAAAATACATTTTTAAGCGAAATACTCTGTATTTTTTTATAACAAAAAAAATAAGTTTTATCTGTATTTTTACTTATTCTTAATTTCATAGTTAAAAATAGAGTTTTCTGTAAAAACACCAACACTTTATCTGTATTTTTTTGAGAAAATGTTAAAAAAGTACCAAAAAAAATATTTTCAAAAATCTTATAAAAATTTTACAAAATAACATGTATTTTTTTTTACTAAACTCTGTAACTTTACAGAGTTTTTTCTGTAAAATTTTGATTGCATCAAATGCACTTTACAAATTTATGTAAATTAACAGAGTTTTTCTTTGGTAAATGGTGTTTTGTTTAACCAATATTTTACTAGAAACTCTGCAAATTAACTGTTTTTTTTTTTTTGTCAAAATCATTTTACAGAGTTTTATAATAAAATTACCAAGAAATGTTGCTAGCTGAAAAAGTATGGTGTACACTGTTAAATTAGAAGAGTTTTTCTTTAATTTAACAGAGTTATTATTTTGAGTGCACTTGTTCGTGTAGCTTCGTTAAATCTGTGTAAAAATTTATGGAGGTTCTACTACTTGAAATGCCTCTCACCCAAGACTCCCTGTATGGTATCAAGTATCCCAGGGTACAACAAAAATCTTATGTTTGCAATTCCATTTCAATCATAGCAACGTTTTGTTTGTTGTAACCTTAAATTTAAGCCACATCAATTACCAAAGCATAGGAAAACTTTGGCTAATATAAACATTTAATTGTCTATAGATTTAGAAGAGTTTTGTTTGGTGTAAGCCAGTATAAAGGAACAAATTACATCAATTGTTATGCCTAACTATTTTTCTAGGCAACCAAAACCAACCGCATATTGTTGTCAACAATATCAGTCAAAGCTTCGACAGCAAAAAAAAAATGAAAACTATACTCACTCCTTTTTAGCAAACTACTCCATATACAAATATATATCATGGTAAGTGGTACCATTTGATCGCATTTGTTTTGGTACAAACATACACAACATATCCAATTAATCTTTTTTGTTGTGGTATCACAACAACATTCTCCTTGGAGTCCTTTTTTATTTTCCTAAACACACGGAAAACAAAACAAAAAAAAAACTTAACAAACAAATAGGTGCCATAGCAAATGCACAACAACAAAATTTACAAAAAAAAAAAAAAAAAAAACACCACGGAATCACGAATGCAACAGCCATGACAAACAAAAACAAAATAATAAATATTGTAATAACACTATTTCCAAATTTTTAAATTGTATATGAAAGATTGGTGCGATTTTGTCCATTTGCGAACTTAACCAGCCTAAGACCATAAGACATCTTCGTGCTAAACTTCAGGGGTCTAGCTCTTTTGGTTTGGACTACATCGTGATTTTAACAGACATGGTGGCGAGCAGACGGACATAACTAAAGTGGCTTAGAATCGATCATGGATTAATAACACTGTGTTACAAAAAAAAAAAATCTAATATACTTTTCAAATAAGCTGGTGCAGTTGTACACCAACGAAATTTAATTAAAAAATTCATAGATTTAATTAAAAAATTAATTAATTCCGGACCAATCACTAAAACGTGCTTATAAATTAAAAATATTTGTATGACGTTAATGTAGTTTGGACTACATCGTGATTTTAACAGACATAGGGGCGGGCAGACGGACATAACTAGAGTGTCTTGGATCGATTCGAAGACAAATCTAATATACTTTTCAAATGAGCTGGTGCAGTTGTACACCAACGAAATTTAATTAAAAAATTCATAGATTTAATTAAAAAATTAATTAAATCCGGACCAATCACTAAAAAGTGCTAATAAATTAAAAATATTTGTATGACGTTAATTTAAAATCAATTGATATTTAGTTACACTCAAAATAATAACTCTGTAAAATGACTGTAATCTTAATTCAACAGATATTAGACAAAGTTTTCTGTCAAAAAACAGATTTAAAGAAAATACTTTGTATTTTGTTGTGACAAAAAAACAAAGTTTTATCTGTTAAATTACTTTTAACTTTGTAATCTTAATTTTACAGATAATTAACAGAGTTTTTTGCTAAAATACAGATCTAAGCGAAATACTCTGTATATTTTATAACCAAAAAAGACTCAAAATAATAACTCTTTTAAATACTCTGTAAATTGACTGTAATCTCAATTAAACAGATTTTTGACAGAATTTTCTGCCAAAATACAGATTTAAAGAAAAAAACTTTGTATTTTGTTGTGACAAAAAAATAAAGTTTCTTCTGTAATATTACTTTTAACTTTGTAATCTTAATTTAACAGATAATTAACAGAGTTTTCTGCTAAAATACAGATTTAAGCGAAATACTCTGTATTTTTTATAACCAAAAAACTAAGTTTTATCTGTATTTTTACTTATTTCTGTGTAATCTTAATTTTATAGTTAAAAACAGAGTTTTCTGTAAAAACACAAAAATTGTATCTCTATTTTTTTTTAGAAAATGTTAAAAAAGAAACAAAAAAAAAATCTTTTCAAAAATCTTAAAAAATTTTACAAAATAACATGTATTTTACTAAACTTTATAAATTTACAGAATTTTTTCTGTAAAATTTTGGTTGCATAAAATGCATCTTATAAATATATGTAAATTTACAGAGTTTTTCTTTGCTAAATGGTGTTTTATTTAACCATTATTTTACTAGAAACTCTGTAAATTAACAGTTTTATTTTGTCAAAATCATTTTACAGAGTTATATAGTAAAATTACCAACAAATGTTGCTAGCTGGAAAAGTATGGTGTACTCTGTTAAATTAGCAGAGTTTTTCTGTAATTTAACAGAGTTATTATTTTGAGTGTAATTTAAAACTAAATATTAATTAAAAAAATTAATCAAAATTAAAAAAAAAAAAACATAATTAAAATTTTAATTATATAAATTAAAAATTAATATGAAAAAAAAATGGAAACCAATAAATATTTAATTGATATTAAATTTAAAAACAAATAAAATTTTAAATTTCAAAATATTGCCGTTTCTTCCCCCCTCATTTACACCACCAATAGATATAAATTTGGGCCGCTAAAAAAATACGTGTCACTTTATTTTTTCTAATCTACAAAATAAAACCAATTCCATAAAGATCGGAGGGTGACACTAGGGAGACTTCCCTTGTTAGTGATGGAGGATATATAAAATATTGATCAGTGATAGATTCCAAGATATTCTAGAGATGTCCGTCTGTCTGTTGAAATGGCGATTACGGCCAAAATATTATATATATTTGCTTGCAGTTTTTTGGAGAAGTTTGGTGTTGCATTTGAGCGATATCGGTTCAGCCGTTTAAAAAGTTTTAAGCGAAAAGGTAATTTTGGTACATTCCACATAACCTTAAAGTACCAAATGCTTTAATTTGGTTTCTTGTTGTCATACACTGAAAGAATGTTATTCATTACGGCTATGAAAACGGACATTGATTCTATGAAAAAAAATCATTAGAAGTCAGCCAATGATGCCCTTCATAGAATCTATGAAAAAATTCATGGAAACCAGAAACCTATGAAAAAGTTCAAAGGCTATGAAAAAAAAATATTATTTACTTCAATTTTTATTTATTTTATTATTTCAATTTTATTTATTTTTTTTATTATTTTATTTATTTACAATTTTCTATTTTTAAAAATTTATATATTTTTTAACTTATTCCCACCGAGATTCGAACAGCGAACCAGTTGTTCGTGAAGCTTAGCCACTTAGCTAAAGTATATAAACAAATCATAACACTTAAAATCCATTTTGTTTAATATTCTGCTTTAAAATATTGAGTTTGTATCTATGCTCTGCCAAAAGCTGTGTGTGTGTTTATAGAAAACAAAATTTTTGTGTATTTACAAAAAAGAAACGTTATAAAACTAACAATAAGTGTTATTTGGCGAGATTTTCCTCCTTTGGTGGCGCTGATAGCTAAGTCGTCGACAAAAAACACTTCAGCCGGTAGGTGGGTTCGAGCCCCGGTCAGGGCAGCAACGATATTTTTTTATAATGTTTTTTTTTGATATATTTATTCAACTATTTGAATTATTAAAAAAATTAAAAGGCATATTGATGATATTTTCTTCTATGAATGACATTCATTAATTCTATGATTTTTCATTAAATCTATGAATAAAATTCTATGAAATATTTAACAATTCTAATGAATATTCATACTGCCAATGAATTTTTTCATAGATTCTATGAATTTGGTTTTATGAAATTTGTTCATAGATATAATGAACAATAATTCATTCAGTGTTTGTAAACAAAATTAAACAAGTAAAGACATATTGAAAAAAAAAAATCGTTGGTTTTTTTCGCCAAAATTTTTGTTTTTCGCGATTTTTTTTTTTTCGCGGAATTTTTTTTCTTAAAACTAATTTCTTTTACCAATTTTTTTAACACAAAATTTTGTTTTCAAAAATTCTTTTTTAAATAATGTTTTTTTACATTAAGGAGGGCATCAATTAGAGATGGGCAAATGAGCAGATTAGAGCCTGATTCACGTGATTCACGCGTGAGTGTGACTGAATTTAATTTTACTCACGTGATTGTGAGTGAGTGTGAGTGGAGAAAAAAATTGCGTGAGTGAGTGTGCGTGAGTAAGATTTTTGCGTGAGTGAGTGTGCAAGAGTCGATGTTTTTGCGTAATTTATTTTCTCTACATATTTCCTATCGTACTAAAAAAAGCAACAAAAAAATTTTAAAATTTGGCTTAACTTAAGATTTCCTCTCCAAATAAGCCAAAAAAAATGTAAAATTTCGCTAAACTTTAAATTTTGCTGAAAATTTTGAAAGATTTTTGAAATTGTAGTTTTGGAAATTTTTTTTTGTATAAATAAAAGTTGCGTGAGTGTGAGTGAAGCTTGCTTGAGTACACGTGAGTGTGAGTTGTATTAAATTTAATCACGTGATTGTGAGTGAGTGTGAGTAGAAAAAATATACTCATAAGTGAGTGTGCGTGATTTAAAATCTCCTGTCGTGAGCGTGAGTGAGTGTGAGTCAAAAATCACTCACGCACCCATCTCTAGTATCAATACAATATAGTATATTGATGATCCTCGATCGATTTTAAGTCGATCTATGAATGACCGTCCGTCTGTCTGTAGAAAACATGCTAACTTTTGAAAGCCGTTACTTAGGCTGCTGAAGTTTGGCATTTATATTTTTAATTTACCTAGTCAGGTTGGTATTCCGCAAAATCGGTCCAAAGAGGGAATTTTAGAATTTTTCGCAATACAACTCTGAGACTGCAGAAGCTTGACGTATTTATTTATTGTTCCCTTGGTCTAGTTGGTATTGAATTTCAGCAAAATCGGTCAAGTGGTTCAAAAGTTATGAGCCAAACCGTAAATTTCAGATTGGTTTCACCTTCAATTTACGTGTTGAAAAAGCCAAGCTTAAAAAGCTTCTTTTAAAAGAAGCTTTAAAATCATTGTTTAGCCACAAAAATATTTTACAAAGTATTTTAGTCACTCAAAAATATTTTTACACTAAAAAAAATTACACTAGAAAAAATTTTACACTAAAAAAAAATTAGTAAATTTTTTTTTTTTACAAAAATGACTTACAACAGTTTTTACTCAATATAAAATATTTGTAATCAAAATTGTTAATTGTTAATTTTTTTTTCACCTAAAAAGGACATTTTGATGGGCATTCATGGATTCGGCCAAGTCCAATTTAACTTTTCTACTTGCTTAAATTTGTAAACGGTGTGGCACAAAAACAACAAAAAAAAATTGCTAGACAACAAACTAAACAATTCATATGTAACGGTATTTTTAGTTTGAAGTTTTTCTTATGTTTTGAAAATTATTCATTACAAGGCAGCAGAAAGTCAGTAATTCATTTGTTTATACCCACATTTATAAACATATACACTGAAAAAAAAAACAATGCGTAATATAGGGTAGAAGGGGTGACTTTTGCCACAAAGAAGGAACAAATGACCCTGAATAACACACTGAAGAACATTTAAAACTATTTTTTTGTTTTTTTTTTTTTTGTGTAGAAAAAAAAATTTTTTGTAATAAATAAATTGAATTCAGAAAACAACAATTGTTTAAAATTAAACCACATTTTTTTTTAACTTCATTATATTTTTTTCAATTTTATACAGAAACCAGCTACGAAAGATTTTCCCTTAAAATAAAGCATAAAACTTTTTTTCAGTGCATTATTACTATTTTGAATTCAAATTGTATCGTAAAAGTGTTACCAATTACTACAGGTTGCCATATTGCAGTCATAACAAAAAAAATAAAGAAAAACTACCAAACTACGTGTATCAGAGTACAAAAAAAAAAAACGCAATATTGAATTTTATTATTATATTTTTGTATTTTGTAATTCATATCTTAGAAATTTTTTATCCGTTACCATTGTTACCATTTGTAGTGTATTGAAAATGTTTTTAAAGCGTAAACAAATAATTTCTAAAAAAAAAAAGTTTAATTTCAAACTATAAATGACCTTCTTTTTTTTGAAAATAAATGCATACGAAAAGTCAAAGGTTAAATTGGATTTTAAAATAATCTTTATATGCAAAATTTTATAAGAGAAGTTTTCAAAATTTCTTAAATCTTAACATTAAAAAAAAAAAAATTAAATATTTCACTGTACTGAAAGTTTTTTTTTGTTTTTATTAAAGCCTGTTTATTTCAAAATTTGCTTGTTTTTTTTTTTTTTTAATTCTTGTTATTTAATTTATAATCATGTTTTATAATAAATGCAGTTTTTTTTAGCACAATGACTTTGTATGATGTTGATATGACGAATATATTTTGTCACTTTTTTTCAAGTTAAAACCTAATTAAATATCTCGTTTTTATATTACAGTTTTTTTTTTTTGTTAATTTAAAAACAAAAAAAAAAACAAGTGAGAGTGTCACATTCAGATCTGCCTAATCTTAAATACCCTTCATCATATCGCTCCTTTACTTGTATAGTGTCATAACTCAAAATATTTGATTTTGCAGAAAACACGTTTAAAGTTTACTATTGAAATTGGTTTTTAATTGAAAAAGGCCGGTACATAGAAAATGTAATAATTGCGTGTACTCTTCTCAAACGGTGAGTTTAAAAGATATTAATACGAATTTTTGACACAATATAAAGCATGATATAACGAATAATTCTGCATCATTAACTCAAAAAACGCATTTTTTGAGTTATGACACTATACAAGTAAAGGAGCGATATAACACCGTCCGACAAAAATAGAAAAAATCGTTAAACACGATTTCTAGTTATGAAACTAGAGACTACAATCAAAATAATAACTCTGTTAAATTACAGAAAAACTCTGCTAATTTAACAGAGTGCACCATACTTTTCCAGCTAGCAACATTTCTTTTACTATAAAACTCTGTAAAATGATTTTGACAAAAAAAACTGTTAATTTACAGAGTTTCTAGTAAAATATTGATTTAATAAAACACCATTTAGCAAAGAAAAACTCGGTAAATTTACATATATTTGTAAAATGCATTTGATGCAACCAAAATTTTACAAAAAAAAAACTGTAAATTTACAGAGTTTAGTCAAAAACATGTTATTTTGTAAAATTTTTATAAGATTTTTTTTTGGTACTTTTTCAACATTTTCTGAAAAAAGTACAGATAAAATTTTGGTGTTTTAAAAGAAAACTCTTTTTTAACTATGAAATTAAGATTACATAGAAATAAGTAAAACAAGTAAGAAAATTATAGTCGGTCAAGACCGAACATATAATACCCTACACCAGAGTTTCCCGAAAAATGGGTCCCAAGTTCAAAAATGGGCTGATTAGATCTATATTTTGTCAAATATTTAATAAGTGAAAAAAACACTTACAAATCAAATTTTTAGTGAAATAGGTTTCGATTTGTTGCCAATAAACAGCTTCAAGTGAATATCGGGCGAAATTTTCACATGGAGCCTAAGTCCAAAAATGGTCCGATGGTAATCTGATTTGATAAGGTTGTTAAAGTACGCGTTTAACATACACTCAAAATAATAACTCTGTAAAATACTCTGTAAAATGACTGTAATCTCAATTCAACAGATATTTGACAGAGTTTTCTGTTAAAATACAGATTTAAAGAAAATACTTTGTATTTTGTTGTGACAAAAAAACAACGTTTCCTCTGTTATATTACTTTTTACTTTGTAATCTTAATTTTACAGATAATTAACAGAGTTTTCTGCTAAAATACAGATTTAAGCAAAATACTTCGTATTTTTTTATAACCAAAAAAGCTTTCTGTTTTGAGTAGTTTTTGTTACCAAACATCAAAATTTTTGAGAAAAAGTTGAAAAAGTAGCAAAAAAAGTTATGAAAAAAATCTTTTCAGAAATCTTATAGAAATTTTACAAAATATCATGCATTTAACTTAACTCTGGAAATTTACAGAGTTTTTTCTGTAATTTTTTTTTTTGAATCAAATGCATTTTACAAATATATGTAAATTTACATAGTAGTTTTCTTCAATATTTTACTATAAACTCTATAAATTAAAAGTTTTTTTTTTGTCAAAATCATTTAAATTAGCAGAGTTTTTCTGTAATTTAACAGAGTTATTATTTTGAGTGTACACAAACAAAATTCTAATAAAATATTTTCTATTTTCATGTAATTTGAGAGATTTATGTGAAAATCGGGAAGGTGGTTTGTATAGGGGCTACAAGAAGAACTGATCCGATTCCTTCAAAATTCGGAATGGTGATTTGTGAGGACAAAACACGTTTACGTGACAAATTTCGAAACGAAACCTATTATAGTACGGTTATTAGTCATTTAATCCAAAACTAAAGAGGACCTTTGTATGGGGGCTAGGTCTAAATATGGACAGATTTTTTCCAATTTCAATAGGCTTCGTCCTTGGTGCAAAAGAAGCTTAAGTTTCAAATTTCAAGTCAATTGGTTCAAAATTACGACCTTATCGTGTTTACACCGTTTACATGAACAGACAGACAGACGGACGGACAGACAGACAGACGGACGCCAAATCGACTCAAAAAGTGATTCTGAGTCGATCGGTATGCTTGAATGTGGGTCTAGGACCAATATTTCGGGTAGTTACAAACATCAGCACAAACTTACACTCAAAATAATCACTCTGTTAAATTACAGAGATACTCTGCTAAGCAAGCAGAAAATACCTTAGATTTCCAACCAGCAAGATTTTTTGTTATTTTACGAAGAAAACTTTGTAAAAGAATTTTGATAAAAAAAAATATAAATTTATAGAATTATCTGTAAAATATTGACAAATCCGAAAATAATTTTACCAAAAAAACTCTGTAAATTTATAAAGTTTTAGTTAAATGCATTTTATGAGTTCAAAATTTTACAAAAAAACTCTGTAAATTTACAAAGTTTTAGTTAAGTCCATTTTATGAGTAAAACTTTTCTACATAAAAAACATTAATTAAAATTAAAAAAATTAAATTAATTAAAATTTAAATTTTGTTAAATTTGCCCGCTTTAATGCGTCCAAATTGTAAATTTACTTTTTTATTTTTGTGAATATTACGAGATTTAACAAGTAACTCCAATTTTACACGTCATCCTCGTAAAATGTACCAGTTTTTATTGTAATTTAAGACACTTTTTAAAGAGGGGTTTATCGGTCATATTTGGAAGTTTTTTGAAGCGATTTTAATAAGTAAAATTACAAATGAAATTTAGTATTTTGATTACGAGAAAAAACAAAGTATTTTTCTAAAATCCGTATTTTAACAAAAAAAACTGTTTATTATCTGTAAAATAGAGATTACAAAGTAAAAAGTAAAATTACAGATAAAATTTTGTTTATCGGTCACAAGAAAATACAAAGTATTTTCTGAAAATCTGTATTTCGACAGATAACTTTGTCAAATATCTGTCGAATTGAGATTACAGTCATTGTACAGAGTATTTAACAGAGTAATTATTTTGAGTGTATTATACCCTGTACCACAGTGTGGTGTAGGGTATAAATACAGATAAAACTTAGTTTTTTGGCTATAAAAAATACAGAGTATTTCGCTTAAATATGTATTTTAGCAGAAAACTCTGTTAAAAGTAAATGTAAAGTTAAAAGTAATATAACAGATGAAACTTTGTTTTTTTGTCACAACAAAATACAAAGTATAGTTGGTTTGGTTTTTACCTCAAGCTAATCAGGCCTAATGTTGTTAATGTAAATAAAAGTCTTTTATTTCATTTTTACCCGACGTTTCGTCAATGTTTTGTTGACTTTATCAAGGGGTTTCGTCTATTCAAAATTAAAAAACAATACATTATTAACAAAATCAGTTCAACTTTTCACTATTAAATAACTAACAATAACATGAGAATTATTCACATTAAATCACAATACATTTTACATAAAACACTTAACATAAAACACATAATTTTTAATTTAAACACAACTTAAAATTAATATCACAGTTTATTTAGGATAAAGCAACTCTATAACTAGCATTAATATTGTCGGTGTCTTGTTTCAAATTCATGGTTCGAAAATACAAAGTATTTTCTTTAAATCTGTATTTTGACAGAAAAATCTGTCATATATCTGTTGAATTAAGATTACAGTCATTTTACAGAGTATTTTCTAGAGTTATTATTTTGAGTGTAAAAGCTTTTGCTCGAATTGCATTCGGGTGTTCAGTGATCTTGCTCTACGACCCAAGGGCTACAAAATCCCTTCAGAAGTTTTTGTTGTATCGCCGGTACTTACCGAGATATTAGCATTTTAAAATTTCCCGGAATTCGAATTTTTTGATTCAAAGTTAGGACCCAATAAAGTCCACACATGTGTAGATGTGAACTTTTCCCATGGGGTCGCCATCGATTTTGATACGAAATTTTGCTCGGTTTTGCTCTATCTTGCTTAGTTTTCCAGTTATTGGCATTTTAGTTTTGGGACCTTATTTTTAGGACCCAATAGGTTCAGCACATTTTGAATAACTCAAAAACTGTTGCTCGAATTGCATTCGGGTATTCGTTGGTCTTGCTCTCCGACCCAAGAGCTACAAAATTGCTTCGAAACTTGTTGTATCGCCAGTACTTAACGAGATATTAACATTTTAAAATTTCCCGGAATTCGAATTCAAAGTTAGGACCCAATTGGGTCCACACATGTGTAGATGTTCACTTTTCCTAAAGGGTCGCCATCGATGTTGATCCGAAATTTTGCTCGGTTTTGCTCTATCTTGCTTACTTTTCGAGATATCGGCATTTTAGTTTTGGGACGTAAATAATTATTACAACTATTGCTCTAATTGCATTCGGGTGTTTGGTGGTCTTGATCTACGACTACAAAATTGCATCGACCTTTTTTGTCGTATCGCCGGTATTTACCGAGATATTAGCATTTTAAAATTTCCCGGAATTCGAATTTTTTGATTCAAAGTTAGGCCCAATTGGGTCCACACTAGTGCCTACGGTCAGTACCGTAATAATAATAATAAGCCTTGTTCTTGATGTTGAAAGAACTGCCTCTATCAGCGACGTATCCAGGAATTTGAAAACGGGGGGGGCACAACTTTCAAATTTTAACTATGACTACAGCCCCTATTTAACCCCTATTTACCCCCCCCTCCCCCCTCCACCGTATTTACTGCTTCACGTAAGAGTCATAAGTGAACGCCATAAAAATGTCTGTTTTGACAGATTTTTCTGCTGACTTGACCTAGATTATCCAGACAAAAAAATTTAGCAAATCGCGTCTGCTAAAATCAGCAGATCCTCATATGGATCAAAATGGGTGTATTTTGGGCAGATTTTTGAGGTTTAAGTATTTTTGAGTATAGTTAGAAAACTTTGTTCATTTGTGCAATTTTAACCCAGAAAAAGTGCTAGATTGAACATTTTAGATTTATATCCAAAAATTGTTGTTAGATATTTCAAATTCATATTCAGTAAAAAGTATGGTGATCGCGCTGTTTTAGATTTAAGCTTGTTCCGTGGTACTATGTGATGATTTTGCTATAAAAAAGGTTCAAAATTTAAGATTTTTTGGTAGAAAAAGTATCAGCATCTAACAAGTTTTTATATAAAATTTCTTTCAGAATCTGATATATTTTTGTATAAAAATATTTGAGAACATGAAAATTTTACTATGGAAAATATAGTTTGGAATCTGATAGTTTGTCTATAAAAAAAAAATACTAAGAATTTAAAAATTTTCAATAGATAAAATGTTTCAGAATCTAACAATTTTTCAATAAGAAAAAAAAAATTCCCAAAATGTAACAATTTTCCTGACGAAAAAATGTATTAGAATCTGAAAATGTTTCTAAAAAAGATGTTTTCAGAATCTGAGAATCTCCTATAGATATAATATTTCAGAATCTCACAATTTAATCTTAGAATCTTGTAGTTTTAAATTTTTTTAGACATTTTTTTCATTCATAATTTTTATTAGATAAAACCATTTCATGTGTTTCTTAAACATATTTTACAGATATTTCGATATAAATGGCTTTTTAGAAATGAAATTAGATTACGCTCTTGAGCTTTTATAAAAAAACTAAAATCTTTTTTTTAAAAACCAAAATATTTTGATTCCTGTGTATTTTTTTGTACAATGCGTTGCAGTGTATTAATTTTTAAAAATTTTCAAATCGAAAAGGGGGGGCACGTGCCCCCTGTGCCCACCCCCTGTATACGTCCATGGCCTCTATACTGGGCATAGGCTGTCTATAAATATCTTCCATCTTTCTCTTCTAGACGCTGCTTCTCGAAGTTCTCCTATGTTGTTGTAGTTTCTATCTTCGGATGTACTATTTATCTCATTAAGTGTCGACACTCTCCAGGTTGTTTTTGGGCGACCAGGTCTTCTTGAACCTTGGGGGTTGTAGGAGAGAGCTTGGTGACATATTTCAGTGGGTGGTTTTCGTAGCGTATGGCCAATCCACCCGAAATTTCTTCGGCGTATCTCGATGTTGACGTCTCTAAAATTTGAGCGTCTACAAAATTTTCAAAATTCTTCGTAGACACCGATTGACAAAAACTCGGAGTTTGTTTTGTATTTCATCTACTACGTACCTTGATTTTCGTTGCTGTGCTTTACATATTGTTATTCCAAACTCTATGCAGTGTTGTGTATGCTCCCAGTGCTTTTCTTATTCGGACATCTACATCCTTCTCTGTGCCTCCTTCTTCAGTAACTATGCTACCCAGGTACTGGTATTCTTGTACTTTTTCTATTTCGATTCCATGGAATGTAACGTTTATGCTCATGTCTTTAGTTTTAGAAATGTTGATCTTAAGTCCAACTTTTGAAGATTCCGCAGCCAGATCGTTTAGCTTTTCTTGCATATCACTACGCCTATGTGCGAGTTCACATTTGTCGTCTGCGTAGTCGAGTGACTCTAACCTTTCGTTTGGGTTAACTGGGTTCCAAATAATACCACGAGGTTTAATTTCTGTTGCGCGCCTTGAAACCGCATCTATTACAACCAGAAATAGTAGGGGTGAAAGCAAACATCCTTGCCTGACACCAGATAAGGATTGAAATGGTAAAGACATTTTACCGCAGTGAAGAACACAGCCTTGAAAACCAGCATAACTACCGCGAATTAGTGAAATGATTTTGTCTGGCACACCGATGTTTCGTAGTTCAGCCCATATACATACTCTACTTATTGAGTCAAAGGCTTTTTCATAGTCAACAAATAGTGTATATAACGGAGATCTCATTTCTAAGGACTGTTCGATTATTATTCTAAGCGTGTTTATTTGGTCGACGCATGATCGGTTTGCACGAAAACGGTCAGTACCGTAGTACCGGGAATACCGGTATTCCCGGTTCTCGGTATTACCGGGAAATGGTACCGGTTTTATTCATTCCCGGGAATACCTGTATTCCCGGTTCCGGTTCTGGAGGTATTCCAGAAGAGTTTTTCCTATTAAAAAAAATCTTAGATTCTCCTAAGACTTGGAGAAATTTTTCTATCTTCTTTCTTTTTTTTGAATTTGGTCTGGGGGAATTTCCTTCCCCCCATGGATCCATGCCTATATATAGTCATTTCCGTTTTATATCATTACCATTTTAAAATTTTTACTTCCCAATTTGTTGGTTTTTTAAACCCTGCATTAGAAAATTATTGCTTTTACAGACTAAAAAAAATTATCATAAATCTCGACAAAGCATCTGTTTGGGATGCCTAAAGTAAAGCGCCACCTATATTAAAAAAATTGGGAGTGTGAGTGTATTTTTTTGTTGCCAGTATGTGTATGTATAAGTGAAACATAAATTTTGCACAATGATGGCATAATCTTTTGGCATAACAAACTTTCCAACATACAACAAAAACAACAGCAAGAGCAGTAATGTTATTGATACCATATGATGGGGCTTGGTTCCAAACCACCAATACACCACCATCACTAACATGATTACAACAACTTCAACAACAAAACGAAGTAATCAAGAGAAGTTGAAAAAAGCGAAGAAGAAGAAATGAATGGAAAAAGCAATGTTACATTTAAAATTCAACACAACCATGTTGAAAATGCGTGTAAACGCACGTTTATTTATACTCAAACACACAAACAAAATACAGACAAAACAAAAGACATGCGGTTTTTACAAAAAAAAAAAATTCAGATACCACCTTCTCTCCCACTCCCCCCACCTACCATTCACTCTCCACCATACCCTCTCTAACAGTATTTTAAACAAATATTTACTAATGAAAAGTATACAACAAAAAATAACAGATTCTCCCGCAACAATTACAGGCGGCTTTTAACAAAAATTGTGTTGTTTATCAATGCTGAATGGTGAATTTAACTTTGACAGAACTGTCACTGATTTTGACAGAACAGCAACTGCAATGTAGCTGAGCTGCTATGTTGGACTGCAACATAATATTTTTAAGAGTGTTGAGAATTTATGTTGGAAATTATGTTTTGAGATTTTAAAATTTTTTGTATTAAGAGAGCACAAAGAAGAGTTGAGTTGAGTTTTTTTTTTTTTTTGGAAAACAAAAAACCAGATTGTATGGTTTTTTATGATTTTTTATTGTTGATAAGAAGAAAAACATGGCGTCTGTTACACGCCAAAAATTAAAAAAAAAATCAACAAATGTAGCTTATCATATTGAATATTTTGTAACAAAGCAAATTGAGGTTATAATTTTACCTAATTTTTATTTTTCATTTTATAATAATTGTTGCCAAGTTACTTTGGCAAGTTTTGATGATAAATAAAAAATGTGGTCTACAACAGGGTGAATCCAAATAAGACGTTTCCGAAATCTTAAGACCTAGGGTAGGTAGTTCATCATTTGGCACATTGAAGGTTAACAGTCCACATTCAGGTCCGTGCTTTCTTGTCTAGGTCGTACTTAATTTGAAAGTCAACTTTTTACTTACAGTTTGTCAAAACCACTACACCTTGTTAAATTACTAGGAAAAGTCTCGTAATCCTATTTTACTAATATTTGACAGCTTTCCTTGTTTTTTAACAAACAAATTTGGATCGAAATTTACATTTTTTTTTTTGTAATTTTACAATTTTTTTTGTGATTTTACAAATTTCCAAGATAATTTTACAAAAAAAAAATCTAGTAAATTCACGAGAATTACTTGTAATTTTTATTGCGCCAAAAAAACTGTAAATTTACAATTTTATTGGTAAAAAGCTTGTAAAATTACAAAATTATTGGTAAAAAGCTTGTAAAATTACTAGGAATTCTCGTAAAATAGGAGGTAACAAAAAATCTAGAAAAGTTACGAAGTTACCTTGTAAATTTTATCGTGTCAAAAAATTTGTAAATTTACAATTTTATTGGTAAAAACCTTGTAAAATTACAAAATTATTGGTAAAAATCTTGTAAAATTAGTAGGAATTTTTGTCAAATAGGAGGTACCAAAAAAAAAAAAAAATTTTTTTTTCTTGTAATTTTACAAGGTTTTTGGGACACGACCTTATACACTGTTCTGCTAGTCAAAAAATCCCGTCTCCAAACTTTTCAATCACATCAAGTTTTTGAGAAAATTGAGGTTAAAGTTAAAAAAAAAATCGACGTTTTGGTTAGGCTTAAACATTACTTTTGCAGATGCAGAACTCATTTGGTCAGTCGCATTAACCCTAAGGGATCCAATTGTCTTTCAATGACGTCATATTCCCCAGTATCGAAAATACCTTATTAAAAGACAATTGGTAATCCAACGGTAAAAGCGAATGATCAAATGAGCAATGCATCTTAATGAGAAATGTTCAAGCTTTACCCTTGACTTAGTTTTAAGTCTTCAGCACGTCTGTTGTCAATTATGTAATTCGATTTTTTTGCATTTCAAATTTCTCAAAAACCTGATGTAATGGACCAGTTTGGAGACCGGATTTGTGACCAGGAGAATAATTGTGATCATGTGAAAAAGGTGGCGATCCATTCCCAAAAAGTTTTTTTCTTTAATCATTCCGTTTGTAACACTCGAAATATTGGTGTAGGACCCCATAAAGTATATATATTCATGATCCTCGATCGATTTTAAGACGATCTAAAGATGTCTGTCCGTCCGTCTGTCTGTCCGTCTGTAGAAAACACGCTAACTTTTGAAAGACTTTACAGAGACTTCTGAAGTTTGGCATATATGTTGGGCATTTACCTGGTCAGGTTGGTATTGCAATCCAGAGAAATCGGTCTAGTGGTTCAAAAGTTATTAGCAAAATACTGGGTTTTTTCAAGGGGTTGCAAGGGTTTTTCGTGAATTTACGAGATAAAAAAAAAAACACGCTAACTTTCGAAAGGCAATTCTGAGGATGCTGAAGCTTTGCATATATATATCGTTTCCCTGGCCTGGTTCGTATTGAATTTCAGCCAAATCGGTTCAGTGGTTCAAAAGTTATTAGCAAAACCGTGAATTTCAGATTAGTTTCACCTTAAATTCACGTGCTGAAAAATAAAATATTTCAAAAATGTTATTTTTTCACGTTAGAAATTTTACTATCACTTAAAAAGAGCATTGTGGAGGGTATTCATAGATTCGGCCAAGTCGAATTTAATTTTTCTACTTGTTCTTTATATCACTTTCTTTTGATAATTTCATCCTTTTCGCTCTTTCTTGCTAAGTTTTGAAAATATTATCGATTTGACTTTTTAAGGAGCTGTGACAAATATACTACGAGACTCCTCACATAGACTGAATGGTCCATACCGAAAACACAATAATTCTCAGCGACGCTGATAGAACTCGTTAGTCCTCATTCGAGGACAGTTTCTAAGTTCTCGAAGACAATGTTTGCCAAAGCACATTGTGCAGACCGTTACCTAAGTGCTGGCATCGAAGATAAGTTCCAATTTCTTTCTATGATAACTAGTGTCCGACCGAATACACCTTTTTTGGCCGAAGCCGAAGCCGAATATTCGGCCAAATTTTCACTATTCGGCCAAACCGAAGCCGAAGCCGAATATTAAAAAAAAAATGTTTTTAGTTGCAAAAACACTTAGTTAAATGTTTTTGTGGCTTACTAATGTGATTCAAAGTTAGTTTAGTGTGTTTTTCAACACGTGAGCACAAATATTATACAATTATTCGCTATTCGGCCTATTCGGCAAAATTGTGGCCGAAGCCGAATAGTGCTTTTTGGCCGAAGCCGAAGCCGAATATTCGGTCGGACACTAATGATAACCTTTAGGGCAGTGCCCGGTGATCACTCCAGTAAGTGTACGGCAGTTACATCTGGTAAGTGAGAGTAAATAGTTAGTTTTCGTCAGATGGCTTCAAATTTTCTGTTAACCACTACAGCGTTTATTTGGTGGATTGGTGTTGGATTGGTGGGTTGATATGAACAGAAATACCAATTTCGCCAAGCTCCTCCGCTCTCACGTTCCCTGGAATAACTATGTGACCTGGTACCACATTAGCTTCACCTTGTTTATACTCCCTAAATTGTGTAAGTTCATGAAGCATTCGAAAACTACTTTCGACTTGATACAAAAGCTTCTAAGAGCTTTTAGAGCAGTCTGACTGTCAACGGGTGTAACTAGTGCATGTGTTTAAATGAAATGGCCAATCCGTTTGATAAAAAAAACTCATATGGGTCACAGAGAGCCGGGACATTCCAGGGAATTGGAAGGCCGATGATCTTGTAAGACTGGGAAAATGCCTTACAGGTTTCCATGGAATTAGAAACTGTTGGTATTTCTTTAGAAATTTGCAAGCAAAATCTACGTATTTGTTCCGCGGAGGAAACTAATTAGAGATGGTCAGATGAATGAACTTGTAAGACTACACTAAAGATTTGACCTTCACATAATCAAAAGCGCACAAGAGCGCCGTTATCTCTTCCATTCCTCTTGGCCACTGTCTTATTGGGAAAAACGACGAGATGTTGAAGGTGCCGTTAAATATTTTCTGTCGAATTGCAAATATCGAACACTATCTGCCAATGCCCGGCGCTGTTTTGACATAGATATGCTTCATTGGGATCTAAGAAGCTGCATGATCTCTCTGATTTGGTGAATCTCAAGCTACAAAAGATCAATTGTTCTATTTACATCTAAGATAAAAGCTCGTCAAAATCCGTCCGAATAATATTTCAGCTTAGATTTGAATGGACATTAACATAAAATAATGCCCCATTCGCATCATTATGAAATGATACAGCACCATATGATAAAAATCTCATTCGAACAAGATTTCAGCTAAAATGTGAATGGAGCGAAATGCAAATTTCAAAATCATCACTCTAGTTGCTAGGTTTGGTTGGTGTCCGCCATTTGGCGAAATTCACTCGGAGGCCATATGGCCCATTTTGATTTCCCTAATTGTCGTTTCCCTACTTCCCCGCTGTTACAAAGTTTTACTTCTTAAACCACCTCGATTTTGTAAGATATTCTGCTAGAGATGTCAATGAGACATCGCTAAGGCATTCCAGGCCATTATATATTTTCCCCCTTGTACCTTTGGTACACATAAGTGTTTCCCTGACTCCTTCTAAACTCTTCCTCACAACTCCTATAAAAGTCCCTGTCACGCACGGCCGTTTAGTCGATCATACAATAACCTGTCAGTACTCCAAACAATAGGCTGAGAGAGCGCCTGTAGCCTGCCAAACGTTTTGTTGTTGTTGTTGTAACAGCTCGACCTGTTATTATATGCAAGTTTATGGTTAGTAATTTCTTAAGTTTTCGCTCTCTGTTCTATTGACTCGTCCCAATCGAGCTCCAAAAATCGTGCCACCTCTATGTGCTGGGTCCATAAAGATGTTGGATTCAGACGAGTTGGGTTTTGAAGAGGTGTGGTACGTTATGGGGAGACGTATTGGGTATAGTCGGGTTGATTCTCGACCAATAAAAATTATGCTGAATACAATCCTTACACAGATCTTAATTGTGCCAGTACCACTCTTGTTCTTCTTGGCAGACTTCTCTCTTCTGTGATGGGTGGGAGACGGCCTCCAAGTAGGGCATTTACTCGGTAGTTGGCTGTCGCCGATTCTACTGTATACCTGTGAATGTCAATTAGAGTTGCCCGGTATGAAATTAAATACAGCTGTTGGATGTCGTATTTCTGGATATTCATCTCATAACACCAAAGACCTTTTCTGACATGCCTTTGGAGAAGGATTAATTTCCGTAAGGTAATGGTTCGGCTGATCCCTCCGATGACATGCCAGAAGGAACTGTTTCGCCAGCATCTGACTGTATTCCTTTACCGGAATTATCTTCGTCTCCTCATGTAGATGGTGCATTGAGGAAATCTGAAGACAGCGCGCTACAGTTCTTAGGGCTGCATTTAGACAACTCTGAAGTTTCTTTCACTGCGTTTCGCTCACACTAGTTGGCCACTGGCCGGTTAATCGTTTTATAGATAGCCAACAAGATTTATTTGTCTTTTCCGTTAAGTGCGCCGGCTAGCGACTGAAGGACCTTGTTTCTACTGCTGTGGTGGTTCGGCTGATCCCTCCGATGGCATGCCAGAAGGAACTGTTTCGCCAGCATGTGACTGTGTTCCTTTACCGGAATTATCTTCGTCTCCTCATGTAGATGGTGCATTGAGGAAATCTGAATTCAGCGCGCTACAGTTCTTAGGGCTGCATTTAGACAACTCTGAAGCTTCTTTCACTGCGTTTCGCTCTCACTAGTTTGCCACTGGCCGGTTAATCGTTTTATAGATAGCCAACAAGTTTTATTTGTCTTTACCCCAAGTGCGCCGGCTAGCGACTGAAGGACCTTGATTCTACTACGTTTCCACGACAGCGGGATCTTCGAAAAACCGAAACGACTCGGAGACTCATCTTCGACCAAGGACTGTGGCAACCCCAGCCAAACGTGTTAGAATATCCTTCGCCATGGAGCTTTAGGGGCGGTGGCCTCACCTGTGCACTCTTGATCCCTTTTTGGGACTAAGAAATAACTCACTCCCTGTAAACCGGTCTGGGGGATATTTACAAGACATCCTCCTCGTCTATATCATACAAATCGAGGTCGTTCAAACCCGACAGTTGGTCATTAGCGTTACAATCTGAAGTCAAATCCATGTTAGCCTGCCTGGTGAGAGATAACGGTTTTGGTTTATCTCAGTATCATGTCTGCCGTTCAGACCTGAGGTAGGCACCTGGACAGTAGTTGGGGCAGACGAGTGTGGAATCTGCATATATTGATCCCCGGCTATAGAACTTTCATGAAAGGGTTCTATGGATGGATTTACGGGCACAGTCCACGTACCGCTTGCAGATGTAAAATGTATAAAACTTCGTTTAGAGCCTATTTACATCCTAAACCTTGGACTCACTAATACATTTTTTGGAAGTTAGAATATAAGGTACTAATTAGTGGCCCAAAATTCCAATTTGAAATAATACCACATATTTATTCGACAAAAATGGCAAACGATAAAAACCACCGTAATTTTTGACAAATTTTGATCACGTAAATCGCAGAAAAGGCCACCAAGGGTAGATACCCAAATTTTTAAATGGTTTCTCGATAAAATTTCAAAATTTTATCAAAATCGAATTATAAAGGTTGGAATAATTTCCTTGTTAGTTAATTTAAAACCCAATGTTTAAACAAATTACATACAACAATGTCAAATAAATATAAAACATTTTAAATTTTTTATGATTTTATCTTTTCATGAGTATAGAAAAAATTCTCTAAATTTAACAAAACATACATTCATTCAATAAACAATGTGTGTATGTATATTTTAAAGCTGCTAAATTTAGCCTAAAGGTGGAAGTGGTCATTTAAAATAAATTAAATAAAATATGAGTATGAAATAACAGCAGCAGCAGCAAAACTTACAGCTCTGCTTAGCTAAAGGCGTTTTAACAGAGCTGCAAAGTTAATATACAGACAGACGTAATAGACAACAGACAGACAGATAGATAGATACAACAACACAAATACAAAAAAAATCATAAACAGACGGACAGACAGACATCCCTTTTAGACAGTCGGCTAGTCAGTCATTTATGCAGTCAGTCAGCTGTGCAAGAGCATAAAAAAAAATATATATACCTATATGTATAAGTAGACACGCAACTTTATAGGTTTACAAAAACAATAAATTGTTTGGCAAACAAAGAAAACAACAAAGCACATAGGTGAAAAGGGTAACCCCCTTTACGTCACAACAGCTGATTTATGTTCAAAGTTGGTAATACAAAAAAAAAAACACCAAGTTGAAAAAAAAAACAGAGTAAGAGAGACCTAGAGAAATTAAGTAAGACCAGGAGAGTAATTCAATTTAAAAAAAAAAAATTTCAATTCAGTGTTGCCACCAACTAAATCGTAAACTACACATTGATCATGCGAAAATTACACATGAAATCGCGAATTACACATGTTTTTTTTTGTTTTTAATAACGTTTTTTTTTTGTTAGTTTTGAAAATATAACGTTTAAGTCTGTCGATTAAGTCGATTTTGACATAAGACTCCTTTAAATTGACATTTAGCAGCTAACTGGACATTGAGTAATCTGCCCTAAGTCTGGTTTTTACTACTCAAAAAAAACTTCAATTTATCGTTTTTTGCGAAATTTCTGTCTAAATTGTCTAACAAGGGAAGTCTCCCTAGTGTCACCCGCGGATCTTTATGAAATTGGTTTTATTTTGTAGATCAGAAAAAATAAAGGGACACATATTTTTTCTTAGCGGCCCAAATTCATATTTAGGGGGTAAAAAGGAGGGGGGAAGACAAGGCCATTTTTCAGTTTTTTTCGTTTATCTCCTATATTATGCAAAGAAACCTAGCCATGTTACATACCAAATGAAAGGTCTTTAGAAAACCTAACTACGTGTGCTGAAAACGTGTCAAAACATGCACAACTTTTCGTCATATTGAGTAAAATACCAAAATTTTAGGACATTTTTGTTAATAAGTCGAAAAATATTAACTTCTTTGGCCCGTTGTTAGCACCACGAGATAGATATTTTTAATACCTTTAATCTGATACCACACATGCCTATATTAATTTTGTTTAAATAGGCGTAAATCGTAAAAAACTGAAAAAGGCCAATTTCCCCCCATACAAATCGACCCCCCCTAAAAATGAGTTTGGGCCGCTAAAAAAAAATACGTGTCGAATTAATTTTCATTCTTTACAACATATCTAAATTTCATGAAGATCGGAGGGTGACACCAGGGAGACTTCCCTTGTAAGTCAAATCGGAAGAAAATTTTTAAAAAGAGCAAAAAAAAAAATATTGATTTCAGCTGAAAAATCTGCTCATTTAAACACAAAACGCTGCTGATTTTTACAGAAAAATCTGCAGACTTGATGAAAATTTTGAAGAAAAAAACTAATAACTAAATAATTCTGTAAAATTAGCAAAACAATCTGCTATTTTTCAATTTTTAATCGTTAAAATTTCACAAAAATAAAGCAAAAAACAATTTCTGTAAAATTACAAAATAATCAGCTGAAATGTTCACAAAAATATTTTTGTAAACTTAGCAAACAGAATCAGTAACATTACTAACAAATTTCTGATATATTTTAAAACTGAATGATAGAGAATTTTGTTAAACTATCCATTTCTGCAGAAAAATCTACTAAAAGTTTGCTTTTTTAAATTGAAAGCCCGACTGACAATTTTGTTGAAATATCCATTTCTGCAGAAAATTCTGCTAAAAGTTTGCTTTTTTAAGCTGAAAGACCGACTGAGAATTTTGTTAAAATATCCATTTCTGCAGAAAATTTTGCTAAAAGTTAGCTTTTTTTAAACTGAAAGCCCGTTTTACAGATTTTTTCTTTTTAGTGTAGGAATATTTTATTTAAGGAGTTTAAAAATTTTTTGAATGAAAAAAATACTTCGTGTTAAGCGTTTTTTTAAAATGTGAATCCGGTATGAAATCCATCTAAAATTCACGGTTTTGCTCATAGCTTCTTAACCGAATTTGTTGAATCATGAATATATGTATGTCGTCCTAGATCGATATTTCAAAATGTCACAAACTGAATTACAAACTTGTATATACCCTCTATCAGTAAGTGGAGGGTAAAATAAATTTAAAGAAATTATGAAAAAAATGCTCAAAAACGCAAAAATTTCAAATTTCACATGAATTACACATGCAGTCAATTACACATGGGCTACACATGAAAAATAAAATTACACATAATATGTGTAATTACCAGGGTTGGCAACCGATACCCACCTAGAATAACGGTATTTGGCTATTGTACCGCAACTAATAAAGATATGGACATTTTCAAAAGCGATTATGAAAGCTGATAAAATTTCCAGTAATTTAAATGTGTCACTTCGTGTTTCTACCGATTCGTTTTCGAAATATAGGCCAATACCTTTATAATACCATTTGAAACGGTATTATAACGGTATTGGCCTATATAACTAAAACGAACCGGTAGATATACGAAGTGACACATTTAAAATATTAGACATTTCATCAGCTTTCATAATCGCTTTTGAAAATGTCCATATCTTTATTGGTTGCGGCACAATAGCCAAATACCGTTATTCTAGGTGGGTATCGGATGCCAACCCTGGTAATTACACATGAGGTGGCAACACTGTTTCAATTACATATTTAGAGAGTTTACATGATGAGAGAAGGTGAGTTTTTAATAATTTCACCAACTGTTTTTTTTTGTTTATGTATAGTTATGCCATACAGGGGTAGGTAAGTAAATTGCTATGGGTTTGAGTTTTGAAAATAAACCTGCTTTTCAAACAATAACAATAAAATATAAACAAAGCATCTGTGAGAGGATGCTATTCAAGCTATATTACAGACATATACATTTCATAAATTTTTAAAGAACTACAACAGTTAAAGCAAAAAATTTAAAACTATTTTTTTTTTTGGAATTTAAAGCAAAATGATTAACTACCAGATTAAACTAGGGTTGCCAGAGTTTAGATATATTTTTAGAGAAGCAAGATTATCAAACTGAACAAGATTATGAAACTAAAAATACATTTCTGGAGGTCAGGGATAGTATATGGAAGAAAGAGAGGAAATGTGGAAAGTACTTTCAGGATCGCCGGACGACATCTTACAAGGGAAGTCTTCCTGGAGTCACCCTCCGATCCACAGTGGACCAAATGCTTAATCTAGCGTGCAAGAGAGTATAATTCGACTTTGAGAGCACCTAGAAACATGAAATTTGTAATGCACAAGGCAAATGAGATGAGCTTCTATATAGTCCAAATGTGGGCGGTATTTGAAGGGGCGTTATTGAAACATTGTCATAATAAAATATAGGTAAAGTAGAGCCAATAATAAGCAGAGAAAGTATTTTTTTAACGTAAAAAAGATTTTTAAACAGTCTAGAAAAGAAATATTTTATTTTGAGTAAAAAAAAAATTTTTTTACTCATTTCTGTAAAAAAAAATTTTTTTGACTGAAATTTTTTTTTTGAGTTTAAATTTTTTTTTTTGCTTGTAAAATGTTTACATTGGGTAAAAAAAATGTTTGAGAATGTCAAAAATACTCAGCAAAATATTTTTGTGGCTCATCAATGTCATTTAAAGCGTTTAGGTGTTTTTTTTTTAAAGTAAATTTAAGGTACACCAATCTGAAATTCACGGTTTTTGCTTACAACTTCTGAACCACTGGACCGCTTTGGCTGATATTCAATACCAACCTGACTAGGAAAATTGAAAATATATATGCCAAGCGTCAGCAGTAACAGAGTTGCCGTTTGAAAGTTATCGTGTTTTAAACAGACAGACGGACGGACATCGCTAGATAGACTAAAAAACAAAAACCAGCAAAAACCAGCAGCCAATTTTTTTATTATTTTGGAGCTCAATATCTATTCTTTTGAAATCGTGTAAAAACCCTATGGAAGTAAGCGGGATTAGTACCTAAATTCATTAACAAAATTCAAGTTTGCTTGAAAAATAATTCCATTGTGGACTCTCTTTTTAATTTACGCTTTTTAAGGAACAACAACACAAATTAGCTTCAAATATACATTCCTTGAGGTTAAAATATACAAATAATTTGATATATTGTCTTAATACGGTCGTAAAATAGCAGTTTAAACAATCAACACGTCTACACAGAACTTGAAGAAATTTTTTTATAAAAACTAATTACTCATGATTGGCTGCCTACTACGATGGTGTTTTTGCAATAAACAAAGAAATTTTTTTAGCGTTAAGTAAGGTAGGAATAGTGCAATCATATATGCGATACTAATTCAATATTGTAAAAACTTAATTTTTCGACCAACTGCGCACCAGATTCAACATTTGGTCCACTGTGCGATCCTCGTAAAATTTGGATATATTTTTTAAAACGAAAATTAATTTGAGACGTATTTTTAATTGATTTTTATGGGGGGAAGTTGACATTTTTCAGTTTTTTACGATTTACGCCTATTTAGGTTAATTTATGAAGGATGACGCTGGTAAAAAAAAAACAACTTAAACTTCTTTTACTCATAACTTCTTCAATAATGGTCCAAATTTCAATTTTTTTTTTTTTTTAAATTTTTGTTTTTTACGTACTTTAAAAAAAAAAAAAATCCAAAAAAATTCTTAAAAGCGCTCTAGTATGAGAATTTTAAGTTTAAAAATTTAAATCTCATTTTTGGAAATGTTTGTACTCATCGATTTTTTTGAAATTTTTTTGTGTAAAACTTCTATCGATTCTACAACTTTTTTGCTATTTTTTTAAATTTTTTGAAAAAATTTTATTGTAATTTTCCAATCTTAAAATCATTTCTACTGCTCCAATGGTGCGTCATAGAGGGGTCATTTACAAAACCTACCCCCATTAATTTTTACGTCTTAACATTTCTTTGGAACAAACTAATACCCTATCTCCAATTTATAAGGGGGTTCCCACACAAAACGACATTTTTTAAAATTTGCTCCAACCGCTCTAACTGCCCTAATAGTGGCCTTAGAGCAACAATATGCATGACCGACCCACAATATCAGTACAAACATTTTCTCTGGGCACACCTACCCTCTATCTCTAATTGTTAAGGCGGTCCCCACACAATTTTTTTTTTATTTTTTGTAAATTTGTTTTATTTAATCAGCTTCTACCGGTCCAATAGTGCGCCATTGGAAAATGTTTTTACTAAAAAAATATTGTAGGTCGGTCATACATTTTGTTGCTCTAAGGGCACTATTAGGGCATTTAGAGCGGTTGGAGCAAATTTAAAAAAATGTCGTTTTGTGTGGGAGCCCCCTTAGAAATTGGAGATAGGGTATTAGTTTGTTCCAAAGAAATGTTAGTAGTAATGATTTTAAGATTGGAAAATTACAATAATTTTTTTTCAAAAAATTTAAAAAAATTGTAATAATCGTTATCCCACGATCTTCCTGGGCAAAAAAGTTTTAGAATCGATAGAAGTTTAACACAAAAAAATTTAAAAAAAATCGAAGAGTACAAACATTTTCAAAAATGAGATTTAAATTTTAAAACTTAAAAATCGCATACAAGAGCGCTTTTAAGATTTTTTTTTTTAAAAGTACGTAAAAAAACAAAAATTTTGAAAAAAAAAAATTCAAATTTGGACCATTATTGAAGAAGTTATGAGTAAAAGAAGATTAAGTAAAGGTACAAACTACCACTTTTTAAAAATTTGATATCTTTTGAACGGGTCATCAAAAAAATCTGAAAATTTACCACGAAGGAGTTTTCGAAGGGTCCCGAGTAAAAATTTTTATATGATACAATATATAATGATATGTAACACAATATATATTTATACGCAATTTAATCCGAATAATGGTAGATGTTTTTGCATTAAAAAAGATCAACTTATATAAAATATGATATGATTTCATCCGAGTTTTGACCAGACATTGCCATATATTGGTGGATCTAATTAGATCTAATTGCATAAAAACACATAAAATCCTGGTGTTTTTTGGTTTGGGTTGAGATACACCACAGGTCAACGATACATTCACCAAACATTTAATTTTCTAAAACAAAAAAATGTTTGGGTACGCTTCGAACCAGAGAGGTGATATACATAACCCTAACAAGGAAATGTTTAGGAACATCTTAAAAAGTTTCTTATAGTTTGCCTAAAAAACTTAGAAAATTTTTGGTTGATTGGAAACATATAATGTTTTATATGGAACAGAATAAGCTATATATAATTGGATGTTAAATTATACAGAAAAACAGATTTTGTATTGTCCCTCATAATATTCTATTTAATTATATCAACCGTACACCTTTTAATCCGAATCATGATTAAATTATATATTACTACATATGACGGCATTAAAAAAATTTAGAAAATATCTCACGGATGTATAATCATATATAATTTATTATGTTTGTATCAAGTTATATATTGTAATATATGTTTATTTTTACTCGGGGTACTAAAAACTGAAACCAAATTGGGAAAATCTAAAAAAAATTTTTTTCAAAGTGTCCGATTTGACATGGAATGCCCCATATATATATGAAATAAATTTAGCAATTTTGACTTACAGAATTTTCAAGCAAGTGGCGCCCAAGCTGGGGCTTGATTTAAATATGCAAACTGGTACTAAGAAACCACCGCAATTTATAGATTTACAAGGATCAATCAATCAATCAATTAACGAATTTAAGCAGAGGATAAATCTTTTCGCAAAAGTGGTAACACGTAGAGCTTTTCATATTCGAAAACCGTAGTTTCTGTTTTCCAAAACTCTAAAGCCTTAATTTCTTAGTTCTTAATTTTTTTTATTTATCCGCCGCATCCGAAAATTTTTAAATAAAAAATATTTTGCAAAACCATTTGATTTTGATTTTAACTCTTTTTATGAAACTACAAAAATTAGCTCGAGATAATCAAAGAAATTAAGCAAATTTGTTCCCTTGTTAGTTCCTGAAAAATATTTCACCATTCTTTAATAAACAGTAATATTTTGTAAATCTATTCGATTTTGGTTTTAATTAGGTTTTTTAAACTTATGAAATTTTCTCCAGATAATGAAAGAAATTAACGAAATTTTACTTAACAAAATTATCAAACAAATAGCGCCCAAGCAGTGGCCCGATATCGAATCGCAATGCAAAAACTAATAAACCACCGCTAGTTAGGGATTCAAAACGATTCAACAAATATTTAGAAACCATTCACTCGACTGAATTTATTTAATCAAAAAATTAACGTGGTTACGGTTTTCTAAAATTCTGAAGAATTTTGTCTTAACAAATGCTTCCTTTGAATCGGGGTTTTTCAAATTAGTAGAGTCCGACCGAATATTCGGTTTCGGTCTCGGTTTCAACCGAATAATGGAGTTTCGGCCACTATTCGGTATTCGGCGAAATTTTGGCCGAATATTAGCCGAAACCGAAACTTTTTGGTATTTTAAAAAATATGTAAAAAAGTCGCTGAATTTTTTTAGTTCGTATTTCATTACACTTGATTCGGTTCAATTGAAGAAAATGTTACAAGTTTATGCAATAAATGTAAAACTGTTTCAGTTCAAAAATTATTTTCTCCTAATCTTCAAACGAAATATAAAATTTTTTTGTAAGTTTTTTAAAAAACATATTTTTTTTTTCAAAAATACAACATTCCTATGGTTTAAAAGCATTATATGCTGTATATTTATCTTTAATAACTTTTTAATAATTTTATTCATGCCAGGCGGTAATTTTTTGTAAGTTTCGGTTTCGGTTCGGTTTCGGCCGAATATTACTTTATCGGCCGAATATTAGGTTCGGTTTCGGTTCGGCCTCGAAAACTGGTTTCGGTCGGACTCCACAAATTAGGTTCTTCAAACTTAAGAAATTGGTTCCAGATAATGAAATAAATTTAGCAATTTTGACTTACAGAATTTTCTAGCAAGTGGCGCCCAAGCTGGGGCTGGATTAAGAATTCAAAGTGAAGACTAAGAAATCCCCGATTTACAACGATCAATCAAAAATTAACGAATTTAAGCACGGAATAAAACTTGACGTAAAAGTGGTAAGAGCTTTTCAAGTTCGAAAACCGTAGTTCTGTTTTCCAAAATTCTAAAGCTTTAATTTCTTAGTTCTTGAACAATGTTTCTTTATCCTTTAAAAAAAATCACCGCATTTGAATTTTTTTTTAAAAGAGTAATATTTGGCAAAACCATTTAATTTGAACTCTTTTTACGCTTCAAATAATCACATACATTAAGCGAATTTGATTAAATCAAAAGTTTGTGACAAGTGGAACAGTATCGATAGACCAATTGCAGAATTTATTAAAGAACATCTACAAACTAAGAAAATAGTGAAAATACGAACTAAATGGTCAACTAAAGCAAAATTCCGCAGAAGAAGTCAGATAGACATAATTAAGACAGTCCACATCATCCAGTCCATCCTTAAGTTCTGGACAATTATATAACATGTTTTGCATATCCTCCTTTTTCACTTCTCTTAAATTTATTGAGAAGTCTTAGAGTAAAGTAGAGTTTGCAAATAATCGAGATATTTCATAATCGCGATTACGATTAAAAAAATTGCCGTTAATCGCGATTATCGATTAATCGAATTTTTTAAATAATTTGAATTGCAAAGCTTTATTGCAAAACTTTTTTCAAATTTACATTTTAGAACGTAGGAATTTACAAAAATTAATATTTTTAAGGGCGTATTACTGAATGAAAAGTAAGCTGCTAACTGTCGATTTAACGGAGCCTTATGTCAAAATTTGTATAAAAAAAGTTAAATTTACCGGAGAGTTATTTTATAACGGAGCATTGAGTAATCCAGCCTAAGAAATAAAAATATAAACTTTCTAATTCTCCCAGCAAAAATTAATCGGAATTTTTAAAACACAGCTTCTTTTTATAGCATATCGCAGCGCATCCAAAGAGCGCTCTTGATAATGCAGTAGAAGTAACACAGAAAATAAAATCGTCAAATTTAAATCAACAAACATCAATTGTAAATCAAACAAATATGATATCAACCAAACATTTAGTAAAAACGGCCGCCTGTTATTCGATAATACAAAACTTCGATTTTGTTTTTAACAACCTCAGTCAAGTAATTTTATTTTAAAATTATTTTATCATGTCAATAAATAGTGTTTGTTGAACTTCTTTGTTGAAAACAAAAAAAATCTTTCTTTCAACAATCAAAGTTTAGAAACGTTTGTTGATATTACAAATTTCCGTATAGGAGCACTTTCAGTGAAAAAATTAATTGTTTTCACAAATATGGGGGTCAATATAACAATTCGTTTTTTTCTGTGAAGTGAAGAAAAAACATAATTTTTGATAAGATTATTTTTTTAAAACTTATAAAATTCTTTTTTGATAAAGTTTCACACATCTTTTCCTTCTTAACATATTTAACACTTTTTGAATGATTAATTATGAATTTTTTGAGAAATATACAAGATTGCATCTTTATTGCACTTAAATCAACTCTGCTTGAATCAGCGCTGAAAAGATACATAATTTCACTGCGTCTTAACAGCGATTTATCTGAATTACCAAGAAGTGCTCTGAACTGTGACATAGCCCAAGGAAGTCATGCCTGAATTCTGGTGGTTTGGATGCGCTCTTTGACTCGTGATTCCTTTCAAAAGCTGCTTCCATTTCAGCAAAATTTCTGTTGGGTCGTGTCGGAATACCAGCCAATGGCAACTAAAGAGCTGATTGTGGAAAAATTTATTAAACAATTTTATAATAGCATCTTCAGTCGGCAACCAGCCATCAAAGTTTGAAAAAAAAAGTTTTTCGACAAAATCATACAACGTTCGAATTTTTTGACCAAATCAGGGCCTCTTGAATCTTATAAAATACTAAGATCAGCATTTAAATTTTACTTTAAATTTAAACATTTACGGGGGAAAAAAGAAAGAAAAATTGCAAACAAGTTAAATTAATCATGGACCAATTTTTGACATACTTCAAATTCGTTATAAAAACAGCGTATTTTATAGATAATGGTTAATCGTAATCGAATGATTTTTTTGTCGATTACGATTACGATTAATTGGCCCGATTAATCGCGATTACGATTACGATTTTAATCGTTTTGCAAACTCTAGAGTAAAGCATATATTTTTCTTTTGCATAAACCTTCGCTCCTCTGAGAATTTGAAGCAATGTCATGGTATCTAATACCCGAATATTTATTTTCATAATTGTACTGAATATTTTCAGGGTTGTAATTATGCAGATATAAAATTGTATATACTTATTCCATTAATCCATCTTCCACACCTTCCAGTTTAAGAAAGAACAAATGTAGATATACATATGTATGAAAAACAATTTATCCTTGTATATTTTAAGTATTCAGGATAATATATGATGGCTTTTAAATTCAATATTTAAGAAAAAAAAAACAGAATGCTTCTTTTAAGCTTTAAATAATAATTTAAATAAGAACCATTTTGAATAGGCCGCAATTTAAACACAAACAACACAATCAAATAAAATGGAAAGGAAATAAACCTCAGCATCATCAAGGAACCAAACCATACAACCAACCATACCATACAGCCAGCCAAACAGCTAGCCCCGACAGTATTTGTCGTCACTGTGCCCAGTGCAACCCAGCAGAAGCCAAACAGCAAGGATAAAATCCATTATATTTGCTCAATATTTTTGTACATAGAAAGGAAATAAATGTTAAAGTAAAAATTTACGACAATGATAATGACCAAAACTGAATGAATGGAATACGGCAAAGTGTACAAGTGAGTAAGTACACTGACAAAAAAAAAGACATTAAATTCCACCACCAACCGATAGAACAAACGAACATACCCTACTTATGCCCAAAACATACACATAAGTACAAATACACACACACACTCACTCACATACAGAGGAAAAATAAAAGGATGCATAAAGTTTTCTTTAAGGGCAGGAGGCAGCAGGATGTATAATATAAAAAGCTACATTATATACAACAACGCAGCGCGTCATAAACTTACAACTCATGCAGTGTAAAACTCAATATGAATGTGTGTGTGTGTGTGTGTGTGTGTGTGTGTAGAAAATGTTCACATCTATGATATTTTCAGGAAAATGAAGAAAATCTAATGGAAATTGTTATAAAAACAACACACTGTGTGTTGTTTCAAATAAAATTAAAGTTGATGACGAACGAACAATTTTCTGTCGTTTTCAAAAAAAAAAAAAAAAAGGACAACGACGAGAGTATGAGTAGCAAAAAAAAATAATAATACATCTTTAAATCCCTGGTAAATAAGTTTGTATGTATATTTGTTTGTTTGATAATACAGTAACTCTTATAAATTGAACGTTCATCGTAGCTTGGAAGAGTGGTTCCATCTACGCACATCATGGAAGTAATTTTTTAATACATTTACGAAAGAATGAAAATTCTAGTACGCATATAGACTCTACGGTCCGCTGCGACACCACAGGACGAAAATGAGGTTATTACCATTGGCAGTTCAATTTAAATTTTCGAATTGCAATTGAAATCTTCGAATTTCAATTGTAATTCTAACTGAAGTTCTAAGATTCGACTTTTTTTTCGAAAACTCCGTTTGAAAATTCCAATTGAAATTTGAAGATTCGACTTGAAGAAAATTCTACTTGTTTTTTGAAAACTCCATTTAAAAATTCCAATTAAAATTTTAAGGTTCTATTTGTAATTCGGAAGCTTCATTTAAAATTTGAAAATTCCAATTGAAATTCGAGAATTCAATTTAAAATTCGAAAAAGTTTAATTTTAATTCGTCACACATCACTTGAAATTTGTAAAAGATCAATTGAAATTCGAAAAAAATAAAATTTTTATAAAATTCAAAAACTCTATTTAATGTTTTTAAATTCCAATTGAAATTCGAAAATGATCAATTGTTGTAGTTCGTAGAAGATCTGAAATCTGGATCTACCATCTTTAAAACTTTTTAATCCAGGAATACGCACTAACAAGGGAAGTATCTCAACTAGGGTGTTCAATTAATCGGGTTTTTTAATTGTTCGATTAAACGATTAATCGATATTTGCCAATTTTAAATTATTCGATTAAACGAAAAAAATTTTAAAATTGTTCGATTAATTGAATAATTACAAATTCAGAAATTTTCTAAATGACAAGATTATTTTCGACAATTTTAGAAAAAATTGGTACTTGAGTAAATAAACAACATTAATTACAAGTATTTAAACATTTTATTAACAACAAAAAAACAAAATTAAAATCATTTCAACGTGTATCAAAATTTTAGTTTTCTGCTAATTTGTTTGAGAAAATTAAAAAAAAAAAACATTTTAGAGATTTGTGTAGAATTCAAAACCAATTTTTTTGACAAATTTATTGGATTACGGATATCACAAAAAAAATTATATTTATTATCTGACCACATTTGGGAAATCTTAAAATTTTAATTTTATTTTTTTTTATAAATTAGTGCGTTTTTGCCGAAAACTCGAAACTTGACCGATTTTAACTGTATGACCGTTAACCGCTTTGGTCCAAAATTTTATCAGGTACTTATTTTTTTCGTTTAACAAATCCAAGCTTCAGGAGCAGCGAAAATCAGAAAAAAAATTTAAAATAACGACCACTTAAGTAAACATGGCTGTGTTTTTTTAATTCCAACGGTAACATACGTTTGGTTTGTTTATTGGACTTAAAAATTTTAAAAAATTATACATATTTCCAGAAAAAACATATATTATTATTATTCGATTAATCGGCATAAATTCTTCGATTAATCCTTTAATCGAAATTAGCAATTTTAAATTAATCGAACAATTATTCGTCTAAATTTGTTCGATTAATCGAACAAGAATTAATCGACTGAACACCCTAATCTCAACCCTTATGAACCGATTTGCCTGAAACTTAAAATATATATTAAAGAGACGATTTTAAGGTTGGGGTGTCTCGGCTTTTCTGCCATATCGGTGTTTTAAAATTTCGTTGTCCCCTTATGAAACCATGTGGACCTTAAGGATTATTTCTTATCCATATGGATATCGTAGGTCTATGTCTTCACATAAGTACCCCCCAAAATTTACACATTTTCCTGAAAAAAATATTTAAAGAAGCCGAATTTTTACAAGGTTATGCTACCATTGGATAGGTATTAAAAAAACCTTTCTTCTCATATGAAAACATCATATAGTTTCTTAAAAAGAAATGGCTGAAAAATCCAAAAAACGGTTTTTCGCCATTTTTGAACCCCTTTTTGAACCCCTAAATCCCCGATATGGCCGATAAGCCGAGACACCCCAACCTTAGAATTGTCTCTTTGATATATATTTTAAGTTTCAAGCAAATCGGTTCATAAGGGTTGAGATACTTCCCTTGTAAGGGTACAAATAAGACTGAGACAAAATCGTGTGCTAAAAGTGCGGGACTACGGGCACACAAAACTCATACGAAACCATCGATATAAGGAATGTGTGACTGACACTCTCAAAAAAAACCTTGTAAAATTACAAGAAAAACTTGTATTTTTTTTTTGTTTGCTACCTCCTTTTTTTGACAAAAATTCCTAGTAATTTTACAAGATTTTTACCAATAATTTCGTAATTTTACAAGGTTTTTACCAATAAAATTGTAAATTTACAAATTTTTTTACACGATAAAATTTACAAAGAGGTTTCGTAATTTTACTGGATTTTTTGCTACCTCCCATTTCACGAGAATTCTTAGTAATTTAACAAGTTTTTTACCAATAATTTTGTAATTTTACAAGCTTTTTACCAATAAAATTGTAATTTTACATTTTTTGGCGCAATTAAAATTACAAGGAATTCTCGTAAATTAACTAATTTTTTTTGTAAAATTATCTGGAAAATTTGAAAAATTACAAAAAAAAATGTAAAACTACAAAAAAAAATGTAAATTTCGATTTGTTAAAAAACAAGGAAAACTGTCAAATATTGGTAAAATGGAATTACGAAACTTTTCCTAGTAATTTGACAAAGTTTTTTTTGTGTGTAGACTCCTAAATTTGCTTGAGATAAGAGCGTTGAAATTGAAATAGCATCTAGGGAATTCTGTAAAAATCCATCTGTAGGGGAACATAAAAATTAAGTCTACACTGATGGATTAAAAATGCAACAGTGAACAGGTAGGTTAGGTTAGGGTGGCGGTGTACGATTTACACCCCGCATAGACCTTTTGGTCCATAGCGAAACCACAAAACTTTTTTCGCTAGCGGCGCAAGTTAAACACGTTCAAAGTCATTGCGAATCGTTTTAATATTCTAAGATCTATTCGCGTTATATTCTCCAAAGTATAAAAGCCTATCTGACCAGTAATCGATCGCGACTACTTGCCACCGCTAGACAGTGTCAAAGTATGTGTTCTATCGTTTCGTTTACTCCTGGTGAGGCGCATCTGTTACAACTGGCGTCTAAGATGAGTCTAATATTCTTAGCATGTGAATGCCGGTTATTATTCCCGTCAGAGCTCGACATTCCCTTCTCGTAAGTGATAAAAGGTAATTAGTTTTCCCTTGGTCATAAGTTGGCCATAAAGTTCTGCTGATTTTGCATGTTGTTAGTTCTCTCTACTTCCTGTTCGCGCTTTTGCAACATTTATGGAATTTCGTCTTTGTTTGAAGTGTTAAAGCGGTGGTAAAACTAGCACCGTTGTACCTACACCATCAGCTCAAAGTTTGGCGAGTTCGTCTGCCCTTTCATTTCCCTGTATTCCGTTGTGTCCTGGTACCCATAATAAATTAACCTGGTTGTGTTGACAGTGAACAGGTAGTGGAGTCTACTGTAAGGAACAGGGCTTCGAATATAGTTCAAGGCTACAGGACGGCTGTAATATTTTTCAGGCGGAGCTGTATGCAGTGTCAGAGGCAGCTAGACTTATTTCGATGGGACCGATCTACTATAGTGAGATCATTATTTACATTGATAGTCAAGCAGCTTTAAAGCCACTGGGAAATAGGAATATACGATCAAGGGTAGTCGGCTACTGCCGCCAAGAGCTTCAGGTTCTTATCGAACGACACTCTTTAAGAGTGTTCTGGGTTCCGGGTCAACAAAATATTCCAGGAAATAATAAAGCGGATGAGCTAGCTCGAATGGGCGTAAATCTACCATCAAACGCAATTACGATCGACGTTCATTCGGGCCTGGATGCTATGGAAATCAAGGAAATTTTTGAACGCCAAGAAGATTCAAAATGCGAAAGCAGACACGACTGTATCTAAACGAAGGCTCTGTGGACTCACGATGAAAAAAATTGTCAAAAAACGCTTCTTCATATGGAAAAAGCAGATCTGAAGAAGTATGTAGGTTTAATTACTGGCCATATTGGCTTGAAAGGTTATTTAAAAATGTTGAAATTGTTTAGAGATGACTTGTGCAGATGGTGTGAAGATAAAGAGATAATGGAAAATTCATTACATTATCTTTGTCAGTGCCCTGCTTTATCTCGCACTCGATTTAATTGTTTTGGCTCTTGCTTCTTTCAGAATATGAAGGAACTAAGAGGGATCAACCCGTGGAATGTTTTGAAATATATTATGCTAATTATAAATGATGAAGCATGTGTGAACTTAAACCGTCATGGACAGGAAAACAGAAGAATTCGAATTAATTTGAAAAGCAGACCAAAACACAAGGATTGACATAAGTTAAGAATAGGAAGTAGTGTCAATGAACATTAGTTTTAAATTTGTCAAAGTCACTGGTCATTTGCAATAGATTTCTTCTTCAAGAATCTTATTTAACATACTTGTAGTTTGACTAAAGAACGGGTTGCCCCTTTACTGCGCTTTGTAATCCTCTAAACAATCGATTGAGAGGGGAGGAGTTCCACTAGATAATCTAGTTGTACAAAAGAAAACTTAGGTTAAGTTATCCATTTTCATTCGAACACTTCTCAAGGTAATATCAATAAGAGAATGCGATTTCAATTTTTACAGACGCCCATGTAAAAAATGATTGGATCTGACTTATCTTTTAAGATCTTTTTATATCAATTGTATCTGATCAGATATATTATATTCGAGATTTGTCCCCAATTTCGAGATCTAAGTAGATCTGATCAGTAATTGTATCTGATCAGATCTCGGAAATGGGGACAAATCTCGGATATAACAGATCTGATCAAATACAATAAATATAATCAGATCTTAACAGATCACATCATATCTAGTAGATTTTTACACGGGCGGATCGAAGATGGAAATGGGGAGTATATTCTGAATGCCTTGAAATCAGGGCATCATTGGGACTTCCGGACAAGTGTAGTGTTTTGTCCACAATTTCGAGATGTAAGTAGATCTGATTAGTAATTGTATCTGATCAGATCTTGGAAATGGAGACAAATCTCGGATATAACAGATACAATTGATATAATCAGATCTTAAGAGATCATATCATATCTAATCGATTTTTATACGAGCGGATCAAAGATGGAAATGGGGAGTATATTATTAATGCCTTGAAATCAGGGCCTCATTGGGACTTCCGGACAAGTGTAGTATTTTTCAGACTGAAATACTTGCAATTGATAAAGCTGCGCATAAGATTATGACAAGAGACATACGTCCTTGCACCATTAACATTTTCGTGGATAGTCTTGCAGCTCTGAAGGCCTTTGAATTAAACACTTTGAAATCAGAAATCGTTAGGAACTGTATACAATCCCTTTGTAAAACCAGTCAGCCACAGTCAATCTAATCTGGTTCCCTGGACATAGTGTGGTCGCTGGAAACGAATTGGCTAATGAATTAAAGAGAAATGGTTCTGAGTCGGTGGGAAAACAGGTTGAACCTAATATCTCGGTTCCTGTAGTGGAATTGATAACCGAAATTGATTGTTTTTCAGAGAATAGAATGTGACCACTGCCAAATCCTAGTAGGACAGAAAGTCTTCTTAATTTTGGTAAATGGACGGTTAGCCTATTAATAAGAGTACTGACAGAATACTGTATGATCGGCCAAATCGTGGGTGTAGGAATCTCTGACAAGGACTATTGTAGGAGTTTTGGGGAAGTATAATTCTATTATGCACTTGTTGACTTCTCTAGCAGAATATCTTAGAGGATCGGGGTGGTTTAGAAATAGAATTTTTGTAACTTTGTAACAGAGGTGGAGTAGAAAAATAATAATAGAAAAAAAAATGTATAATAAATGAAGGGAATCACAATGGGCCTTATGCCTCCTCCAAATGGCGGATACCCATCCATCTTATGACTTCACTTGACGTCCTCTTCTTCGGGATCCCTGGCGGTCCAATCGAGGGACTGAAAGGATACATGATTTCACTGAGTCTTTGTAGTAAAATAGTGTTCTAAGCTTCGACATCATCTACAGAAATAATAAATTTATGTGGCTTGGGTGAGCTCTTTGACTCGTAATTCCTTTCCAAAAGCTTCTCTCACCCAGTTGGAAAATGTGTCACTGAGGAAATTTCCACAGTGATTCCTTGAGGAAATGTCTTCAGGCTCTGACAAATCATAGGCAATCCTTGATGACATGTCCTAACATTGTCAGCACTGAATGTTTGCTTTAAGAGTGTGGACAATTCCTCTAAGACGTCTAAAAGGAAATGTCTTCAGAATAGCAGTATATTAAATTAGAATTTTAAATCTGGGCAACTCTTCAATTTCCATGAAAAAGATGGCAATATTATCGACTTAATTAAAATAAAATCAAAATCTAACAAGTAGAATAAAAGTAATAAATAGACAAACAATTTTAAAAATAAAGTTTGGAACAAGTGGTTAGGTGTGGGACTAATAAACTGAAGGTTCCAGGTTCAAATCCAGTTGGGACTAAAAAAGGCGAAAAGTTTTTTCTAAATATGAGAAAGATAATTTATAAAGGAAAATGGATAAAAGTAAAAATTAAAGGAAATACGAAAATTTTTTGTATTTTCGCATGACCTATGTCAGACATTTCCCCAAAGAAGTCTTAGGTGACATGTCCCCAGAAGGTCAGCCCTGACCACTGCTGACTTTGAGTGAGGACATTTTGAAAATTTGTATGAAACTGTCCTCAACCCAGTACATAGAGATGTCTTGTGGATGTCAGGTGTGACTCTGACATGTCATCGCTCCGTCACTGAGGATGGCTCGAGGACGTTGCCAACTGGGCAGTTCAGCAAAATGTCTGCTGGAGAAGATAAACCGAATATTTATTTCCATCAGTGTATGCTTTATAAACAAAACTTGTCAGTCAATTTATTTACAATACCATTGTATGTACTCTAACTTCCATATGTATGTATGTACTACTTATGTATACCTACGACATACAGTACATACATATTCCATTTGAAAGGTTATTGCAAATGAAAGTACATATGAATTTTAATACATAAGGCTGGATACTGATGCTATTAAAGTCTATATGCCTGTTTTAAAGTAGTGCTAGTGTGAGATTTTTGGAAGGTGGTAAAAGGTTAAAATATTTATTTTTTTTGATAGCAACATTAGATTAGACGAAGGGTCAGACAGGCGAACAAATTTAAAAATTTATAAAATTTAAATTTTAAGACAATTAAGTGATTGTGGAAACTTTCAGCTTTACCACAAGAAAATAAAATAAATTTAAAATAAGCTTTTAATTTTATTTCCATACAAATTGTTTTTGTTTTTAAAATCGACTTTCAAAAAATGTATTGAAAATTTGAAATTTAAAATAAAACTTTTGTTAAAATAGACTTTTTGTTTTCTTGTGGTAAGGGCCTTTAATTAAATTGAAAAACTTTATTGAAATTAACAATTTCTTTAAAAAAAGTAAGAAAGTTAAAGTCAAGCTTGTCCAACCATGTAATTACAATAAAACCAGTGATTGCCGGAAAATGATTATACGTCCAAACATGGACCGTTAGATTTAAATTTGGTTAGATTCTTAATAAAAGTAAACTTATCTATTTTCAAAGTTTAAAATTGAAATACATACCTGAAAAGAAACAAAGAAATAAAATTTATTAATAAATAGTTTGATACACAGAAAAAACATTATTGAAATTCAAAAAAAAAATCCCGATAAATATTCAGAAATCCCGATGAAAATGCAGACATCCCAATTGAAATCCAAACAAATCCCTATCTTAAAAAAAATTATAAACCCCCAATTGAATTTCAGAAACCGCAATTAAAGTTTAGGAGTACAGAAAAGTCTAAGTCTGAGCCAATTAAATTCAGAAATTTCCAATGTAAATCTTAATATATAAAAACGTTAGTTTCGGGTATGTGTTACTAAAACTCAAGAACTGCAGGACCGATTGACACCTAACTTGGACAATATATCGAGGGCGAATATTCAAAACTTGATATCTGCAATATTTTCGAAAGAAAGTTTTCGATAGAAATTTGTTCACAGAATTAGTTTTCATCTATCAAATTAATGTTTAACTAAAATATTATTTCAAAAACAATTGTTTTTAATTATACATATTGTAGAAAAAAGATTAAAAATAACTCTTAGAATTACATAAAAATAACAGTTCTTTTGGATCTCATAAAAAATGTTCATTATGCAGATAGCAAGTTTTGAATATTCGCCCTTGATATATTTTTCTAGTCTGGAGCCAGGTTTCTCTTGAGTTTTATCGTGCTACTGATTGTCGTAATATTTATTTTTTTTTTTTTATACCCTCCAACCACAGTATGGGGGTATACTCACTTTGTCATTCCGTGTGTAACACATCGAAATATCGGTCGGGGACCCCACAAAGTATATATAATATTGATCCATGATAGAATCTAAGACATTCTAGCGATGTCCGTCCGTCCGTCCGTCCGTCTGTAGAAATAACGATGCAGTCCAAACCAAAAAAACTAGACCCCTGAAATTGAGCAAGAATATCTCTTATGTTACTGGTAAGGTTAAGTTCGAAGATGGGCAAAATCGGACCAGGGGAAAAAAGTTCCCCCTTGAAGAACTAAAACGACCCCTGAAAAACACAAAATTTTCACAAGTTTTTTTTTAATTTTTGCTCAACAAATGTTGGAGGCGTGGTTATTGAAATTAATTAAAAATAACGATAAAAATGTATTATTTAAGTGTAAATATCATAAACAAATAATTTTTAAACATATATAGTGGGGGGTAAAGGTGTCCCCCACCGACTCCGCCGACATATTATTGATCAGTGATCGATTCTAAGACATTCTAGCGATGTCCGTCTGTCTGTCCGTCTGTGGAAATGGTGATCACGGCCAAAGTATTAAACATATATGACTGAGACTTAGCAAATTTACTTGTTGTTGTCCTAAGTAATTTGGTATTGCATTTGAGCGAAATCGGTTCAGTGGTTCAAAAGTTATGAACTAAAATGTAAGAACACCTCGAAAATTTTGGTATATTCTACGTAACCTCAAAATACAAAATGCTTTAAATTGGCTGCTGGTTGGCATATGTGAACAGAATTTGAAACAGAATGGAAATTTTACAAGTACAAACAATTTTTTTACAAAAAACAAATTTCGCGGAATTTTTTTTCACCAAAAATTTTCTTCCGCGGAATTTTTTTTTTTTTCAAAATTTTTTTTTTTTTCAAATAATCTTTTATTACATTGTGGAGGGTATCAATACATTAGGCAAAGCCGAATTAAACTTTTTTACTTGTTTATGTCTCGAATTCTCCTCATTTTAAGAAATTTAGGAAATTTTAGTAAATTAGGAATAGTTAAACAGTTTTTCAATCAAAATCTTAATAAAATTTCAAATTCAAACTATTTGAAAAGTAAACTTACAAAAATGACAGCACAAGGTAAAACCATTTTTTTTTTTCTTTAAGATTAAAGACAAAGAAAGACCTTATAGACAAAAAAAAATAAATCTATTCAAACAAATTACAAAACAAGTAAAATGTTAAATTCGACCTTGCCGAATGTATGGATACCCTCCACAATATGAAAAAGATTATTGAAAAAAACTTTTTTTGAAATAAATTTCTTTTACCAATTTTTTTAACAAATTTGGTGAATTAAATTAATTTTGAGTAAATATAAAATTTTTTTAAATGTTTACGCGAAAAAAAATGGTGAAAACCGGTAAAACTATTTGAGCTCCTTATGAAAATCTTAAGATATTGAATTTTGACATCCGACAAATCAGAAAGATCGTGCAGGGTATGTGACACTACATTTTTTTTGTATTAAATTGAAATTGACGGCATACTAATTACATTAGAGAACAGCATTACCGGGGTCGGTAATACTGTGCTATAATGTGATGTACATTGCTGTCAATATCAATCCAATACAAAAAAAATGTAGTGTCATATACCCTTTAATTCTAGTTTAGCAAGTCTCTTACCAGAAAGTTAAGGACAATGGCCTTCCCATCCATGCAACTCCGGCAACAGTAATTTGAAGGCACATTTAACAGCTCGCGTATTTTCTTATAACGAAGTGTCCTGTAATAATAGCAACCACAGCCAAAATCTCTTCTTTTAGATGCGATATCAGCTCACTTGTGAGCATCTGATTAATAGAAGGTCAAATTTGTCCATCTCTGATTAGTCTCCGTTGCGGAAAAAATTTGTATATTTGCAAGTTTCTAGATTTATACCATAACATTCCAATTCCATTGGAACCTGTCAGATAGTTCGCAGTCTTGCAAGCTCATTGGCTTTGCAATTCCCTGGAATGTCGCTGAGCCCTGGCACCTATATGAGTCGTATGTCAAACATGTTTTCAGAAATATTGACTCCAGGGAATTGAAGGCGGCTTGACTGTAACAATAGTTGTTGACTGCGGTTGTAGACAATATATTGCAACTCTACCAACTTCCTTTACTCTCAGCATTTTTTGCCTAAAAAAACACTGCAATGATCTGGAAATCTTCAAACCAGGCTCAACCCAAACTCTTTCGAATAGGTCTGAGCCCCTCTTGTTCGTGAAACATATTATGGAGGCTCCACTACCCAGAATTCCCCTCCTCCAAGACTCCCTGGGTTTATAGTGGTAAAGTGGCGCTCAAAAAAGCTCCAAGATACTTGGCTTCATCATTGAACGACTCTAGGGTAAAGCCCCATCATTTTTCGGTGGCCCTTTTACAGGAATACAAAGCAATGATTCCATTCAGCAGAATTGGACGTACATACCACTGCTGTAAAAACCAGCGAACGACTCTAGGTCTAAAGCCCCATCGTTTTCCGATGTCACTTTTACAGGAACCGTTGCTTTTCTAATCTAAATGATTTACTCTATCTGAGCAGCCGATTTCAGTGCCGTCCAGAGAAATAGAATCAAAAACAAAAGAAAAAATCAGTTTTACTTTGGTTAACTCCCAGACCACAGTCTCTTGCCCATTTTGACAGATCTTTCAAAGAACCCTAAAGAATGTCCTTAATGTTGGAAAGTGCTTTCCTTTTACCGCAATCGCGACATCGTCAACAAATGCGACAACATTCCCCTATTGACAAATCGAGATATGACAGACGCTCCCAATTTAGACGTTAAACGTCTATTGGCAAGTAGATTTTCCACCAATTGAACAATCAAATGCTTTACTGCTAGACAATGTCACAATTACCAAAACTGGGATAAGTTAGTTTAGGGTGGAAGTGCCAGATCGGGACTCCGCATAGACCAATTGGTCTATAGTGATACCACAAAGCTTTTTTCGCTTATCGATGTAATTTAAATACATTAACCATCATTTCAAATTGCTTTTGTGGCCATAGCGCGATCTTGAAGAAGATAACAACACCACAAAATGTGAACTGTGCTCCCTCTATGAGCCTTTTTGAGCGCCACTTTACCACTATGATACCATCCGGGGAGTCTTGGATAGGGGACATTCCGGGAAGTGGAGCCACCATAAATTTTTACACAGATGGATCGAGGCTGCACGAACAAGTGGGCTTTGGAGTCTATTCGGAAGAGCTTGGATTGAGCCTGGCTCGAAGATTGCCAGATCTTTGCAGTGTTTACCAGGCAGAGATGCTTGCAATAAAGGAAGTGGCTGACTGGTTGAGCTGCAATGTCTTGTCTGCAACCGCAGTCAACATCTATTCTGACAGTCAAGTCGCGGTCAAGTCCCTGGATTCAATGTTTCTGAAAACAAGATCTGCCCTTAACTGCCGCACGTCTTTAAATGAGATGGTCAAGCAGTTTAACATATGACTCATATGGGCACAGAGACCTTCCAGGGAATTGCAAAGCCGATGAGCTTGCAAGACTAGGAACTACCTTACAGGTTCCAACAGAATTGGAATGTGTTGGTATGCATCTAGAAACTTGCAAGCAAAACCTACGGCTTTGTTTCGCGACGGAGACTAATCAACGATAGGCAAATGGATGGACGTGTGAGACAACACGACTGATTTGGCCTTCTCTTAATCAGGGGCGCACAAGTGAGCTGATATCGCTTCCAAGAGGAGAGATTTCGACGGTGGTTTCTATAATTACCGGACACTGTCTTATAGGGAAGCACGCAGAGCGGTTAAATGTGCCGTCGAATGACTTTTGCCGGAGTTTCATGGATGAAGATGAGTTGGAAACTATCGAACACTTTATCTGCCATTGCCCGGCACTTTCTGGTCAAAGACTTGCTTCACTGGGATCTAGGGAGCTGTACGATCTTTCTGATTTGTCGGATGTCAAAATTCAATATCTAAGGAGTTACATAAGAAGCTCAAATTGGTTTAACGACAGGGACTTGTAGGAAAACCTATTACGGTCCTGTGGTATTAAAATGGACCTCAGAGTCTACGTGTGTTGACGTAAAACGTCAGCAGCCACTTACAACCTAACCTAACGAACCTCAATTGCTTTAAACTTTTCAGGTCTATACTCGTAAAGTCACGATCTGCGAACTAACTACAATTGATAGCCGAGTTTGTGCCAAAGCCGGGCAGTGACACAGGATGTGTTCAATGGTATCCGCAAAGCCTGGTGTCTCGCACCTTTGAGGGATATGTTCAATGGTCTCCTTAGCGCCTGGTAGCTCGCACCTTTTGCAGTTTGTGTCCGTAACTCGTGTTTTGGCATGTTTCACGACAAGACAGTGTTACGTTATTAAACCTGTCAACACACGACATTCTATTCTCGTGAAAGAAAGTAAGAGTTGTAACCTTTCTAAATTATAGCATGGCCATAAAATTCTGCTTATACGACTTGTCCCAAGTTCCAACCATTTTCAATTTGCCTGGGCGACAGTAAGGGAATTTCGTTTGTAATGCTGGAGTAGCGGCAAAACTATTATGGTGGTACCTATGCCATCTGTTCCAAGTTTCGTGAGCTGATTATGACATTATTAAAAGTCACCTCTATATCCCTATATTGTACTCTTTTGCCGTAAGCCATTTCTCGATGGTACCAACGAGCTCATGAAGATCTGTGTCCGATTTACCCATGTTTCCTAGTCGAAAGCAACCATGGGTTAGTCACTCTACGCAATTATGAGTCGTTCATTCGTTCAAATTTGAATTTTTCCCAGCCTTCGGGATAAAAGCGACTCTGGTATCCCTCCATTTAAAAATGATATACGACCAGTTTATGCATGCTGTGTGTAGGTTTATGCAACCAAGGGGCTATATATTCCGACACTTGCTACATCTTAGCCGGTATTATACCATCAGGTCCAGGGAATTTATAGGGTCTGAAGCTTTGTATTGGCGGCCGATTAAAAGCTTTTTGTATTTTTAGGTTATGTGGAATGTACAAAAATTTTCAGTCAGGTGTCCTTACATTTTCGTACATAACTTTTGAGCCGCTGAACCGATGACGCTCAAATGCAGTACCAAACTTCTCAAAGCAACAAAAAGTAAATATGTTAAGTTTCAGTGAAATCTGTGTAATATTTATTGCCATGATCGCCATTTTAGCAGACGGACATCGCTAAAATGTCGTAGATTTGATCATTGATTAAAAATATATATGGGGTCTCACTCCGATATTTCGACGAGTTACAAACGGAATGACAAAATTATATATCCACTGTAAGTGGAGGGTATGAGAAATTCCAATCATATGGCTACGCAATGAACGAAACTACCAAAATAATGGTAATTATTGGGAGAAAAAAAAGTATTGTAAAACGACAATGAGAGACTTTGAGTTGTATGACGACGGGCTTAATGATTTTTTATTGGAATATATTAATACGAAATGTATTTTTTTTATTTTTTGGCAACATGAAAAATATATATTTTTAGCTATACGATACAATTTGGGTTTAAAAAGATTTCAAACAGATATTTTAAACGTGGTTTTTTTGTTTCTGTTTCATACACGAGACCAGTCTACATTTCCATAATCGTGATAATGATGATGATGTTGAATAAAGATGATGGTGCTTGTAGTGGTAAATGTTAAAAAAACAGTTTTAGTATTGGTGTTAATGATGTTAATATATGTATGAATGTAAATAATGATGATGATGGTATAGGTGGAGGTTTGTATAATTTTTTTTAGGTGTAATTTTTCTGTAGAGGTACGAATGAGGTTGATTATGTTAACTTGTAACTGGTAGTAGTGACGTTACAACTCTTACGTTTTATACGTTAAATGTCTTGTTATGGTTGCTGTTGTTGTGGGGAATTTCAGTGATATCGGTGCCGGTAATCAGCAGCGTGTTGCGGCTCATACATTTGTTGTTTTCTTTACTCTTTTGTTATAATTGTTAATATTTCGCTGTTGTTGTAGTTGTTTGTTAAAAGTTAAACCATGTTTAACCAACAGAGTTGTATTACTTTATTTATATGGATGGTTTGGTAATTAGTGAGCCTAAACAGTAAAAAAAGGTTTTTTTACAAAATTAAAGACAACAGAAAAAGAAAACTATAGAGTGGAAAGTCCCCTACTCAAAATAATAAACCAGTTAATTCAAGTAAGAAAATTTTATAGTCGGTCGAGACCGTTTCTTAAGTGGCCTCCGCCAGTGTTTGTTGGAAAACGGATCGCCAGTCCAAACATGAACCGATAGAATCTTTGTTTTTCGTTACCCGAGTAAAAATTTTTAAGAACAGTACTGATCTTTCAAATCTCGGATCAGATGTTATATATAAGAATATATAAAAAAAATAATTACTTGGGTAGTTCTTTTAATATTTTTTTAAATTTTCGAGCCCTTATAACAGGAAAAACTTATGAAATTGAGTGAAATATTTTGAATGATAAAAGAAAATTTGAATAAAAATAACTTTTCAGTAAAAAAATAATATAGAGAAAAAAAATATTATGTGAAAAAATATGTTTGGGAAAAACAAAATTAAGTACGAAAAACTTTAGAAAAAAAAGTATCATTCCATCCATATTGTTCACTGTTCCATTCCATTTCGTTTCCCATTCTATTCCATTTCGTTCCCAGTTCAATTTTAGAAAAAGTAGCATTTCATATTGTTCCCTGTTCCATTCCATTCCCCGTTGTTTTCCATTTCATTTTCAATGCCTTCCCATTTCGTTCCATTTCTCTGATTAGTCTCCGTTTCGGATCAAAGCCGTAGATTTTGCTTGCAAGTTTCTAGAGGCATACCAACACATTCCAATTCTGTTGGAACCTGTAAGGAAGTTCCTAGTCTTGCAAGCTCATCGGCTTTGCAATTCCCTGGAATGTCTCTGTGCCCTGGGACCCATATGAGTCGTATATCAAAATGCTTGGCCATGTCATTTAAAGACGTGCGGCAGTTAAGGGCAGATTTTGTTTTCAGAAAGATGGACTCCAGAGACTTGACCGCGGTTTGACTGTCAGAATAGATGTTGACTGCGGTTGTAGACAAGACATTGCAACTAAACCAGTCAGCCACTTCCTTTATTGCCAGCATCTCTGCCTGGTAAATACTGGAATGATCTGGCAATCTTCGAGCTCAATTCAAGCTTCTCCGAATAGACTCCAAAGCCCACTTGCTCGAGCAGCCTCGATCCATCTGTGTACAAATGTACGGTGGCTTCACTTCCCGGAATGCCCCCATCCAAGACTCCCTGGTGGTAAAGTGGCGCTCAAAACGGCTCATAGAGGGAGCACAGTCCACATAATTTACGCCTGAAATTCAACTTATTTTTCCTTGTAAACAAAACAAGCTCTGTTTTACTTGGATTAACTCCCAGACCACAGCCTCTTGCCCATTTAGACAAGATCTTTCAGAGAACCCTGAATAATGTCCCTCAAAGAAGACAGACTAATTGGTCTGAAATTCTTCGGAGCTGTGCGGGAACTTTTCCCAGCCTTCGAAATAAAGACGACTATGGTATCCCTCCATTTTAAAAGAATATACGTCCAGTTGATGCATGCTGTGCATAGATTATACAGCCAAGGGGCTATATAGTCCGACACCTGCTGCATGTCAGGTCCAGGGGATCTATAGGGCCTGAAGCTTTTAATCGCCCATATTAATGTTGGCATTTTTATATTTCCGAAGCAATTTCAGATGCTTGGGCGTCAGAACGTTCCAAGGCTTGAAATGGCGTCATGGAATTGCTCGGAAAATGCGTGTTTAGAAGGAGATCCAGCGACTCTCCACTGGAGGAAGACCACACCCGATTAGGATCCCTAAGGTATCCCAGCGTGCAAGGAGAAGGAGCCAGAACCTTGCGCAGCCTGGATGCCTCAGAAACGTCTACTATGTTTCCACAGAAGTTTTTCCAAGAATAACATTTGGCAGTTCAGATCATCCTCTTATAACTCTTAAGTTGCAGCCTGTATGCAGACCAGTCCTCGTCCGCTCTTGAAGATTTAGCCTTATTAAAGAGCTTTCTGCAGGAATCTCTGCGCGTCTACAACTCATTTGACCACCAAAGTGGCTTTTTTCCCCTAGGCTTCGCAGAAGGGCAAGACGCATCCAGGGACCTATTACAAACATTTGTTATATGGTCAACTAGACAGTCAATTTCCGCCAAACTACGGTACATCCCCATATCGAAAGATGTGCATTAGCATCACAGCACACTAGTAACTGGCGTCCCCTAGATTTAGACTCCCGAATCAGACCGCTGTAACAGCCATATCACTAAAAGTTGATAAAAAGAATATATTTAAGCCATTTTTCGCCAAGAAGCAGGCTCTTGGTGAGCCCTCACCCTTGGCAATCATCAACTTAAACCCGGGAGTCTTCAATCCGCAAACCCTACCACCCCGCACCCAGGGCTCTTGGCTAAAAACCAAGTCAACTACTACTGTCGTCGGGCGCAGCAAGAGTGCAACTAAGGCTGCCTTACAGTGATGGAGGTTAATTTGTAGACACCGCAACATCTTGCTTTTTTTCCACCATCCTTTCCACCACCGTGCTATTGGCTTCATCCTCCGTGTTATCATAGAGATCGCATTCGTCCCCAGATTCGGTTTCGAACAAGCCAGATGTGTGTCCCATCTGTTCTGAATCGGAGGCAACAGAACTCTCCGAATTCCTCACTGGGCCTCTACCCGAATGTCACCCATCGTGGCATCAGCTTTATCCTCCGTGTCATCACAGAGGTCGCATTCGTTACCAGATTCGGTTTCGAAAATGTCAGATGCATCTCTCATCAGCCTAGAATCGGTCAGCTGAATATCAACCTCTTCCAGATTCTCTTCCCCAGCCGACTCTGCCACTGGCTTGGCAGCGTCCAAAATAGGCCTCTGGTCGCCCTTGTAGACATTGACTCTTATATGAAAAAAGCCAAATCTAATAATGCCGTCAATCCTGGCTAAAAGCGGAAGTGATTCCTCATTAATTAAGACCACTGCTTGACGACGAGCGCCCTTCATCACACCCAATCTGGCAATTTGCCAATTCTGAGTTGGAAGGTCAGGATTGCAGACTTTTATAATCTTTAGAATGACCTCAGTGTCACTTGCCATTGGAATCCATGCATGAGCTCTGGGTTGCGACGAGATATCATGTTTTTCCACAACGTCCAGTCTGGCTCCAGGCGATAACTCTCCCACTTGGCTAATGGCAACCTTAAACACGGCTGCGGATCTTTCGTTCCCAAGAACAACGAGTTTTACTCGTCCTTGATACCAACCTGCGTTGACAGTAGTAGGTAGAAAATCAGGCATACTCTCAAGGAGCCTAAAGTAGATTTCATTTAATTTTGTTTCAACTAAACTCCACTTTTCCCTTGGGATACTACAGTTCCCATTTTCCCTGTTGAGCACAGCCCTAACGAAATTACCTTTTACCACTTCACTAAAAGACTGAGTCCAGACGTTGCAGGTCATCTCTAATCTCTTAGATAAAGGTTTTTCGTCGAAACAGCGCTCTGTTTGTCAGATGCGCGCATTGCCGAAAGTTTATCCTGTTCTTCAATGACTCCTTTCGCCCATGATAGCGATGCCCTCTCACGTTCAGAGAGCTTCGTTTCACCGAGTAGCCTTAGTCTGTTAATTATTTTCAAACAAAGCCTTCTCTGGTTGTGCCTGACCTTTAATGGCTTAAGTTTCTTTCTGCCACCAATATTGGGCTGAGCACCTCTACCAGAATCAAGGCCGGACTTCAAGGTCGCAACCTTAAGACCAGTGCTAGGACCAGCACCAGTGGGTAAGGCAGAGCCTCGAATTCAATTAATAGCACGGAGTTAAACTAAAACACGTCCACACTTGTCAACAGTTAAACGATTACCCGGACTAGTGGGCACGCCTTTCTTGGCTGAGCACTGGCTATCTTCTAACGATTTGGAAAATTGCCTGAACTGTTGCAAGGTTAAAAAATACTGCGCAATGGAGGAACTAGCGCTGAAGAACACATCTTGAGGACTAAAACGGGAATACCATCTGAATCAGGGGATTTTTCAAGTTCAGCTCTGAAAGCACACACAGAAAAATAAATTTTCAACTGAATTATTCAGGTGCATCAACTAAAAATTTGGATGCTGTTACTATATTCGGCTGTTACAACCGAATTTTGAGGTTGTTTCAAAATAGAAAACAGTTTTATCAACCGAAATCAGTCGTTACTACCAGTATTTAGTTGTGACAACCTAGATTCAAATGCATCAAACGAATTTTGGTTGCATTAACACAATTTTCGTTAAATTTTATCAATTTTGTTTTCTGTGTGCATACTTTTAACAGCCCGAGCTCTAAGGAATATTTAAGGCATATTAGAGAAAGTCCACATAATTATCAGACTCTCCACCTGTATATTTTTTAAATTTTTATTTTATACGTGTTTCATCATTATTATCATATTGCTGAATATATTATTTTACTTTTCCACATGGTAGAATTTAAAATGTAAAAAAAAAAAATTATAGAAAGCCTGAACCATCATCATCATGTTAACAATAGAGTTTTACGGAAGAAATCGTCAAAAAAAAAACGGTATTTGTTAAGACTACGGAGTTTGCATGCATTTTAAACAGATATCTAGGAGAAACGGATTTTTGTCAGAATGACGAATTTTAATCAGAATCACGAATTTTTGTCAGAAAGTTTTCTGAAGGTTTTTGCTTCCGGTAGCAAATATTTGACTTCAATTCATAAATTTTCTTTAAATTTCTATGTCAAGTAATTTTCTTTTTAGGGTTAGTTTTTTGTTTTTTCCATTTCTATTCATTTATCTTAGTAATAAATAGTTTTTATTTCTTTTGTTTATTTTAAATCCTAAGGGGTAGGAAGTTTTATCATTCCAATGTTCCAATTTTTCAACAATGTTTATACAGTGCCGGTCAAAACTATTCACGCAGAGCTATAGTAGATGAAATTCGTAAAAGACAAAATTCAAAATAACAGACCTTTTTTTTATCAAACGAGTATTTTTCTTATAAAGTGTTTTGTAGGTAATTATTAAGCTTTAGTTTAAGCTTTATAGCGCAGACAGGGCCAGCCAAATAGATTTCCGGCCAAAAGTCCTTATATTTAATTTCTCAAAAAATAGCTATACCAATTTGTTGGGCATATATAGGAGCTGGTTTGCTGAACTTATCTTTATGATCCAACTACACCATTTCCTTAGACAGGTCTTCAAAGTTAAAAAAAAAATTTGTAAGTGGACTCTTTTTTATTTTTTTTTTACACATTTCTATTGCTAATGATCAACTTTTGATTTGCAGGGTTCACCCTTATATATTAGCCTTTGTAACGAAAATAATATGGAAAAATATAACTCATTTTCCTGACAGCAATTCGCGTTTTTGTGAAAATAACTATGATTTTTTAGTTATTTACTTCGCGCCGAAAAAATCCTCAGCGATCCTCAGTTCGATACAATCAGTCTATATTTTTTCTTATATAGAATGGGTCCATATCTTTCGAAAAAAGTTGCCCAAACTTGCTCGAAATGATAAATGGCGAAATTACAGCTATATATGCAGTGGTCCGAGATTTGTTTTTTAAAAAAATAATTTAACCCAAAATAATGTTTTACGACTAGAATAGTTTTTTTTTATCGTCAGAGAGTGCATTAAGTGTAGGAAAAAAATTATCTACATTTCTAATTTTTTTGTAGAATTATGGAAAATATCAGTTACACCATTTCCGATTAAATTCAAAGATTTTTTATTGAATTTTCAAAATAAAGAAAAAAAGTGAATAATTTATCGTCACCATTTCCAAAAGCTTTTCTGAAACTAAGTAAGTCATTTACACCATTTCCATATTTATATTAAAAATAAAAAAAAATATATATAAAAATTATGTGCGTAGATTTAACTTCAGACACTCTTAATACTCTTAAAACTAATTCTTAGTTAGATCAGACAATGTTAAAAAATCTAGCCGCCGTATTGTTTTTCCGCCATACTGAATTTTATCAGTTCGATTTTAAGATAACAGACCCCGAAATTTAATAGGCCACACTTTCAGCTAGCTTCAACAAAGAAAAGGAATATAATAGTTTTTTATTTACTTGTAACAATCTTTAGTCCGCCATTTTGTTTTTCAAAATGCACGCCAGTAAATCAGATTTAGTAGCTCCAAGACCCCCTTAAAACAAAATTTGAGTTAAATCGGACAATTATTAAAACAATTTGTCCGCCATATTGGATGCGCCATTTTGATTTTTTTTTTGTGTTTAGTTAAATTTTGAAATTAGCGACCTCGAAATACTCTAGAAGCACATTTTCAGCCGGATCCAACAACGATAAAGACTTTTGGCCGGAGTTGGATCATTCTTTGAACTTTAAGAAGCATATTTAGTCCGCCATTTTGTTTTTCAAAATTCGGAGTAACAATTCTTATTTAGTAACTCCAAGACTCGCATAAAACAAAATTTGAGTTCAATCGGACAATTTAAAAAAATTGTCCGCCATATTGGATCCGCCATTTTGTTTTTTTGGTTTTTAGTTAAATTTTGAAATCAGCGACCTCGAATTCCTCTAAAGAACATTTTCAAACGGATCCAACAACGATAAAAACTTTTGGCCGGAATTGTATCATGCTGGCCCTATGTGTAGCGTCCAGATTGAGCTAATAATAAATGCACTACGAGGGTCGAACTGGAAAATGATAATTTTTATAGACATTTTTTAAAAAAATGTTAAAAAGTATTTCAAAAATTTTTTTTCCAAAATCAAACATAAAAAATTTAAAAAAGATTCCACTTATTAATATTCATTTGTCAGCCAATTTTTTTAATGACCAAAAAAACACAAAATTGGTGGTCAAAAAAATTGGAGGTCATAAAATGCGGATTTTTTCTGCAGCATTTAAAAAGTTTTTTTTTGGTCACTGATAAAATGGGCTGACAAATTAATATTAAAAAATGGAATCTTTTTTAAATGTTGCATGTTTGAACTTGGAAAAAAAAATTTTGAAATACTTTTTAAAATTTTTTTAAAAAATGTCTATAAAAGTTATCACTTTCCAGTTCTACCCTCGTAGTGCATTTATTATTAGCTCAATCTGGACGCTATAAAGCTTAAATTAAAAGCTTAATAAATTACCTACAAAACACTTTATAAGAAAAATACTCGTTTGATAAAAAAGGTCTGGTATTTTGAATTATGCCTTCTACAAATTTCATCTACTACAGCTCTGTGTGAATACTTTTGACCGGCACTGTATAAACATTGTTGAAAAATTAAAACATTTTTTAAATGTTGTATGTTTGAACTTGGAAAAAAAAAACTTTTAAAATAATTTTTAAAATTTTTTTAAAAAATGTCTATAAAAATTATCATTTTCCAGTTCGACCCTCGTAGTGCATTTATTATTAGCTCAATCTGGACGCTATAAGGCTTAAATTAAAGCTTAATAAATTACCTACAAGACAATTTATAAGAAAAATACTCTTTTGAAAAAAAAGTTCTCGTATTTTGAATTTTATCATTAACAAATTTCATTTACTATAGCTCTATGGGAATATTTTTGACCGGCACTGTATAGTGAACGGACGACGGAGGCAATTATTAAAACACCACCCGAGTAATATTTTTGTCGTAAGTCGCATAAAAAGACCCGCATATTTAGGAAAAAATTCTATTCTCGATAAAAAAAGTATATGAAAGTTTTTAAAGAGTGGGTAGAAAGTAAGTAGAGAAAATGACTTGTCTGTATTAAATCGTTCGTCTGACTTGGCTGGATTGCTGACAGGATGACTAGATGACTGCCTGACTGGGTGGTTGAGTAGATGGCTGCTGTTGCAAGAACAACAACAACAGTACCCTTTAATGCTTTTCCTATGCTTATGGGTATCATAAAAAAGCCTATTTTTATACCCTCCACTTAGTGATAGAGGGTATATATAAGTTTGTCATTCCGTTTGTAACTCATCGAAATATCGGTCTGGGACCCCATAAAGTATATATATTCATGATGCCCGATCGATTTTAAGACATTCTAGCGATGTCCGTCTGTCCGTCTGTCCGTCTGTCCGTCTGTCTGTTGAAAATGCTGTAGCGGACAAAATATTACACAGAGATGACTGAAACTTAACACATTTATTGGAAGTTCTCCCGAGAAGTTTGGTATTGCATTTGAGCGAAATCGGCCCAGCCGATCAAAAGTTATGAGTGAAAGTTTAACGACACCTCTAAAACTTTGAAAATACAAAATGCGTTTACAGAGCTTCTGCTTTACAGATTCAAATGAAATTTGGTACATAATAATATTATACCATGTACAATGTCTGTGTAAAATTTTGGAAGAATTGGACAAAGGGGTGTGGCACCTCCCACATTAGCCTAGCATGCAAAATGCTATAACTCGGCTTCTGTTAAACAGATTCATATGAAATTTGGTATAAAATTTTATTTTAGGATGTCTGATCTCTATGTAAAATTTGGGCGGAATAGATAAAAGGGGTGTGACACCCCCCATACAAACCTAGCATGTAAAATACTATAACTCGGCTTCTGATTAACGTATCTTAACAAATTTTAACATGGAGTGTAAATATGGTCTTTGTGGCCTATATAGAAAATATGAGCAAATTTGGAGCAAAATTGGCACATTTAGAAGATGATTTATCTTGGCCTTTAATAAACATATTTAAATACATTTGAAAAATGTTGTTAATATTTTATGTTTTAAGAGTTATTACTCCAGTTTACTTAAATGCTTTTTTTTTATTTATCTGTTTTGGTTCTCGTTCTTTTAACATACGCGCTAAATTGTTAAACATTAAATCAGTCTGTGGTATGATGGCTAGAGTGTTAGTTTTTCATACATGGAGTCCCCGGTTCGAGTCATGGTAGGACTCAAAATATATATTTTTTTTTTTTTTGTTTGTTAATATTGTTTATCATTATAATTTTTTTTAAATCACCTAAATCTATCATTATATTTATCGAGTCATTGATTTTTCTCAGTTTTTGCAAATATACAAATGTGCTGTTAATTATTAATTAAATTTCGTTTAGTTTTTCTTTTAAAGCGAAATTGAATTTTGGTGGAAAAAATATGGTATATTCAAAAAAACTTCTTTTACACACAGCAGTAAAGGGGTTTGTTGTAATTTGCTCGGTTTTGTTTATCTTTTTTAAGATAGTCGTTAAATTGCTAACACATTCAGAAACAGTCTGTGGTATGATGGCTGCACTTCTGGCTTATCATTCATATGGTCGCAGGTTTGAGTCATGGTCGGGACGAAGTTTTTTTTTTTTTATTTTTTTTTATTTAGCTTAATATTGTTTACAAAATTACAATTCATTAAAATCACCTTAATAATTTATATTCGGTCTAACAATCAAAAGATTGTATTCTTTGTCATTGGGTAAATGAAATAATTTTTGGAAAAAATTGTATATTCTACATTTTTTTTTATACCATCCACTCTTTATTTGTGTTTTGATTGTTTTTTTTGATAATTTCTTGGATAAGATCAATATCAAACACATTCAATATATTTATATTTTGCGTCCAATTCTTACAAACGGACAGACGATTTCTGCCTATTGACGATTTCTGGCAACCCTGTTAGTAACGGTTAATTTTGTTAGCTTATAGTATGATCCCTATAAAAAACTAGGAATATATTTTTAAACCTACCACTGGGTATACCTACCACTGGGTATACTTACCACTGGGTATACCTACCACTGGGTAAGTTATTTTAAGCATTGCTGTGTTATAATCAAACAAAACTGCGAATTTGACATGCATTCTTAATGCTGCCGGTGGTCTAATGGTAGTGTCGTCGGATATTAATTTGGGGGCACCAGGTTCGTCTCCCGGTTTGGCCGAGAGTATAATTTTTTTTTTTTTTTCATTCGTGGCTTTTTTTAATTTTACCATTAATAAGTTTTTATTTTGAGTTACTTGATTTTTTTAATTTAAAAATTTGAAATAAAATAAGTTAATTAATTTTTTTTTTAAATTAATTTTTATTTATTAAGAATAAATTTTATAAATATTATTTTTACAAATCAAATCGATTTCAGTATTTTATGTATGCCAATTGTGGGAAAACGTCAAAAATATTGTGCATAATATTGCGTCGTCTGTAGGTACCTTAATAAGCTAATTTTATCAATATTTCATCGAAAATGTGTAATATTTTACAAAACTATTCCAAACGATGCTAAATTAAATTGAGAAATTAATGGAAGTTAACATTTCGTTTCGTTTTTTTTTTTTTTTGTTTTGATGAATGTTAACAAATTGGAGCGGAAAGCGTTTTTCCGCAATTGTCCTCATAAAAATGGAATTGAATTAAAAACTTAAAAATTGCCTTGTCTTCCCCCTCCTTTTTACCCCCTAAATATGAATTTGGGCCGCTAAAAAAATATGTGTCCCTTTATTTTTTTTGATCTACAAAATAAAACCAATTCCATAAAGATCCGCGGGTGACAATAGGGAGACGTTTTAATTAATAGTTAAAAGCAACAACGTAGACGTCTAAACAACAACAAATGTAGTTGTTTTAACTGTCTTTTGTAGTGGAATCTACCGTTATAATTTTTTGAGTGTAGCAATTTTGATATACATATTCATATAAATTAAAAAAAAAACACGCTATTTTAACAGAAACGGTGTTTACAGATTTTCCAGCCCTGGTAATGGACAAAAAAAATATTTTCTAAACACCATAGACCACAGTACATGAGTAGTAGTATCACAGAGTTGCATCTGATGGGTGTAAGTATTAGTGACAGCACACGGTGTAACTTTTGACGTTTCATACAAAACGTAAACAAACATCATAAATACATGCACAAAAGCTCACACGTACAGGCACACATATACTAGGCAGCGATGATCATTCTGTACTAAAAACCATACCACCATATTGGAAAGTACGCAATTAGCACCAGTGTTTGCATACTAGTCTGTACTGTGCCATAGACACAGACTAGACAGTAGAGTTGTAAAACAAAAATGGGTAAAAACTTAGCGATTTTAGAAGATACAGATCGGTTTTTAGCTGGTTTAAAGCATGGCAACACTTTCTACTAGTTAGAAGTGAGTAAAACAATAAAAGCCGTTCTACCTTTTTTTTCGTATGGCGTGTTATATTGGTTTTCTCTCTCTAACCTAATTAGTAGAATAATTTTAAAAAAATAACCATATGGTTAAAGACTACTTTTTTGACACTTGTTATAATTGTCGAGTCTGTATTAATCTGTGCCATTGATATTAAATTTTTAAAGAACGTGCATTAGAAAATCGTATTAATTTATAAATACTGGGATACAGATGGAGGGTATTTAAAATTCGGCACGGCCGAATTTAACTTTTTTACTTGTTTTATTATGTATTTTTGCTTTCTACTTTCTATGCTGTAGTAATGAATAAAGCTTTGGGTGTTACTGTTTATATAGCAAAGCTTCAAATATTTTTCTTTGGGTTTTGCTGGCATCACAAACGTCATCATCATCATCAACATCCTCCAGCTCGTCATTGTCTTCCTCATCAACATTCTCATCGTCATTGTCCTCGTCCTCGTCCTCATCAGCATCATGTCAAACAAAACAACAAAAATTATTCGCAGTCACCATATTTTTTCAATACAACCCTTGTCTTTATGCTACTACCACGACTACTTTCTGTATAGCTGTTTTAGCTGTCTGTCTGGCTGGCTGACTGTCAGTCTTCTATGTCTATACACTGCGCTTAATATTTAAACACTGGGTGGGGTAGGGTGGTGGTTAGCAGTTTGAAGTATTTTGATGGTTTTAGAGATTTTTTTTGTATTAAAAAGCACACATATTGATTTGGGTGGGTGTGAAATACAAAAAACGCATAATACGTGGTGTAGTAGATATTCTCACACCTACGTTTTGTATTTGCTGGCGAGAAAGAAAATTCCCCAAAAGCATTTTACGACAAAACATTTGTGTATGTATATTAAGATTTTGCTGTTTTGATTTGAAAAATTTTATTTTAAATACAGGTATAGAAAGCGACTTTTAGTTTTAGAATATTATAAATATTTGCAATTAATCAAAAAATTGTAAATGCTAATTTCAGCACAATTTTTTGGAAAATTTATAAGGAAAATCTTGTCAAATTTTTGACAGTTAAAAATATTAAAATAATATGTATTTTATAATATTTTCCACAGTTCATTCTATAATAGAAAAAAAGGGAAAGCGGCGTTAGAGAGATATGGAGAGGAACGACTTTGATGAAGGCTAAAAAAAATATCAGAAACACAAATAGTTGAGAAACACAAATAGTTAACTGAATGAAAGACTGAACTAAATGAAAAAAAACATAAAGAATTGCTCAATTAGCACGAAAATAGCTAAAAAGGAATGAACTAGGTCAAGTGTGAAGTAAATAGTTCAATTGAACTAGTTCGTTCGAACTATACAACTCTAATATAATCACTTTTGAAATTATGCCCGCAAAATTTTGTCCTGAAAGGAGCCCTCTTTAAGACATTACCCCGGTTTTGAGTGATGATCAGTGAAGACGTCAGTCAGAGTAACTACTGACGGCCGCAAGACATCCCCCATTTTTTTTAATGACAGAAAAGTTTTTCTTATGATTTTAAATGTACGGGCAAATGTTTTTTTCTACTAGGCCTAAAAATTCTGTGGTACAAATTTGAGGCCAATCAGACTAATCGGGGGCCCTGTAGGCTATTTGGTAGCGTGGTAGCCTTTGAACGAGAGGGTCGTGGGTTCGATTCCCACCAGAACCCTTGGTCTTTTTCGCTACAACGAGACGACGGTCGTTGTACCAGTTCTCGGTTAGGTTGAAATTATTAAAAATGAGTTGTAAATAAATAGAAGACTAAATTAGTCTGTAATGTTGATCAGAGCTTCAAGAATTTATTTTTGATTTTTTTAAGACTTTTTATACGAAATTTAAAAAGAAATGTTTTTACTTATGCATTAAAATCTAAGGATATAGTAAAACTTTGTGTACGAAAACTGAGATAAATCTATAAATAAACAAGTAAAAAAGGTAAATTCGGCTTTGCCGAATGTATTGATACCCTCCACAATGTAAAAAAAGATTTGGAAACAAAATTTTTTGAAAAAAAAAAAATTACGCCGAAAAAAAATTTTTGTGAAAAAAAAAATCCGCAATTTTTTTTTTTTTTTGTAAAAAAATTGGTTTGTACTTGTAAAAATTCCATTCTCTGTCCACATATGCCAACCAGCAGCCAATTTAAAGCATTTTGTATTTTTAGGTTATGTAGAATATACCAAAATTTTCGAGATGTTCTTACATTTTAGTTCATAACTTTTAAACCGCTGAACCGATTTCGCTCAAATGCAATACCAAATTACTTAGGACAACAATAAGTAAATTTGCTAACAAGGGAAGTCTCCCTAGTGTCACCCACGGATCTTTATGGAATTGGTTTTATTTTGTAGAGCACAAAAAATAAAGGGACACGTATTTTTTTTTAGCGGCCCAAATTCATATTTAGGGGGTAAAAAGGAGGGGGGAAGACAAGGCCATTTTTCAGTTTTTTTCGTTTATCTCCTAAATTATGCAAAGAAACCTAGTCATGTTACATACCAAATGAAAGGTCTTTGGAAAACCTATCTGCGTGTGCTAAGAACGTGTCCAAACATGCACAACTTTTTGTCATATTGAGTAAAATACCAAAATTTTAGGACATTTTTGTTAATAAGTCGAAAAATATTAACTTCTTTGGCCCATTGTTAGCACCACGAGATAGGTATTTTTAATACCTTTAATCTGATATCACACATGTCTATAATAATTTTGTTTAAATAGGCGTAAGTTGTAAAAAACTGAAAAAGGTCAATTTCCCCCCATACAAATCGACCCCCCCCCCCCTAAAAATGAGTTTGGGCCGCTAAAAAAAAATACGTGTCGAATTAATTTTCGTTCTAAACAACATGTCCAAATTTCATGAAGATCGGAGGGTGACACCAGGGAGACTTCCCTTGTAAGTCTCAGTCATATATGTTTAATGCTTTGGTCGTGATCACCATTTCAACAGACGGACAGACAGACGGACATCGCTAGAATGCATTAGAATCGATCACTGATCAATAATATGTATACTTTATAGGGTCCCAGACCGATGTTACGATGAGTTACAAACGGAAAAAAAACACGTATTTTTGGACATCCAGTTTTTTGTAAAAAAAGTAAATATTAATTTCCCAATATGGCTGGAATTAATTTAAATTAAAGTTTAAGCAATTATCTACAACGCACTTTTTATTTGCTTAAAATACTCGTTTTATTTTCGAAGATATACCTTTCTGAATTTTTACGAGGATACTCCTATTTTTCTCCTATTTTTCTGAACACAGGTGTATATGGATGGAAAGGTTTATCGGACATGCAATGGTGTATCGGACTTGGCAAAATTGTTTTTTTTTTTTTTAGTTGGTTTTTGTCAAAAATGTGTGCCTGTTTTTTATAGCGGCCCAATCTCACATTTAGCGGGTCAAAGGGGAGGGGAAAAAACGGGATTTTTTTCGTTTTCTGAGGATTTTTCCCATTTCTTTAAAAGAAACTATATGAACATTTTATACAGGTCGAAAGGTTTTTTGAAGACCTATCTAATGGTGAATCGGTCGTGCCCAAATTCGATTTCATTAAGTTCGTTTTTGTCAAAAATGTATAATCGTTGGGGTAGTTTATATGGAGATGTATATACGTACGACCCCCAAATTCATATATAATAATCTCTATTAAGTTTAAGAAGACACGTGTTTTTGCTTTTGGCAAAATTCCTGTTAGTTCGGCTTTTATTCAGATTTCCCCGAAAGGCCTTCATTTTTCATAAGGTGGCAACCCTTTTTTAAACCACCGGGATAGCCGATAAAAAGTAGCAGGTTAAACGTAAGTTTTTGGTACTTATTAATATATGGGCTATTTCACGTCAACGGGAGACCCCCCCGCCCCCAAAATTCTATTGGTCGTAGAGAGTTGTATTATGGCTTAAAATTTAGCCAATGATCTCTACTTTTGAAAGCTGAGTGGCGGAAGTTGAACCCAATGGTAAGTGAGCCAATATGGCGGCGCGAATCGGGATACCCAGATCGGGATATGCTGGAAACTAATGAAGGAGTTATCGGATTTTTCTGAAATTTGTTATCAGGGGGTTCATTGGGACGCTAATTTCGAATTTTCATTCAGATTTCAAAAATTCAAAATGGCGGATCCAATATGGCGGATGATTTTTTCTAGGTTTTCGCATTCAAATAAAACTCGGTTTCCGGGTGTATTATGGGTCACTAAACACGATTCTGAATTTAGATTTACAAAATTCAAAATGGCGGATCCAATATGGCGTTTATTTTTTTTTTTTTATATTTCGGTTTCCTTGAAACTTTTTATCCGGGGGTTATTTGGGACGCTGATTTCGATTTTTTATTCAGATTTCAAAAATTCAAAATGGCGGACTCAATATGGCGGATGGTTTTTTTTTTTAAGTTGTCGCATTCAAATAAAACTCGGTTCCCGGGTGTATTATGGGTCACTAAACACGATTCTGAATTTAGATTTCCAAAATTCAAAATGGCGGATCCAATATGACGTTCATTTATTTTTTTTTTTAATTTCGATTTCCTTGAAACTTGTTATCTGGGGCTTATTTGGGACGCTGATTTAAAATTTTTATTCAGATTTCAAAAATTCAAAATGGCGGATCCAATATGGCAGATGATTTTTTTTTTAAGTTGTCGCATTTATGTTAAACTCGATACCCGGGAGTTTTATGAGTCACTTAGTACGAATCTGACATCAGACTTTCAAAATTCAAAATGGCGGATCCACATGGCTCTTAACAAAAATAAGTGCCATGTTGGATCCGCCATTTTGAATTTTTAAAATCTGATGTCAGATTCGTACTAAGTGACTCATAAAACTCCCGGGTATCGAGTTTAACATAAATGCGACAACTTAAAAAAAAATCATCTGCCATATTGGATCCGCCATTTTGAATTTTTGAAATCTGAATAAAAATTTTAAATCAGCGTCCCAAATAAGCCCCAGATAACAAGTTTCAAGGAAATCGAAATTAAAAAAAAGTAAATGAACGTCATATTGGATCCGCCATTTTGAATTTCGGAAATCTAAATTCAGAATCGTGTTTAGTGACCCATAATACACCCGGAAACCGAGTTTTATTTGAATGCGACAACTTAAAAAAAAAACCATCCGCCATATTGAGTCCGCCATTTTGAATTTTTGAAATCTGAATAAAAAATCGAAATCAGCGTCCCAAATAACCCCCGGATAAAAAGTTTCAAGGAAACCGAAATATAAAAAAAAAAAAATAAACGCCATATTGGATCCGCCATTTTGAATTTTGTAAATCTAAATTCAGAATCGTGTTTAGTGACCCATAATACACCCGGAAACCGAGTTTTATTTGAATGCGAAAACCTAGAAAAAATCATCCGCCATATTGGATCCGCCATTTTGAATTTTTGAAATCTGAATGAAAATTCGAAATTAGCGTCCCAATGAACCCCCTGATAACAAATTTCAGAAAAATCCGATAACTCCTTCATTAGTTTCCAGCATATCCCGATCTGGGTATCCCGATTCGCGCCGCCATATTGGCTCACTTAACATTGGGTTCAACTTCCGCCACTCAGCTTTCAAAAGTAGAGATCATTGGCTAAATTTTAAGCCATAATACAACTCTCTACGACCAATAGAATTTTGGGGGCGGGGGGGTCTCCCGTTGACGTGAAATAGCCCATATATAAATTGCAGAGCAATCGGAGTGTAAGCTATGGGATAGTGGAGGGTATAAAAATATTTAGCAAACCAAAAATATTTTGTGCGAAAAAATTCACTGTATCTTTTTCGAATTACAATTAAACCTTTTGAAATTACCATTGATCTATTTCGAATAACAATTGATTACAATTAGAATCTTGGAATTATAAGTAGAATCTTCGAATTACAAATAGATTTTCGAATTACAAATTAAATTTTCGAATTACAAATGGAATATTCGAAATACAAATAGAATTTTCGAATTACAATTGATGTTTTTCAAATTGCATCTGTAAATGGTGTAGATTTCCAGGTAGTAGCCCCTGCATTAAGTTTTACATCGATAGATCGAAACTACACGAAAAAGTTGTATTTAGAAAAGGGGTCTGAACGAAGCCTGGCTTTTTAAGAACCGCTGAACATTTTAGAGTCATTCCTTATAACCTCTGTCAAAGCAATATTCATGAAAAAGTGACAAATCATTAACTTTCATTTGATCTCTTAAACGAATTTAATTGAATCTTTTTTTTTTTAATTTGATATTTAATTACGAAATTCTCTGAAACTTTTTCGATTTTCAGTTGATCCCTTACGAATTTCAGTTGATCTGTTTTGAAATTTGATCTATTTTAAAGTTTGATCTATTTTAAAGTTTAAATGATCCTTTACGAAATTTAATTGATCTATTTCGAATCTCAATTCATCTTCTACAAATTTCAGTTGATCAATTTCAAATTTGAATTAATCTTTTCCGAATTTAAATTGATCTATTCGAATTTCAAGAATTTTTTTTTTTTTGAATTTCAATTGATCTTTTCGAATTTCAGTGATATTTTTTAAAATTTAATCCATCTTTTTGAATTCTAGTTGGTCTTTGTCAAGTTTTGAATGATCTTTTACAAAATTTGCGAATTTCACTTGATCTTTTACGATTATTAATTGATCTTTTACGATTATCAATTGATCATTTTCGAATTTTAGTTAATCTTTTTTGTGTTTAAATTAATCTCTTTCACATTTGAAGTGATAATTTCGAATTTCAAATGATCTCTTTCGAGTTTCAACTAATATTTTCGAATTTTAATTTAAACATTTCAAGTACCAACAGATTATATGAATTTCAATTGGAAATTTCAAATGAGAGTTTAAAAATGGAATCTTCAAATTTGTAAATGATATCTTTAAATTAAAACTGGAATCTTTAAACTTCAATTAGTATCTTCAAATTATAATTCATATTTTTTAAATTACATCTAAAAGCAATGCCGTTAAATGAACAATAGTTTATAAATAATTTTTTAATTGTTTTTTAATTTAAAGCACGTTAACATTAAATAACAAAAATATTTCATTCAATTAATTTTAAAAATTATTACATTTCAAATATTCTTAAAGTTGTTCAACTTTAAAAAATGAATCAAATTATTTGCTAACGTTATTTAAGAAATGTGTTTAAATTCAATATTTGCTATAATAAAAAAAAAAAATACCAGCCTTTGTTTGTTAGAATTTGAAATAGGGTTAATTTTTCTTTGTTCTGAACCTCTTTGTATTAAATACTTGTTTTTTCATGTTTTTTTTTTTTTTCTTTCGAAAAACTGTAATTTTTTTAATGATTTGATTTGTTTTTATTATTATTATTATTTGCTATTGTTTATTGTGTTGTTACAAGCTAAATGATTTACTCACTTTAATTAGTAATTGTTTAAAAAAAAACCAATACTGATTAACGTAGAATTATATTTGAAATTAATGACTGACATTTTCAAATCAGATTTTTGTGTAGCCACTACTGCTTCTAAGTACTACTGATGCTGCTGCAGGCTGACGTTCTTGGCGCCATCGACAATCAGTATCTATTCATTGAACAGTATGCAATTTTTGTATGTGAATGAATTTACACTAGAAAAAAAAAAGAGGATAGTAAACAAGTCGAAAAGTAAAATTCGACTTGGCCGAATCTACGAATACCCTCCACAATGCCCTTTTTAAGTGATAGTAAATTTTCTAACGTGAAAAAAATAACATTTTTGATTAAAAATATTTTATTTTGTATAAAAAACTTTTTTTAAGTAATTTTTGCAAAAAAAAAAATAATTTACTAAATTTTTTTTTTGAGTGTAAAATTTTTTTTGAGTGTAAAATTTTTTCGAGTGTATTTTTCTTTTTTTTTTAGTGTAAAAATATTTTTGAGTGACAAAAAAACGTTGTGAAATATTTTTGTGACTTACCAATGTTTTTAAAACATGTTTAACGGGTTTTTAACACGTGAATTTAAGGTGAAACTAATCTGAAATTCACGGTTTTGCTAATAACTTTGAACCACAGGACCGATTTGGCTGAAATTCAATACCCACCAGGCCAGGGGAACGGCAAATATATATGCCAAGCTTCAGCATCCTCAGGATTGCCTTTTGAAAGTTAACGTGTGTTTTATCTCGTAAAATCACGAAAAACTCTTGCTGAAATTCAGTCTTTTGCTCATAACTTTTGAACCACTGCACAGTGCCACATTTGGCCAATCTAGGACGACAAAAATTCAATTTTATTTATATTGACTGGAAACTCGGTATACATGTTCGTTTTGACTTCAAAAACAACATTATGAAAAATATGGGAGGCCAGTAAACGGCCACGCCCACTTTTTAAAAAATTTTTAATTTTGATTGTAATCTCTTTAAACTTGGTGTATATACTCTCAAGGACTGTAGAAATAATATCACAAAAAAGGGGGCGGTCAGACAACTGCCACGCCCACTTTTTAAAAATATGTTTCAAAAATATGTAAAAACAAGGTTTACATATCGCCCCACTGTAGTCGGCGTCGCAGACGGTCGCAAAAGTTAGCAGTTGAAATAAGTACTATGGATGTTGGTCAATATGTCTGAAAAAGTCCGGCGACCAATAGAGACCAAACACAAAAGTTTTATTCCATCAAAAAAAATAAATATTTAATTTTCTTTTCAAAAATTTTTATTATGTTAAAAATTTAATAAAAAATAGAAAAAATTGTTTAAAAAAAGAAGAAAAGATATGACATAAAGCCTTTAAAATTCCTTTAAATTAACCAAAAAAGAGTGTATAAATATCTTTTTTGTTAAAAAGTTACAACAGTTTAAACTCGACTTAATTTATGCGAAATAATGAACACTACTTACAGGATTTTACAAGATGCAACTTTATGCACCCACATCTTAATAACGAACAGAATTATCGTTCTTATATGAGTATTTCCGTGCTATTAGGAATGTTTTATAATACATACAAACAAATCATAAAAATCGGGGAACTTTTGTTTTTTGATTTTTGTCGTGCTAGATTGGCCAAATGTGGCACTGTGCACTGGATCGATTTTGCTGGATTGCAATACCAAGCTGACCAGGTAAATGCCTAGCATATATGCTAAACTTAAGGAGCCTCCGTAAAGTCTTTTAAAAGTTAGCATGTTTTCAACAGACAGACGGACGGACGGACATCGCTAGATCCTCTTAAAATCGATCGAGGATCATGAACAGGGAAACCAAAAATATGCAGTATCATGATTTTTCCTGCGCTTTGTATTGATAAATGGGTAAGGTATTTATCCGTTTCAAAAGATTTAAAGAAATGTGGCATCGATTTGTTAGAGCATATTTTTGCATATTTTAGCCTTAAGAGCATATTTTAGCATATTTTAACATAAGAGCATATTTTTAGAGCATTTTTTTCAATTTTTAGAGCATTTTTTCACTTTCTAGAGCATTTTTTTAAGTTTTTAGAGCATTTTTTAATTTTTAGAGGATTTTTTTCCATTTTTTTTATAACAACACTTATTTTTAAAATTTTTAATTTTTGTGGGACGTTTTTTTTTTTTAATTTTGTAAGTGGATGGAAATTTTTTTTTCCAAAAAAACGGTATGTTTTGGGTCTATTCTCTTAAAAATTGTAAAAAGCACCTCGAAAAAGTGGACATATTTTTTTAAGAGCATATTTTTATTGTTTTAGAGCATATTTTCCGTTTTCAAGGGCATTTTTTAAGCGAATAAAACGTGTTTTTTAGAGCATATTTTTGGTTTCCCTGATCATGAATATATATACTTTATGGGGTCCTAGACCAATATTTCGAGGTGTTACAAACGGAATGACAAACTTATTAAACTTATAAAAATGTCAAAAATGGCAATCGCAATTTGGTTGTGATAATAACAATGTGATTGTTAAAATCAAAATGTGGTTGTTAAAATCACAATGTGGTTGTGAAATTCACAACGTGGCTGTGATAATCACAATGTGATTGTGATAATCATAATGTAGTTGTGATAATCATAATGTAGTTGTGATAATAACAATGTGGTTGTGATAATCACAATGTGGTTGTGATAAATACAATATGGTTGAGTTAACGACAATGTGACTATGATAATCACAATGTGGTTGTGATAATCACAATATTGATGTGGTAATCACAATGTGGTTGTGATAATCACAACGTAGATATGAAAATTACAATGACAATCACAATGGTGTTTTGATAATCACAATGTGGATGTCATAACCACAGTGTGGTTGTGATAATCACAAAGTGTTTGCAATAATGTGATTGTAATAATCACAATGTGATTATAATAATCACAATGTGATTATAATAATCACAGTGTGGTTGTGATAATCACAATTTAGTTGTAAAAATCACAATATGGGTGTGATAATCACAATGTCGTTGTTATAATCACAAAGTGATTGTGAAAATCACAATGTGATTGTGAAAATCACAATGTTATTGTGAAAATCACAATGTTATTGTGAAAATCACAATGTGATTGTGAATATCACAATGTTATTGTGAAAATCACAATGTGATTGTGAAAATAACAATGTGACAGTCACAATGTAGTTGTGATAATCACAACATGGTTGTGATGATAACAGTATGGTTGTGATAATCTCAATGTGGTTGTGAAAATCACAATATGGTTTAGACTATTACAATGTGGCTGAAACCATCACAATGTGGTTGAGACCATCACAATGTTGTTGTAAAAATCACAATGTGGTTATAATAATCACAATGTTGTCGTGATAATAACAATGTGGTTTTGATAATCACAATATGATTGTGATAATCACAATGTGGTTAAGACCGATGAGGTTATGATAATCACAATGTGGTTGTAACAATCACAATGTGGTTGTAAAAACCGAAATTTGGGTTGTACAAACAAATAAATGGTGGCTGCATCCGTTAAATGGCAGTTGTGACAACTGCATTTTTTGCACTCTTGCAACAACACTTTTTTGCTAATCCCACTGATTCATTTTTTTTTTTTAGTGTTTGTCTATAATATTGATCTTCTCTTCTATTAAAAATTGATTACTCTACTTGTTTAGTGTGTTTGTGTGAAAAAAAAGACGACAACCATCATCATCATCATCATCATCCTCACCATCAATGAGATAATGTTGTTGTTGATGATGATATTTAACTTTAGAATGGTTGTTGATTAAGATGACATTTTTATGTACATGTGTGCATACGAAAAATTGTATGGTATATATGTTTGTATGTATGTAGTTGTTTGTGACATATTTCTCTCATTCCTGCCATTTTGGCAAAAAAAAAACATAAAATTACTTTTTCCCCAAAAATTTGTTTAACTTTGATTGAAGCTTTTATTAAAGTTCATTTGTGTAGTTTGATGATGTAGATAATAATGATGCTGATGATGATAATGCTGCTATATATATATATTTTATATACTAACTGTATATAACAGAGTTGTAAAGAATGCATTCTTCAAATTTCTTTTTACGATTTACAATTGATCTTTTTCGAATTTCAATTAGAATCTTTGAATTTCAATTGATATTTTTCGTATTTCAAATGACGTTTTATGATTTTCAATTGACTTTTCTCGAATATATAAGTTGATCTTTTACGAATTAGAAATGCATTTTTTTAAATTTCTTCAAATTGCTTTTAAGAATTTCGATATATTTTCGAATTCTAATTGATAGTTTTCTAATTTCAATAGATATTTTACAGAATCTTCAAATTTCTATTAAAATTTATGAATTTCAGTTTAAATTTATAAGTTCCAATTGTAATTCGACAAACATTAATTGTAATGCAAAAAAGATAAATTTTAATTTGAAAAAGATCAATTGTAATTCGAAAAAGGTCAATTGAAATTCGAAAAAATCAATTGTACATAATTCGAAAAAGCTAAATTATAATTCCAAAAAGATTAATTTATTAATTAATTAAAAAAGAGCAATTAGTTGGAATCGTGATATGAAACAGGAGGTCGTGAGTTCGATTCCCACCAAAAACGATTTCGCTACAACAAGAAAACGGTCATTGTTACCAGTTGTCGGTTAGGTTGAAATTGTTAAAAAATTATTTGTACATAAATGGAAGAATAAATATTGATCGTTTTCGAAATACAATTATTTTTTTTTCGAATTACAATTGTTATTTTTTGAATAACAATTGATTTTTCTTGAATTACTATTGATCGTTTTCGAATTAAAATTTATCATCTTCGATTTACAATTAGCAGTTTGATATTTTCCGAATTACAATTGATTTTTTTCGAATTACAATTGATTTTTTTCGAATTACTTTGATCTTTCTCGAATTACGATTGTTATTTTTGAATAACTTTTTTTTCGAATTCCAATTGATATTTTACAAACTACAATTGAATCTTAAATCAAAAGAATCTTCGGTATAGTGAGAATCGAACCCACGACTCCCGTAGTTCTACCGTCATAACTTTATTTTATTTAAATGTCGCTGTTTTTTTTTATTCAAACTGTTTATTCTTTTAAAACTCTTAACAGTGATACAAAAATTTGTATAAAATACACGCCCTATTCATTTATTGTATAGAATAAAAAAAAAATTTATACAAATGAATGTAGAATTTTGTGTTTTGTTTTCAGTTATATCTAATGTATGGTAGAGTAAGTATAATAAAGTACGATGTTATGTATGGTTTTGTATAACTGAACAAGTCTCTTTTGATTATTGCCACACAAATTGTCTTTTGAATCAATAGTTCGAAATTAGAACTTGTTATTTTGCATGATTGTATCTCGTGTATTCACGCTAACTAACCAACCATTTTTTGTTCAACAAAAACTAAACGAAAAAAAAAACAAAATCTGTACACTATTTACAGATGTAGTTCGAAAAAGATCAATTGTAATTCAAAAATTCTACTTGAAATTTAAAGATTCCATTTGTAATTCGAAGACTCTGCGTGCAATTCGAAGACTCTACTTGTAATTCGAAGATTTCATTTGTTATTCATAATTCCATTTGTAATTCGAAAAATTGCAATTCGATAAAGATGAATTGTAATTCGAAATGGATCAATTGTAATCAATTGATATTTTTTGAATTGCAATTAATCTTTTCGAGTTACAATTGATCTTTTTCGAATTACAATTGATCTACACCATTTACAGATGTAATTCAAAGAAGATCAATTGTAATTCGAAAATTCCACATATAATTCGAACATTCCATTTGTAATTCGAAGATTCCAAGTATAATTCGGAAGAGATCAATTGTTATTGGAGTTCAATTGTAGTTCGAAAAAAACTCAATTTTAATCACAAAAAGATCAATTGTAATTCGAAATAGATCAATTGTAATTCGAAAAAGGTCAATTGTAATTTGAAGATTCCAATTGTAATACGAAAAATATCAATTGTGATTCGAAAAATATTAATTTTAATTCGAAAAACATCAATTCCAATTGTTATTCGAAAAATATCAATTGTAATTCGAAAAAAGATTAATTGTAATTCGAAAAAAGATCAATTGTAATTCAAAATTGATAAATTGTAATGCGAAAAAGATCAATTGTAATTAGAAATAGATCAATTGTAATTCGAAACAGATCAACTGCAATTCGAAAAAGATCAATTGTAATTTGAAGATTCCAATTTTATTTCGAAAAAGATCAATTGTAATTCGAAAAGATCAATTGTAATTCGAAAAAGATCAATTGAAAATCCAAAAAAGATTTGTTATTTGAAAAAGATCAATTGTAATACGAAGAAGATAAATTGTAATTCGAAAATATATCAATTGTAATTCGAAAAAGATCAATTGTAATTCAAAAAAGATCAATTGTAATTCGAAAAATATCAATTGTAATTCGAAAAAGATCAATTGTAATTCGAAATAGATTAATGGTAATTCGAAATTGATAAATTGTTATGTGAAAAAGATCAATTGTAATTCGAAATAAATAAATTGTAATTCAAAAAAGATCAATTGTAATTCGAAAAAGATCAATTGATCCTTTTTTGAATTACAATTGGAATTTTCGAACTACAATTGATCTTTTTGGAATTACAATTGGAATCTTTGAATAACAATTGATTTTTTTCGAATAACAATAGGAACTTTGAATTACAATTGAAGGGCTTACTGCAAAAACTTGATAAGCAACATTTTATTTTTTTTTTTGGTGTTTTTTGCCTTCTACTGATGTTCCATTGACAGATTTTTGGCAGAAGCCTTGCTTAAACCCTTCGTACAAGTATCTTGAGAATTAAAGTTCTGCAAGTTTTATCTTCTTCATTATTTCAAAAGTTTTAACGCAAAAACCACCATAAAATGAAATGTTGCTTATCGAGTTTTTACAATAAGTCCTTTAATTGATATTTTTCGAATCCCAATTGATTTTTATCAAAATCGAATCACAATTGATCTTTTTCCAATTACAATTGATCTCTTTCGAATCACAATTGTTTTTATACCCTCCACTTAGTGATAGAGGGTATATATAAGTTTGTCATTCCGTTTGTAACTCATCGAAATATCGGTCTGGGACCCCATAAAGTATATATATTCATGATCCCCGATCGATTTTAAGACATTCTAGCGATGTCCGTCTGTCCGTCTGTCTGTGGAAATGGTGATCACGACCAAACTACTACACGGATATGACTGAAACTTAACATATTTATTGGAAGTTCTCTTGAAAAGTTTGGTATTGCATTTGAGCGATATCGGTTCAGCGGTTCAAAAGTTATGAACGAAAATGTAAGGACACCTCAAAAATTTTAGTACATTCAACATAACCTAAAAATACAAATTGCTTTAATTCGGCTGCCGGTTGACATATGTGAACATAATTGAACACAAAATGGTATTTTAACAAGTACGAACATATTTTTTGACAAAAAAAGAAAAAAATCGCGGATTTTTTTTAACAAAAAATTTTTTTTTTTTCGTGGAAATTTTTTTTTAAAAAAATATTTTTTTTTTAAGTAATTTCCTTTTAAAAAAAGTTTTTTGGAATAATCTTTTTGAAATTGTGGAGGGTATCACTACATTCGGCAAGGCCGAATTTAACTTTTTTACTTGTTTTAATTACAATTGGAATTTTCAAATTACAAATGGAATTTTCGAATTACAAATAAAATTTTCGAATTACAAATAAAATTTTCGAATTACAAATAGAATTTTCGAATTACAAAAGAAATCTTCAAATTACAAGTAGAAATTTCGAATTAAAATTGATGTTTTTCGACTAACATCTGTAAATGGTGTAGCTATTTTTATATAAAAATGTACTACGAGAATATGTAGATTTTTTTTAACAAAATTTTCAACAATTTATTCATCATCATGATCAGCCAACAAAATACAATGATCAGATGTATTTTCACAAAACAAAAAAAAAAAAACATGTGAGATTAACATGTTATTCTAATTTTCGATATATTTTTAGTTTTGTGTTCGTCAAAAAAAAAAAAAATGCGTTATATTTTTTATTTTTAAATTTCGAAAAAAAATTTAAAGCATCTAAAATTGTAAAAAATTTGCTTTTAATTTGCACAAAAAAATAAAACACACTGACTAAAATAAATTTACATCTATCGTGTACTTGTTGTTAAATACTCGTATTTAATTGTTAATTGATCTTATGTATACAATAATTTGCTTTGTTTCAAATTAATTGCTTTCCCTTTATTTTTTTTTTTTAATTTAAATTATTTATAGTTTAAAAATTTTTTTGCAGTTATTTTTAGTTGTTTTTTTTTTATTGTGGTATTTGTCGTATAACAAATAACACTGTACAACAATTTCAATTTTTTTTCCAATATTACTGGGTTCTAACGATTTATTCTGGTAGAGGAGACCAAAAAAAATCACCCGAGCAAAAAAAATTAATATATAATTAATAATTATGATTATTAATTATATATAATGATATTAATTATATATAATTTCACGAGTAAAAAAGTTTTGATATAATTATATATAATTTGATAAAATTATATATAATTATATCCAGGATTTGGTGGATATAATTATATAAAATTTTATCAAATTATATATAATTTGATAAAATTTTATAAAATTTGATAAAATTTTATCAAATTAGACATAATTTGATATAATTTTATATAATTATATCCACCAAATCCTGGATATAATTATATATAATTTTATCAAATTATATATAATTGTATATAATTTTATCCAACTTTTTGGAAAATTTTACCTTTTTATATAATTTTATATAATTATATATAATTTGATAAAAAGAAATTAAATAAAATTAGATAAAATTATAATATATCACAAAATCCACCAGAAAACACATAAAAAATGCTATTTTCTGACCTTAGGTCTTCCGATTTTCTTTATATTAACGGTATGCATTCTTCATAAAGCTAATAAAACATATCCATTTTCAGTTTTTTTAATTTTAAAAAAATCGCGATTTTTTCGCGAATTTAATTTTCTTCAAAAATTTAAAAAATCAAAAAAGTATGTTAATTTGAAGAGCCATATCTGCTAAAGTATCTATCGGATTTCTACGATTCAAAAAGCATTTGATTCAGACGTTCGTCCTTTTTTATACCAATGCAATAAAAAAAAAGTTTTTCCAAAAAAAGTGCATTTTTGATGCAAATGCAATTTTTTGATGCATTTTTCAAAATTTTCTCCCCCTTCAATTTTTTTGAAACCTTCATAATTTGAAAATATGGCATTTTTTACACAAAATTGAGTACGGTTTTTTTGTGACGGCGTTTCAAAAAATTTTCGTGATTTTTTTAAAACTACTTATTTGATTTTTTCCATACAAAAAATCAATTTTGTTTTTATTTTGCAATTTTATCAAAAAAGTATGTAACTTTAAAAAGCCATTTCTTCGAAAGTATCTATCGGATTTCTACGCCCCAAAAAGCATTCGATTCAACTGATTATCCGTTTTTATAACAATGCACTAACAAAAAATATTTTTTTAAAAAAATGCATTTTTGATGCAAATGCAATTTTTGGATGCATTTTTTAAAACTTTCTCCCCCTTCAATTTGTCCGAAACCTGCATAAATCGAAAATATAGAATTTTTTACATAAAATTGGGTACATTTTTTTTGTTAATTTATGAATTTTATGAAAAATTTGTATGGAAAAACCAATAAGGTATTTAAAAAAAAAAATACAAAATTTTTACGAAACTCTGTCACAAAAAAAGCTGTACGCAATTTTGTGTAAAAAATGCTATATTTTCGATTTATGTAGGTTTAAAAAAAATTGAAGGGGGAGAAAGTTTTAAAAAATGCATCCAAAAAATGCATTTGCATCAAAAATGCACTTTTTTTTTAAATATTTTTTTTTATTACATTAATATAAAGTAAGACTATCGTCTGAATCGAATGCTTTTTGAATTGAAGAAATTCGATAGATACTTCCGAAGATATGGCTATTCAAAGTAGCATACTTCTTTGATTTTTTCAATTTTTGAAGAAAATTAAATTCGCGAAAAAATCGCGATTTTTTTTAAATATAGAAAACTGAAAATGGACATGTTTAATTGGCTCTATAGAGCACATGTGTACAAAAAATTAGATAAATTTGAAGACCCTCGGTCAGATTTTATAAAATCTTTGCTGGATTTCATGATATAATAAAATAATATAAAATTTGATAAAATTATTTAAAATTTTATAAAGATTTATATAAAAAAAAATTCGGCTATAATTATATATAATTTTATCAAATTATATATAATTTTATCTAATTTTATCAAAGTTTCTGAAAACTGAAACTTCTATATGGGGCATTCCATGTCAAATCGGACACTTTGAAAAATTTTTTTTTTAGATTTTCCCAATTTGTTTACAGTTTTTAGTATCCTTCGAAAACTCCTTCGTGGTAAATTTTCAGATTTTTTTTTGATGACCCGTTCAAAAGATATCGAATTTTTAAAAATTGGTAGTTTGTTCCTTTACTCAAACATCTTTTACTCATAACTTCTTCAATAATGGTCCAAATTTCAAAATTTTTGTTTTTTACGTACTTTTTAAAAAAAAATCCCAAAAAATTCTTAAAAGTGCTCTAGTATGTGATTTTTAAGTTTTAAAATTTAAATCTCATTTTTGAAAATGTTTGTACTCTTCGATTTTTTTGAAATTTTTTTGTGTAAAACTTCTATCCATTCTACAAATTTTTTGCCAAGGAGGATCGTGGGATAGCAATTATTACTATTTTTTAAAATTTTTTGAAAAAAATTTATTCTTATTTTTTTTAATCTTAAAATCATTTCAACTGCTCCAATGGTGCGTCATAGAGGGGTCATTTATAAGACCGACCCCCATTAATTTTTACGTCTTAACATTTCTTTGGAACAAACTAATACCCTATCTCCAATTTCTAAGGGGGCTCCCACACAAAACGACATTTTTTTAAATTTGCTCCAACCGCTCTAACTGCCCTAATAGTGCCCTTTTTTACTCGGATATATAATATTTACTACAAACTTGCTGAACACACCGTACACCTCAGATATAAAGAAAACATTGTTTTATTTACCGATATGCTGCAAGAACAGGCCAAAGCTGGGAAACTTTAACCGCCTCTAAAATAAAATTTCGATGTGATCTTTAAAAACGCCGACACACGAAACATACCAGAATCAATCGCCGGAACACCGTAATTTTTTTAGTGTTGTACTGTGTAACTTGTTTAACCCCAGCAAAACTTTGGTAATGGGTAGTGATTATATAACACATTACTAAGTAATGTATATACCTTATTTGTAGCATTATTTTAGGATGTCTTACCAAACATTTGTTCCACAACGCATTATTTTAAAGTGAAAAATAATGCTTTACTAATAATTTGTTACGTAATGCATGATTATTGGAAAAAATGTATTTCATATTTATTATTTCTAAACATTAAATCATGGATGACTTATATTTGGTTACATTATGCATTATTTTAAAATTTGAAATAATGCATTATTTATAATTGGATGCATAATGCATTACAGTAACAAAAAAAATAAATATTTTATAAAAAAAATGCATAAGTTTAAACTAGAGATGGGCCCACGACAGGAATTTTATAATGACACACACTCACTCACGAGCATATTTTATCTACTTACACTCACTTACAATCACGTGAGTAAATTTAATACAAAATTACTTTTTCACTACTCGTAAAAAAAAAAAAAAAAAAAAAAAATTGGCTAATTGGGAGGAATTCTGTACTCTCAATTGATAACAAATTGCTGATTTATAATCAAGTACTTAAACCTGTCTGGACCTACGGGATTCAATTATGGGGATGTGCTTCCAAAACTCATATAGAAATTATACAACGTTTTCAAAACAAAATTGCTAGAAATTTGGTTAATGCGCCCTGGTATATTAGAAACGACGATTTACATAGAGATCTCGGGTTAAACAAAGTATCCGAGTTAATTCAACTATTTGCATCTAAACATGCGAATAGACTTCAACTCCACAGCAACGAAGAAGCTTCCATTCTTATCAATGATGATATATATTCAAGACGTTTAAAAAGAAAAAAACCTCAAGACTTAGTGTCTAATATTTTATAAAACTAATTTAAAAGAAAAAAGTTACTTGTTAGTGTAAACTAGGTGTAATTTTATGAAATGTTAACTAAAATATAGTATTAAGATCATTTCAATAAAAAAAAAAAAAAAAAAAAAAAAAAACTACTCGTAACACCTTATATATTACGTTCTGGTATGCTATATTATATACCTTACTCGTATACATTACTTTGAGTCTCATCCCCTGTTAAAATCATCAATGCTGCAATGTATAAAATAAGAGATCTTATACCTTATTTTATACCTTATTTGGTAATCTAAGTTTTGCTGGGACGCTTTTATTTTGCGGGAATTACAATTGGAAATCATAGAATCCATTTTTCGTATTAGTTCTTCATACAATCTGCGTCATACTGTGTACTATTGTTTGAAAATGTTTACCAATTGTGTTGACACATTAATTCAATATACTGAATTATTAATATTTGCGAAATAATAAAAACTAAAAATAGTTTTATTATAAAATGATATTTCAAAAGAATTTTGATCTATAAAATTTTTGTTTTAAATTTTTATTTGGGGTAAAGAATTTAAAATATTGCAAATAAATTAAAAATGTAGTGCTAATTTTCATTAATTCTATTAAAAAAAAAATCAATATTCGAAACTATGTTCGAATTTTCGAAAAACATCGAATTTTCGAAAAACATCGAATTTAAACATCGATGATAATATGACACAGACAAAATTTGAAACGAATTTCAATCAACAAAATCGCGGATTCAATCAATTGTTTTATTGAAATTCCTCCAACTAAAAAAATTGTTATACCATTAAAATTTTGTTGATCAATAGATTTAATTGAAAATGTTTAGCCAATAATTATTTGTGTGTAACGACAAAGTTAGCAATAATAGATCTAATTATTATAAAGCAAATATTTTTTAAAAATTGCTGTATAGGTAATTTATCAAGCTTTAATTTAAGCTTAATGGCGTCCCGATTGAGTAAATATATTATATGTGCTACAGGGTCGAAATTTAAATTGATCCCAGCAAAACTTTGGTAATGGGTAGTGATTATATAACACATTACCAGGTAATGTATATACCTTATTTGTAGCATTATTTTAGAATGTCTTACCAAACATTTGTTCCACAACGTATTCTTTTAAAGTGAAAAATAATGCATTACAAATAATTTGCTACGTAATGCATGATTATTGGAAAAATGTATTTCATATTTATTATTTTTAAACATTATATCATGGATGATTTATATTTTGTTACATTATGTATTTGAAAGTTTGAAATAATGCATTATTTATAATTAAATGCATAATGCATTACAATAACATAAAAAATAATTATTTTATAAAAAAATGAATAATTTTAAACTAGAGATGGGCTCACGACAAGAAATTTCTAACGACACACACTCACTAGCATATTATATCTACTTACACTCACTTACAATCACGTGAGTAAATTTAATACAAAATTACTTTTTCACTACTCGTAACACCTTATATATTACGTTCTGGTATGCTATATTATATACCTTACTCGTAACCTATAAAATATCATATATTTTACACCTTACTGGTATTCTTCGTAATAAATTTATGACTTATTTTATACCTTACTGGTATTCTATGTGATAATGTGGATGCATTACTTTGAGTCTCATCGCCTGTTAAAATCATCAATGCTGCAATGTATAAAATAAGAGATCATATACCTTATTTTATACCTTATTTGGTAATCTAAGTTTTGCTGGGATATTATTGATATACCATTTTTAGATAATTTTTTAAAAATATTTTTAAGTAGTGTTTTTTTCAAGTTAAAACATTAAAATTAAAAAAAAAAATGTCTAATGGTTTATATGCAACGACTCAAATAAAAACAAGTAAGAAAGTTATAATCGGTCAAGACCGACCATATGATACCCTACACCAGTGTTTTCCGGAAAATGGATCCCAAGGCCAAACATGGACCGATTGGATCTGTCTTTTGTTAGATCTTTATTTAGTTTAGAAAACAGACACAGATCAAATTTTAGTGGGTATCTATTATAATACGGTTACTAGAGTCATTTAAGCCGAATTCAAAGGGGGCGTTTGTATGGGGCCTAGGTCTTAAAATGGATCGATTTTCACCAATTTCAATTGGCTTCGTCCTTGGGCCAAAAGATGCATAAGTTTTAAATTTCAAGTCAGTTGATTGAAAATTGCGACCTGTATCGTGCTTAAACCGATAGATGGACAGACGGACGGACGGACATTGCTAAATCGACTCAAAAAGTCATTCTGAGTCGATTGGTATACTTGAAGGTAGGTCTAGGACCAATATTTCGGGCAGCACAAACTCATTATACCCTGTATAATGAGTTCAACCAAACATGATATCAACCAAAAAATTAAAATTTTTTCACTTTTGTCAGATCAACAAATTGTGTTTGTTGAATTTTTATGTTGAAAAAAACAAAATTCTGTTTTCAACAATCAAAATTTACAAACGTTTGTTGATATTACAAATTTCCGCAGTTTCAGTGAAAAACTTAATTGTATTCACAAATATGGGGTCAACTTAACAATTTGTTTTTTTTTTTTTCTGTGTACGTAGACTTTTGGCGGCCACTGTAAGTTTTTTTTTTAGTTTTAGTAGAAAAACTTTGTTTTAAAGAAAAAAAAAGATTCCAAATAATATAAAATTTTATCAAATTATATATAAGTTGATAAAATTTTAAAAAAATTGATAAAATTATATAAAATTATATATAATTTTATATAATTATATCCACCAAACCCTGGATATAAATATATATAATTTTATCAAATTATATATAATTTTATTAAATTTTATCCAACTTTTTGAAGAATTTAGCCTTTTTATATAATTTTATATAATTATATATAATTTGATATAATTTTATTAAATTATATATAATTATATAAAAAACTTTTTTACTCGGGAATGAGTGCCTACAAAAAATTAACAAATAAATTTCAAATCTTAAATTTTAGTTAATACAAAAATAAAGATTTGAGATGTTTTCATAAGTATTTTCAATATTGTTTGTAAAATTATTGAAAATTATTTTAGTAAAACAAAAAAAAGGTCTACATTGTTTGCTAATTTCTTTAGTAAGTGATGTACTTTCCCAGCAAAAACATGGTAATGAGTTGTGAAAAGTAATCATTACCAAGTACATTATTTATAATGAGTACCCATTACCATTAACATTATTTTAAGCCCAAAAGTAACTACTTCTCAGTAATATGTTATAAAAGCACCTCTAAGTAATAATATCTCTTGCACTTGCAGTTTTTAACCTTTACAATTCAATTAACTTAAAAATTACTTAAAAACTTAATAAAAATTACGTAATTTTTAAGTTTTAGTAAAAACAAGTTAAATTTTAAATGTTTTAATTAACTAATTATTTTACTTCTTATTGGTAATGGGTTTTTACTCCTTATTTGTAATCCGAAGCAGTAACTACTTATTAATCTCCATACTCTTCACTAGTTATTTTTGTCTCACGCCCTTGTTAAAATAATTAGTGTTTCATTCAATAAGTAACTACTGATTAACATCTGTTTCGGATTACAAAACCCATTACTAGTAATGCCAATTTTTGCTGTGTTGTTTTTAAATTCCTACACTCAAAATAATAATTCTGTAAAATACTTCGTAAAATGACTGTTATCTCAATTCAACAGATATTTGACAGAAAAATACAGATTTAAAGAAAATACTTTGTATTTTGTTGTGGCAAAAAAAACAAAGTTTCATCTGTTATATTACTTTTAACTTTGTAATCTTAATTTTACAGAGTTTAGTAACTGAGTAACAGTAGCAGAGTTTTCTGCTAAAATACAGATTTAAGCGAAATACTCTGTATTTTTTTTTATAAACAAAAAACTTAGTTTTATCTGTATTTTTACTTATTCTAGGTAATCTTAATTTCATAGCTTAAAACAGAGTTTCCTAGCAAAACTTAGATTACCAAATAAGGTATAAAATAAGGTATAGGATCTCTTATTTTATACATTGCAGCATTGATGATTTTAACAGGCGATGAGACTCAAAGTAATGCATCTACATTATCACAAAGAATACCAGTAAGGTATAAAATAAGTCATAAATTTATAACGAAGAATACGAGTAAGGTGTAAAATATATGATATTTTATAGGTTACGAGAAATGAAATAATAAAGCATACCAGAAGATAATATATAAGGTGTTACGAGTAGTGAAAAAGTAATTTTGTATTAAATTTACTCACGTGATTGTGAGTGTAAGTAGATAAAATATGCTCGTGAGTGTGTGTCGTTAGAATTTTCCTGTCGTGAGCCCATCTCTAGTTTAAACTTATGGATTTTTTTATAAAATAATTATTTTTTATGTTATTGTAATGCATTATGCATCCAATTATAAATAATGCATTATTTCAAACTTTCAAATAATACATAATGTAACCAAATATAAGGCATCCATGATTTAATGTTTAGAAATAATAAATATGAAATACATTTTTTCCAGTAATCATGCATTATTAGTAATGCATTATTTTTCACTTGAAAATAATACGTTGTGGATCAAATGTTTGGTAAGACATCATAAAATAATGCTACAAATAAGTTATATACATTACCTGGTAATGTGTTATATAATCACTACCCATTACCAAAGTTTTGCTGGGTTTCTGTAAAAACACCAAAATTTTATTTGTATTTTTATTTGAGAAAATGTTAAAAAAGTAACAAACAAATATTTTCTAAAATTTACAGAATATAAATTTATTATAAATTTACAGAGTTTTTTTCTGTAAAATTTTGGTTGCATAAAATGTATTTTACAAATATATGTAAATTTACAGAGTTTTTTCTTTGCTAAATGGTGTTTTATTTGACCAATATTTTACTAGAAACTCTGTAAATTAACAGTTTTTTTTTGTCAAAATCATTTTACAGAGTTTTATAGTGAAATTACCAAGAAATGTTGCTAGCTGGAAAAGTATGGTGTACTCTGTACTCTCTGTACCAAAAAAATCATTTCAAAAATCTTATAACAATTTTATAAAATATTACTAACTCTGTAAATTTACAGAGTTTTGTTCTGTAAAAATTTGGTTGCATCAAATGCATTTTAGAAATATATGTAAATTTACAGAGTTTTCCTCTGCCAAATGGTGTTTTATTTAACCAATATTTTACTAGAAACTCTGTAAATTAACAGTTTTTTTTTTTGTCAAAATCATTTTACAGAGTTTTATAGTAAAATTACCAAGAAATGTTGCATGGTGTACTCTGTTAAATTAGCAGAGTTTTTCTGTAATTTAACAGAGTTATTATTTTGAGTGTAATAGAATTTTACAATTGAAGCTGAACTTTTGCGTTGTTGTGTTAATATTTTGTTAAAAATAACAAAGTATTTTTAAGATATAATAAAACAAATGCCACAACAAAACAAATACAAATATTAAAAATATACTATCAGAGAGTAAAAAGAGAATCTGTAGAAAATATACAAATATTTATTTAAGTTAAAAGGTAGAGAAATTTAATTTCATTGTTTTTAAACGAAATGGTGAATATTTTAACTAAAATTTTTTACTACATCATTTGCAGATGCAATTCGTAATAGATTAAAAAAAAAATCGAAAAAGAGATCAATTTAAATTGGTAAGAGATCAATTGAAATTCGAAAAAGATCAATTGAAACTCGTAAGAGATCAATTGGAATTCGTTTATTATCTTTAGAGAAAATAAGGTTCGATCGAGTATATTATTTAAAATTCAAAAAACTGCAATTAAAATTCGAAAAACATCAATTGAAATTCGTAAAAGATCAACTAAAAGATTAATTAAAATCTCTACAAGAAAAATCTCGAACTGATATTTTTTGGAATTTCAAAAAAATTTTGAATTTCGACTGATATTTTTAGAATTCAATTAATCTTTTACTTTTACTTTTTCAATTTTAATTAATCTTTTACAAATGTCAATTGGTCTCTTTCATTTTCCAATTGAGCTGTTTAAAGTTTTAAATGGAATTTTTGAATCTCAATTGGAATTTTTATTTACTAATAGAATTTTTAAATTTCAATTGATCTTTTAAGAATAATATTTAAAAAATGGTGTAGATATACTAAAACAAATCAATAGAGAAAGAGAATATTTATAAAAATAAATACAGTTATCAAGCTTTAATGTATGCTAAATGGCGTCGAGATTGAGTAAATATTTAATGTGCTACGAGGGTCGAAATGAAAATTAAAAGACCTTTATTAGAAAATTTTTTAAAAATATTTTTAAGTCGATTTTTTCCACGATCAAGTCATCAAAAAAAAATCCAAAGACAAAAATGTTTTTTTTTTTTTTAAATACAGTATTTTTTAAAAGGGATTAGAAGAAATCCGCATTTTTATACCCTCCACTCTAGTGATAGAGGGTATATATAAGTTTGTCATTCCGTTTGTAACACCTCGAAATATTGGTCTAGGACCCCATAAAGTATATATATTCATGATCCTCGATCGATTTTAAGACGATCTAGCGATGTCCGTCCGTCCGTCTGTCTGTCTGTTGAAAACACGCTAACTTTTGAAAGACTTTACGGAGGCTCCTGAAGTTTGGCATATATGTTGTCAGGTTGGTTTTGCAATCCAGCGAAATCGGTCCAGTGGTTCAAAAGTTATGAGCAAAAGACTGAATTTCGGCAAGGGTTTTTCGTGAATTTATGAGATAAAAAGCACTTTAACTTTCGAAAAGCAATTCTGAGGAAGCTGCAGCTTGGCATATATCTTTTTCGTTCCTCCAGCCTAGTTCGTATTGAATTTCACCCAAATCGGTCCAGTGGTTCAAAAGTTATTAGCAAAACCGTGAATTTCAGATTAGCTTCACCTTAAATTCACGTCTTGAAAACCCGTTAAACCTGTTTTAAAACCATTGGTAAGTCACAAAAATATTTTACAACGTATTTTTGTCACTCAAAAATATTTTTATACCAAAACAAAAAAAATACACTCGAAAAAAATTTTACACTCAAAAAAAAATTTACACTCAAAAAAAAATTAGTAAATTATTTTTTTTTTTCAAAAATTACTACACCATTTACAGATGTAATTCGAAAAAGATCAATTGTAATTCGAAGATTCTATTTGTAATTCGAAGATTCCATTTGTAATTCGAAGATTCCATTTGTAATTCGAAGATTCCATTTGTAATTCGAATACTCCAATTGTAATTCGAAGATTCCATTTGTAATTCGAAGATTCCAATTGTAATTCGAAAAAGATCAATTGTAATTCGAAAAAGATCAATTGTAATTCGAAAAAGATCAATTGTAATTCGAAAAAGATCAATTGTAATTCGTAAAAGATCAATTGTAATTCGTAAAAGATCAATTGTAATTCGAAAAAGATCAATTGTAATTCGAAAAAGATCAATTGTAATTCGAAAAAGATCAATTGTAATTCGAAAAAGATCAATTGTAATTCGAAAAAGATCAATTGTAATTCGTAAAAGATCAATTGTAATTCGAAAAAGATCAATTGTAATTCGTAAAAGATCAATTGTAATTCGAAAAAGATCAATTGTAATTCGAAGATTCCATTTGTAATTCGAAGATTCCAATTGTAATTCGAAGATTCCAATTGTAATTCGAAAACCAACGAGTAAATCAACAAAACACAATGTTTTTAAAGGCGTAAGAAACGATTTTACTCGTTGGTTTTCGAATTACAATTGGAATCTTCGAATTACAAATGGAATCTTCGAATTACAAATGGAATCTTCGAATTACAATTGATCTTTTTCGAATTACAATTGATCTTTTACGAATTACAATTGATCTTTTTCGAATTACAATTGATCTTTTACGAATTACAATTGATCTTTTTCGAATTACAATTGATCTTTTACGAATTACAATTGATCTTTTTCGAATTACAATTGATCTTTATCGAATTACAATTGATCTTTTTCGAATTTCAATTGATCTTTTACGAATTACAATTGATCTTTTACGAATTACAATTGATCTTTTTCGAATTACAATTGATCTTTTTCGAATTACAATTGATCTTTTTCGAATTACAATTGGAATCTTCGAATTACAAATGGAATCTTCGAATTACAAATGGAATCTTCGAATTACAATTGGAGTATTCGAATTACAAATGGAATCTTCGAATTACAAATGGAATCTTCGAATTACAAATGGAATCTTCGAATTACAAATAGAATCTTCGAATTACAATTGATCTTTTTCGAATTACATCTGTAAATGGTGTAGAGTCCGACCGAAACCAGTTTTCGAGGCCGAACCGAAACCGAACCGAATATTCGGCCGAAAAAGTAATATTCGGCCGAAACCGAACCGAAACCGAAACTTAAAAAAAATTACCGCCTGGCATGAATAAAATTATTAAAAAGTTGGTAATGATAAATATACAGCACATAATACTTTAAAACCATAGAAATTGTTGTATTTTTTAAAAAAAATATATTTTTTTAAAAAACTTACAAAAAAAATTGTATATTTCGTTTGTAGATTAGAAGAAAACAATTTTTGAACTGAAACAGTTTTACATTTATTGCACAACCTTGTAACATTTTCTTCAATTGAACTGAAAAAAGTGTAATGAAACACGAAATCAAAAAATTCAGCGACTTTTTTACATATTTTTTAAAATACCAAAAAGTTTCGGTTTCGGCTAATATTCGGCCAAAATTTTGCCGAATACCGAATAGAGGCCGAAACCCCATTATTCGGCCGAAACCGAGACCGAAACCGAATATTCGGTCGGACTCTAATATTTTTGCATATTTTGGTTATAAATGTCTATTTTTTGTCTATATTTCCAACTTTTCAGTGCACATTTTGACAAAAATTAACCCATTTTGATCCTCTGTTCGATTTTTCGAACAGTAGAGAACACCTTTTTCAAAAAAATATTTATGTATGAAAGAGCTGGAATTTCGGGTAAATGTGGTTATGAATTTTAAGTCTCATCTCTCTGCAATTAAAAAAAAATATACCCGCTTGACCACCGCAATTTATATATCCATTAAATACAATGCAAATCAGCGCAGAAATTGTTTCAAGCAAAGACGAAAATTTAGCATTTTTCTATTTTCGGCTTTAAATTTTTTTGACTAATTTAAAATTTTTCTAGATTTAATTTATTCCAATAATTTGAATTATTTTGAAAATATTTTTTTTTTAAATAATGAAATAAATTAATAAAATAGCAAATAAATCCAAATATTAAAATTGCATAAAAAGTTGGAATGCAGGCTTTTCTGGGAAAACGGCACATTGAAAATTTTTTTTGACAGGATTTTTGAGATCAGCGGGTGCTAATTACCTTAAAAAAGTACCTTTTTCCAAAAAAGAAAAATAAAATTGAATCTTGGTCCAAAATGGGTTAATAAAAACACAAATTACAATTTATTTGTTTCAAAAACTTCATAAGCACCACAAAAATTTTCTAAATCAATTTTTTAAAAAAATTTTAATTGTTGGACAGGTCTCTAGCAATAATTTGGCTTTTACAGATTGAAAAAACATCAATTAGTCGACGAGTTATAGCCAAAAAAAAAACTGAAAATCGGCATTTGACTGCAAAGTTCGAAGGTCGATTAAAAAAAATCGAACAAACATAAGCAAACGCCGCGATACGTGTCTTCTAATTTAGCCTCTATTTTCACCCCTCACTCTCAGAATCGACCTAACTTTTGCTAACCTGAATATGTTCCACAGTGATATTTTAAACAAATTTTCTAAGAAAGGTCCTTCAATTATTTCAATTTCCATTTCGACTCTCGTAGCATATTTAATATTTACTCAATCTGGACGCCATTAAGCTTAAATTAAAGCTTGATACATTTCCTACACAGCACTTTTTACAAAAATACTTATTTAATAAAAATTTGCTCTAGAGTTAAAACACCTCAATTCAACCGAAAAAAGTAGCATTTTTGACCTTACCCCTTTCGAATTTGATGAAACTTGAAACATAGTTGGGCCCTTACAAAAAAATCATAGTGCCAAAATTTTAGACTTCTGGTGGTTTTTCTTCCCGAGATATAGGGTCTTGAAAATTGGCAAAATCGTATATATTTGACAAAAGTGTTCTGAGATAAATAAAGATAACTCGAAAAGTGAGAACAATACAGGTCTCAGTCAGGTTGCAAATAATAGGTAATGAGACAGCCATTAAAATGGCATTCCCCAAGATTTTTTTTGAAAATGGTCAAAGGTCATTGGTTTTACCCTTAATTTTTGGAGAGCTATATCTCAAAAAACGATATTTTTAAAATTTTGGAAAAAATATATGTTATTAAGGGTCACCTATAGTACTTAAGTTTAGATTTTCAGGATGGAGACTTCATTGGAACTTTTAATATTAATAGAAACATAGTGACAGAAAAGAAAAAGTGGTGTATTTTCCCTTAGAAAAAAAAATATTTTTTTTTTGTCTTTGAGATTCTGGTACCAAAGTTCATTTTTCTGAATGTTTTTGACGTGCTGAGTCCATATATGACCTTTGAACTGGCCTATTGCTATTAGTTTTCGAGTTATCTGCACAAAATGTGTGAAAATTGCTAAAACGCTATTGCTGTGTTATTTGAACGTTTAGGTGCATATATCTGGAAAAGTAATAGCGATAGGCCAGTTCAAAGGTCATATTTGGACTCAGCACGTCAAAAACACCCAGAAAAATGAATTTTGGTACAAGAATTTAAAAGACAAAAAAAAAATATTTTTTTTTCTTATGGAAACTACACCGCTTTTTCTTTCCTGTCACAATGTTTCTATTAATATTAAAAGTTCCAATGAAGTCTCCACCCTGAAAATTTAAACTTAAGTAGTATAGGTGATTCTTAACAACATATATTTTTCCAAAATTTTAAAAATATCGTTTTTTGAGATATAGCTCTCCAAAAATTATGGTAAAAACCAATGACCTTTGACCTTTTTCAAAAAAAAATCTTTGGGAATGCCATTTCAAAGGCTGTCTCATTTCCTATTATTTGAAACCTGAATGAGACCTGTGGTATTATTACTTTTCGAGATATCTTTATTTATGTCAGAACACATTTGTCAAATATATACGATTTTGTTAATTTCCAAGACCGCATATCTCGAATACTGGAATGACCAGAAACCTGAAAAATTGGCAAAGTCTCTTTTTTATTAAAGTAAACCCCAGTACTTAATTTCATTAAATTTGGAGGGGGTGCGGTCAACTCGTCGGTTGAGTTGAGTTGTTTCAGCTCTCTATTATTTTTAACTTTGTACGTAGACTTTTGGCGGGCACTGTATACAAAATATTTATCTTAAAGAGAGTATCTAAACAACGGCAAACAAAATGTATATAATATTATTAAACTATTAAAATTACAACAATGTGTTACAATTACGTTACAAAGAATTCAAAACAAAAAAAATAAATACAGTAAACAAAAAAACGTAGCGGCATTTATTTATTATTGTATAATTGTATATTTGCCAGGGGAAAAAGAGAAAAGTATAATTTAGCAGAAGCTAAATGTGTTTATAAAAAAATAAATTTTAAACTAGAAAAACTATGAAAATTTAGAGAAATGTATGATAATTTCGAGTTAGAAATATGGCATTGTTTAGTTTTTTTTTTTGTTTTAATAGCTAAACGTTACGCCCCACTAACTTTTAACGGCGTTTGCGTAAGCGTTAAAATGTTTAGTTTAACGTTTGTTTGCTTATGTTTTAAAAAAAAAGTACGTAAAATGAAAACAAATTAAGTTATGCTGTTAAAACGTGATTGTTTAAGTAAAGCTTGTTTAACCCTTAAATGGTACTTTTTGGTACTTTTTTAACTGGTACTTTTTAAAAAGTACCAACAAAAAATCAATTGCAATTCGTTAAAGATCACTTTGAATTCGAAAAATATTCACTGATATTCGTAAAAGATCATTTGAATTTCATAAAAGAATAATTGAAATTCGAAAAAGTTTCATTAAAATTCGAAAGATTTTATGCGAAGTTCGAAAAATATCGGTGGACTTTCTTGTAAAGATTTTTGATTTTAAATGGATCTTTTTATACCCTCCAACCACAGTATGGGGGTATACTCACTTTGTCATTCCGTTTGTAATGCATCGAAATATCGGTCGGGGACCCCATAAAGTGTATATGGGTCATTCCATGTCAAATCGGAAACTTTGAAAAAAAAAATTATTAGATTTTCCCAATTTGCTTACAGTTTTTAGTACCCTTCGAAAACTCCTTCGTAATAAATTTTCAATTTTTTTTGATATCCCGTTCAAAAGATATCGAATTTTTAAAAATTGCTAGTTTGTTCCTTTACTCAAACTTCTTTTACTCATAACTTCTTCAATAATGGTCCAAATTTAAAATTTTTTTACTCAAAGTTTTTGTTTTTTTACGTACTTTTTAAAAAAAATTCTAAAAAGCGCTCTAGTATGCGATTTTTAAGTTTTAAAATTTAAATCTCATTTTTGAAAATGTTTGTACTCTTCGATTTTTTTGAAATTTTTTTGTGTAAAACATCTATCGATTCTACAAATTTTTTGCCCAGGAGGATCGTGGATAACGATTACTACTATTTTTTTAAATTTTTTGAAAAAATTTAATTCTAATTTTCCAATCTTAAAATCATTTCTACTGCTCCAATGGTGCGTCATAGAGGGGTTATTTATAAGACCGACCCCCATTAATTTTTACGTTTAAACATTTCTTTGGAACAAACTAATACCCTATCTCCAATTTCTAAGGGGGCTCCCACACAAAACGACATTTTTTAAAATTTGCTCCAACCGCTCTAAACGCCCTAAGAGTGCCCTTAGAGAAACAAAATGTATGACCGACCCACGATATTTTTTTAGCCCAAACATTTTCTCTGAACACACCTACCCTCTATCTCTAATTGTTAAGGCGGTCCCCATACAATTTTTTTTATTTTTTGTAAATTTGTTTTATTTAATCAGCTTCTACCGGTCCAATGGTGCGTCCGAGAGGGGTTATTAGTGACACCGACCCCCATTTATTTTTAGCCTACAATACAAATAACAGTTGGAGAAAATTTTATAAAAATGTAATTTTGAATGGAATCCTACTTAGGGAGTGGAAATAGGGCGTAGATATGTTTTAAAAAAACATATCTAGGGGGTCGGTCTCACTAATGACCCCTCTCGAACGCCCCATTGGACCGGTAGAAGCTGATTAAATAAAACAAATTTACAAAAACTAAAAAAAAATTGTATGGGGACCGCCTTAACAGTTAAAGATAGCGGGTAGGTGTGTTCAGAGAAAATGTTTGGACTAAAAAAATATTGTAGGTCGGTCATACATTTTGTTGCTCTAAGGGCACTATTAGGGCAGTTAGAGCGGTTGGAGCAAATTTTAAAAAATGTCGTTTTGTGTGGGAGCCCCCTTAGAAGTTGGAGATAGGGTATTAGTTTGTTCCAAAGAAATGTTTAAACGTAAAAATTAATGGGGTCGGTCTTATAAATGACCCCCCTATGACGCACTATTGGAGCAGTAGAAATGATTTTAAGATTGGAAAATTACAATAAATTTTTTTCAAAAAATTTAAAAAAAATAGTAATAATCCTGATCCCACGATGCTCCTGGGCAAAAAATTTGTAGAATCGATAGAAGTCTTACACAAAAAAAATTCAAAAAAAATCGAAGAGTACAAACATTTTCAAAAATAAGATTTAAATTTTAAAACTTAAAAATCGCATACTAGAGCGCTGTTAAGATTTTTTTGGGATTTTTTTTTAAAGTACGTAAAAAAACAAAAATTTTGAAAAAAAAAATTAAATTTGGACCATTATTGAAGAAGTTATGAATAAAAGAAGTTTGAGTAAAGGAATTTTTAAAAATTCAATATCTTTTGAACGGGTCATCAAAAAAATATGAAAATTACCACGAAGGAGTTTTCGAAGGGTACTAAAAACTGTAAACAAATTGGGAAAATCTAAAAAAAAAATTGTTCAAAGTGTCCGATTTGACATGGAATGCCCCATATATTATTGATCCATGATCGATTCTAAGACATTTTATGAATGTCCGTCTGTCTGTAGATAACACGATGCAGTCCAAAATAAAACAGCTGAAGTTTGGCACAAATATGTCTCATGTGTATAGGCAGGTTAAGTTCGTGAAAGGGCAAAATCGGGCCAGGGGGTTCCCCCTTGAAGAACTGAATCAACTTCTGAAAAAATACACTTTTTTATATGTTTTTTTGAATTTGAAACATTTGGTATATTTAGCGTTTGTAACACCTTGAAATATTGGTCTAGGACCCCATAAAGTATATATATTCATGATCCTCGATCGATTTTAAGTCGATCTAGCGATGTCCGTCTGTCTTTTTGTTGAAAACACGCTAATTTTAGAAAGACTTTACGGAGGCTCCTGATGTTTGGCATATATATTGGGTATTTACCTGGTCAGGTTGGTATTGCAAGTATTGAGTATGCTGAAGCTTGGCATATATATTTGTCGTTCCTCTGGCCTAGTTCGTATTGAATTTCAGCCAAATCGGTCCAGTAGTTCAAAAGTTATTAGCAAAACGGTGAATTTCAGATTAAATTCACCTAAAATTCAAATTCAAAGTTTTCATATGAAATTCCACGATAGTATTTAAAATCCGAAAATTTGGGTTGAAATTAGAGGATTTGATTTGGAATTCAAAAATTTGATTTCAAATTCGAAAAATTTTAAAATAAACTTTCGAACCATTTTTTTTCTGCGTTTAGGGTTAAATATCCATTAATACGAATATAGACAGAAAAGTAATGCAAAAAAAAAAACATTAAACCAATTGAATTTTATACTTTTTTTTTTCGAAAAAAAATGCATAAAAATAAATATTAAAATCAAAATACATATATTCATCTTAATATGGTAACATTTAGGAGCCACCATTACCTTTAATAGTCAGCAGTAACACTCTACTTTACCAGCCAAACCATAGCCAACACAAAACGTATGAATGACATTAGATGCAGCAGCAATGTCGTGCGGTGACAACAGGAGGGAGGTGTTAGCCTTTTAGCAATAGATATAGACAGTCGAACGGTCAGTCAAACATTTGTACAGTAAAATTGCTATAGTTACCTACCGGACCATACAATTACGTAGTAAAAATGCTCTACTGATGTCGATTTAAAATAAAAACAAAAAAAAAAGCGCCATTTATAGTTACCCATAATATACCACCTCTAACACCACCACCGCCAGCCGCCACCGGTTGCTATTCAGTTTTGAAAAATACCAAAACATATGACAGACAACAAACATGGTGGGCCGGTCGGTATGTATCTACACTATGCTAATAAAGTCTACAAATGATAATTTTGCTCTACAAAATAAAACCAATTCGATAAAGATCCCCGGGTTACACTCCCTTGTTAGTGAAAACTATATCAAAATGTGAAAGTGTATTTCACATTTTTATATACTACAATCACGTAAATCAATTTTCATTACCTTTACAAAGCTTTTTATTAGTGTAACTTGAAATTCAAAAGAGATAAATTGGAATCCGAAAAGATCAATGGAAATTCAAAAAATACCCAATTTGTAAAATAACTAAATTAAGTGTACTTTTTCGAACTCAACTTCCAATTATTAAAAATCGTAAAATAATTTTGGACAAAACCGAAATTTATATTGGCTATTCGGAAGTTTAATTGGAAAATTTTAAGATATTTTTTTTAATTTTAAAAAACTCTTGAATACACTTGGAAATGATGTAGTAGCAAATAATTGTTAAACTTTTTTTTTTATACACGTATACCGTTTTTTTCAATATTTTTGTTTCCATTTTTACCTTAACAAGGTTTCACTTACGTATACGACGACGAGAAGCGCTAAGAGCTATAGCCGACAATTTTTATACACTACCCCACTCTGTGGTATAATCCCGATATTCACAAAAATCTCTCAAAGTTCATGAAAAAATTAATTATTTGATCGAAATTTAGTTTGTATTTGTTAAACGTGTATTTTGGTAACCATATCAAATCTGAATATAATTAGATCATTTTTGGACTTAGTTCCCGTATAAAAAATTTTACCGATATTCAGTTAAATCGGTCTATAACAAAAATTAGTCAATTTCGTTTAAATTTGATTTGAGCGTGATTTCAACACTAATTAAAGATCTTACAAAAGATAGCTGAAATCGGTTCATGTTTGGACTTAAGATCCATTTTTCGAAAACCACTAGTGTAGGGTATTATATGGCCGGTCTTAACCGACTATAATTTTCTTGCTAGTTGTTTTTTTTTTTTTTTTTAGTAAGTAACTAAATCTCTTCCATCTAGTCTCGGTTTTTTAAAATAATTTGCATACGATTTTTTGTAAGTTGTTTTGCTGTTGTTTTGTTTCAAAAATACTAATTGAGAAATGACTGTGACTGCAGTTAGTAGTAGAAGTAAGTTTACTTACTCTATAAGGTTTTCATTGTCTATTTTAATGTTTTTATTATTTTTTTTTTTTTTGTTTTATGGCAGCTATTGCGAAATTAAATGGCTTCATTTGGAGGGGTTTCGTTCAAAAACAATAGGAGTGAAAAAATATCAAAACAAAAATATATTTTACTTTAATAAGTCATCGATAAATAACGTTGTGGTATTGATCATATTGTTACGAATTAGGAAAAAAATCCATAACGAGAAGTTTTGCTATACATACAAAATTTTAGATAAATTAAAATATAATTTTCAAAGTTTTAAAATTAATTTCATAATTTTTGAAATTTCGAAGTTAACATCGAAAATCTTAAAATTTTGATTTTAGGCACGACATTAAGGGCGAGTTTTTGAGTTGTAAAATTTAATGATTTTAGGTTTAAACTGAGTTAAAACCACAAATTCTGTTTTTGAGATGTGGTTAATTTTAAGTTTAACTCACCAATGTTGGAGAGTTAAACTAAAGTACAAAAATGTCAAAAAAAACACCTCTGATTTTCAAATATACTGGTTAGTATTGCCATGTTGTGGTATTTTGTTCGAAAAAATGTGCGATGATGGCAACTAATCTAATTGGAAATGTGGCATTTGGTATGGCAATACCGCGTTAAACGACATTTGCTAAACTTGAACTGAAAAACAGAATGCTTGGTTAAACTTGGTTTTATTTTTATAAAGTTTAATAAAACTCCCGGTTAAACTAAGTTAAAGCGACATGTCAAAAACGCAGCCTAAGAGACAAACAATTGATTTAAAATATTAAAATCTAAAATTTTCGAAATTAAGAACGAGTTTTTGAAATAGACTTTTAATTTTTGTACACTCAAAAAATTATGTTAGTAAAATCAACTGAAAATGTCAGTTAAAATAACTGCTTTGTAAGTTGTTTTGGGGTCAACTACTTTTTCAGTTAAATCAACTAACAATGTTAGTTATTTTAACTGACAAAAAACAACTGACTTATGTAGTAAAAACTACTTACATTTGTAGTCAAAACAACTAAAATGTAGTAAAAATAAAATAATCAATATATAATTATTTTTTTCAAAAAATTTTTCAAAAAAAAAAAAATTAAAAACCAAATTTTTTCAGTTTTTTTTTTTTTTTTTTAAAAAAGTTGTGAAAAATAAAAAAAAACGAAAATTTATTTTTATTTTTTGGAAAAAAACTTTGAAAATTTTTCAGATATAAAAAAATAAAATTAACTACTTTAAGTAACTGTTACTACATCACAGTACTTTTTTGTTAGTTGTTCAAAAAAACGACTTAAAATAACTAACAGAAATAGTTGTTTGATATTTTTCATACAAAAACAACTGACTTTGTAGTTGAAAACAACTAACTACTGTAAAATATGCAATTAACTAACATGTAGTAACTTACATAATTTTCTGAGTGTACTATAAGTAGGGTGACCATTTTTTTTCTAAACTCCAATCAGTACGCCCAAGTTTTTTTTTGAAATAACTCTCTGAATACTCTTTTCTATAGGAATAGACTGATGATTTTTTCAACACTCAAAAAATTTTGGTTAAATTAGTATTTCAGTAATAACAACTATTACAAAAACTACTGCCATAAACTGTTGTCGTTATTTTGCAGAAAATTTTGTTGAAAAATAACTTTATTTGAATGTTTTGATTGTTTTAGTGCAGAAAATATAACAAAAACCCAGCGATTTTGAGAAGAAGAAAATCCATCAGATTCTGAGGACTTGTTTCATTAAGTTTTAATAAATTTTTCTTTAAGAAAACTTCCCAGGTATTAAGCACACGTTTCTTTAATTAGCTCTTATGTTTTCGTTATAAAAAACCTCAAAGATTCTGTGCGCCTTTTCATATAAATTTATGAAGATCTAAATAATCTCATGCTCAGATACGTATATTTTTGCGTTTGGGAACCTCTTGAGTCACGAACTCTAACCTCCTTGGAAATAGTTCATTATAAATTATCTCATTGTCAGACTTAAGCTACAAAAAACTACTCTGACGACTTATATTATGGAAATTTAAGTTTTTGTATAGAATTTTTAAATAAAATTATTTTTTATGTTGAAATGTTCAAAAATCAGTACAATCAGTATATATTTCAAAAAATCAGTACAAGGTTTTTTGACAGTACACGTGATCAAAAATCAGTACATGTACAGATCAAAAATCAGTACATGTACTGATCAAATCAGTACGAACTATAAGTTAAAAATTGCTGTAAACATACATACTTATCTATTAAAATTATTAAAGACAGATACATACCTGAAAAGAAAGAGACAAAAATATTTAATTAATAATTATGTTAATTTAATTAGTTATTCAGTATAAATTTAAATAAAAATAATTATTTTATAAGTACGAATCCAATTTTTAACCAAATTTATTTCAGAAAAAACCCTCCAATTAGTGATAGAGGGTAAAACTTTCGAAAGACAACTTGGATAATGTTAAATCATGGCATTTCTTTTGGTCAGGTTGGCATTAAATTTCAGCAAAATCGCTCCAGTGCTTCAAAAGTTCTAAGCGAAACCGTGAATTACGGATTGGTTTCACCTAGAGATGGGCACATGAGCAGATTATAGCGTGATTCACGTGATTCACGCGTGATCACGCGTGAGTGTGACTGAACTAAATTTTACTCACGTGATTGTGAGTGGAGAAAAAAATTGCGTGAGTGAGTGTGCGTGAGTAAGATTTTTTTCATGAGTGAGTCGTTTTTTTTTGCGTGAGTTTGCGTGATTTATTTTCTCTTCATATTTCCTTTCGTACCAAAAAAGGTACAAAAAAATTTGGCGTAACTTAAGATTTCATCTCAAAAATAGCAAAATAAAATGTAAAATTTCGCTGCACTTTAAATTTTGATGAAAATTTTGAAAGATTTTTTAAAAATTTTAGTTTTTGAAATTTTTTTTTTAATAAATAAGAATTTCGTAAGTGTGAGTCAACGTGAGTGTGAGTGAAGCGTGCGTGAGTGCACGTGAGTGTGAGTTGTATTAAATTTACTCACGTGATTGTGAGTGAGTGTGAGTAGAAAAAATATGCTCGTTAGTGCGTGATTTAAAAGTTCCTCTCGTGAGCGTGAGTGAGTGTGAGTCAAAAATCGCTCACGCGCCCATCTCTAGTTTCACCTTTAATTTAGTAGATTTACTTTTTTTTTTGCTAATGCTAGTAAGCTAACTTTTAGCAAATTTTTAGTTGAGATTAGCATGTTAGCAAAAATATCTTGAAAACTTCATTTAGCGCATTAGCAATTTTAAACAAAATTTGAACTAATTTTTTTTGCTAAATTTAAAATTGCACAAATTTAATATTAGCACAAATAAATTGTAAATTTTTTTTTTTAAGAAAACTTAAAATTGCGCTATCTCGGAAACTAAGCCAGATGGAGCAAAATGGAGGCCATATTTGGTTCTCGGGCTTACCCTATCAAAATAAACAAGTGAACACAAATTAAACTCGGCTTTGCCAAATGTATTGATACCCTCCACAATGTAATAAAGGATTATTTGCAAAAAAAAAAAATTTTGAAAAAAAAATTACGCGAAAAAAAAATTTTTGGTGAAAAAAAAGCCAATTTAAAGCATTTTGTATTTTTAGGTTATGTAGAATATACCAAAATTTTCGAGGTGTTCTTACATTTTAGTTTATAACTTTTGAACCGCTGAACCGATTTTGCTCAAATGCAATACCAAACTACTTAGGACAACAACAAGAAAATTTGCTAAGTCTCAGTCATATATGTTTAATACTTTGGCCGTGATCACCATTTCCACAGACGGACATCGCTAGAATGTCTTAGAATCGATCACTGATCAATAATATATATGGGTGAAATCAAAAAATGTCAACCAAACCATGTAATCGTGTAATATCTCATACATGGGTTAAAGTATTCGCATATTTTTTAATGTACAACGTCGTATAGACTGGCGTTCTACATAACTAACAACAATCCGGATATTAGTTAGCTATTTTAAACAAGTTATTTTCATTTTTGTAGGCCAAATGTAAACTCCGTCGCCAGTAACAAGTTCAATTTTTAAACTTTAACCGGTTATATCTTAAAAACCAATAACCCAAGAGCTTAATAATTGACTACATTTTTAAAGAGGGAATGTTGACGTTCTTAAAAAATATTTTTGTATAGTCATAACTATCTCTTTTACCCATGCAAACACGGCTTCAATTGTGTAACGATTTTTCGACACTTTTTTTAGACATTATGGAACCTGACAATTTTGTTGTTTTTGACGCATTATATTTAGAAAAATAATAGGTTATTGCCCCATTTATTAAACGCGAGGCTATAAAATATCATTTTGCATCATTGGTTTAAAGTTTGCTCATTGCATATTAATTTCCCGGTATAAAAAGATAATTCATAAATGAAAAATCGAAAAATGCTGTAAACTCCGTCTCCACGTTTACAACAAAACTACTTAGCGTGTATCTGAAATATCGTCATATTTTGACGTATCTAGTTGACATCTTATGATTTTTTTTCGGAAACCAATTTCCGACAAATAGTTTTCGAAAAAACGAGCAAAAAGTGACGAAATGTAAACTCCGTCTCTGTAAACTCCGTCAACTTTTTTTTTTTTTTTGCAGATAACATTAAAAAACCTTATGTAGTTGTTAAAACCGACGCAAATATTAACACTAGCCATTCAAAAAAGTAAAAAAACTAATTTTAACAGAAATAATAATAAATTTATTTTAAATTTCCTTAGAAAAATCCTATTAAAATAAAAATTAATTGTAAAATCTTTAATAACAAAAACCAGAAAAAAATCCTAATTACAAAAATTGTTAGCAATTACATAAATAAGTGTTTTAAATTACAATAAAATGTTTTCAAAGAAAATTAAAAAAATTTAATGTATTTTTCTAAGGTGAATGTAAACTCCGTCACCAAAAAAATCATAAAATTGTCGATAAAATTTGTTTGAAACAATTTATAGAAGAGATCTTTTATAGTTATATTAGTAGTGATGTAACATATCGATTTTAATAAAAAAATTTACCAAAAATTAAAATTTTTTGTTTGTACAATTTTGGCTCAAAAACACTGACATTTTTTGATTTCACCCATATACTTTATGGGGTCCCAGACGGATCTATCGATGAGTTACAAACGGAATGACAAACTTATATATACCCTCTATCACTAACAAGGAAGGTATCCCATAGCTTACACTCCGATTGCTATGCAATTTATGTATGTTAATAAGTACCGAAAACTAAGATTAACCTGCTATTTTGTATCGGCTATCCTGGTGTTATAAAAAAGTGTTGCCACCTTATGAAAAATGATGGCATTTCGGGAAAACCTAAATAAAAAACGAACTAACAGGAATTTCGCCAAAAGCAAAAACACGTGTCGGCTTAAACTTAATAGAGATTATTTTATATTATGAATTTGGGGTCGTACGTATATACTTCTCCATATAAATTAGCTCAACATTTACACATTTTTGACAAAAACCTACTTAAAAAATTATAATTTTGCCAAGTCCGACTCACCATTTGATAGGCCTTAAAAAAACCTTTCCATCCATATATAATGTTTATACAGTCCCTTTAGAAGAAATACGAAAAAAAAGCGTTTTTCAACCTCCCATTTAACCTTCACGATAGCCGATAAAAAAAAACGGTAAATCTTAGATTTTGTTCCTCTATAACATATTAAAAGTGCAGGACAATCGGAGTGTAAGCTATGGGATACCTTCCTTGTAAGTGGAGGGTATTGAAAAAATAAAAACAATTTCAGTTAACTAATTTTTGGCAAAACATTTTTGGTAACTTTACCAAAAAAATTGTGGGTTCAAAATCAGCAAATTTTCTTGTAGGTTTACAAGCTTTTTTGCTAACATTACAGTTTTTTTTAGTGTATATGAATACCCAGCAAAAACTGACATTACTAGTAATGGGTTTTGTAATCCGAAACAAATGTTAATCACTACTTACTTATTGAATGAAACACTAATTATTTTAACAAGGGCGTGAGACAAAAATAACTAGTGAAGAGTAAAGAGATAAATATGTAATTACTGTCTCGGATTACGAATAAGTAGTCAAATGCCATTACCAATAAGGAGTAAAATAACTAGGTATCAAATGGGATTAAAAAGTAGTTACTTTGAGCTTTTAAATAACTAGTTTTGTATATTTTACAAACCCGGATCTAAAACGTCCTGATATTTTTGTTATATTTTAATAAAAATTTTGTTTTTTCACATTTTATAAATGATATGTTACGTCCGAAATTTTTCTTGAATTCTTATTCCAATTTACAGACGTAAGTAAGACAAAAGAAAATTACAGAAAACGTGATGATTTACTCTGAAAACTGAAACCTATACAATTTTTCTTTTGTTTGCTTAAGTCTTAATTTCCCAATTAAACTTGAAAATAAGTACTTTTTTCTCACATTATTAACTAGTTATTTATATTATTACAAATAAGTAATTTTATATGATAATAAAAGACACTAGTTACTTTTCGGACTAAAGTAATGCAGATGGTAATGAGTAGTGGTTATAAGTAATGTGATTGGTAATCATTACTTTGCACCACACATTACCGAGTTTTTCCTGGGTATTTATAGTTTCTACAGAATAAATTTTGACAGTTTCCAACCACTACAATTCTATTTCTAGAAATCTCAACCTTACTTCATACTTTCTTTCAACGTTTATGTCTCTTACATTATTTTGCAAGGGTTACCAACATAATCTGGAATTGCAGACACAATTGAAGAAATTTGCAATTTCTGTTTCGGAGACGACATATTTCGTCAGTAATTTTATTAAGTACAGATTTTTTCTGTAAGTACAGATCTAGCTCGGGATTTAATTTTATTTGTTACAAGGGTTAAAGTTGAAAAAATGCAGAAGAAAAATTTCTAAAAATTATAGACATTTCTGGTAATCCCATACTCCCAACACTCCAGTTAGTGTTATCATCAGCAGGATTTAAAATGTCGGTTTAATGGAAACTTTTTTTTTATACATGTGAATATTTATAGAATTAAATTTATTGTTTTTTTAGTAATTTATTTTGATATTTTATTAAAATTGCTTTTAAAAAATTGCAATTAAATTTTTGTATCAAAACAAAATTGCCATAAAAAAAAAACTCATGTATTTAGCCGTTTTTATAGCCGAAACAAATTTAATTTGGCGAATTTTTATTATTTTAATGGATATCAAAATGATTCATTATTATAAATATTAACAAATATTAAAAAAAAAACAATAAAGAAACATCATTATTTTCATAGACATCTGCATCTATATAAAAATTTAATACAGATAAATATTAAAAGTGTTTCACAGGTGGCGGTAGCAAATAAGAAGTCGAAATCAACCATAAATGGTATGTATAACAATAATAAATATTTGCCAGTGAATTAAAAAAGAAGAATAGTGTAAACATAAAATATTGTTAAAAAAAAAAAAAAAAAAAAAACAAAATGTTTAATAACAATAAAATAAATTTACATATTTTTTGACAATGTTTTAACAATGGCGATATTATAACAATAATAACAATAATAAAAAAATAAATTGTAAGATATAATAAACAACAAATAAGACATTTAATTGCAACACATACGAAATTTTTCGAACGTTTATTCGAATAAAAATGATGCCATTAAAACAGCACATTTATTTGCATACAAAAGACAAGTCAAATATAATAACAGTCAAAAAGCAAACAATGTATACAGAAAAACAACACAAAAATGAGTGCAAAAAAACAAAAAATTGCTAAAAAAAAAAATATAAAAATATATTCACAATAACCGAAATTGCCATATTTTGTTTAATTTGTAAAATTTTTAATCTTAAAAAGAAACAAGTAGAAAAGTTAAATTCGACTTGACCGAATCTATGAATACCCTCCACAATGCCCTTTTAAAGTGATAGTAAATTTTCTAACGTGAAAAAAATTAAATTTTTGATTAGAAATATTTTATTTTGTGTAAAAAAAATTCTTTTTTAAGTAATTTTTGGAAAAAAAAAAATAATTTACTAAATTTGTTTTTGAGTGTAAAAATTTTTTTGAATGTAAAATTTTTTTCGAGTGTAAAATTTTTTTCGAGTGTATTTTTTTTAGTGTAAAAATATTTTTGAGTGACAAAAATACGTTGTAAAATATTTTTGTGACTTACCAATGTTTTTAAAACATGTTTAACGGGTTTTCAACACGTGAATTTAAGGTGAAACTATTCTGAAATTCACGGTTTTGCTAATAACTTTTGAACAACTTGACCGATTTGGCTGAAATTCAATACGAACCTAGCCAGGGGAACGACAAATATATATGCCAAGCTTCAGCATCCTCAGAATTGTCTTTCGAAAGTTAGCGTTAGTTAGTTTTTTATATCATAAAATTCACGAAAAACCCTTGACGAAATTCAGTCTTTTGCTCATAACTTTTGAACCACTTCACCGATTTCGCTGAATTGCAATACCAAACTGACCAGGTAAATGCCCAACATATATGCCAAACATCAGGAACCTCCGTAAAGTCTTTCAAAAGTTAGCGTGTTTTCAACAGACAGATAGACAGAAGGACGGACGGACATCGCTAGATCGTCTTAAAATCGATCGAGGATCATAAATATATGGGGCATTCCATGTCAAATCGGACACTTTGAAAATTTTTTTTTTTAGATTTTCCCAATTTGTTAACAGATTTTTTGATGACCCGTTCAAAAGATACCAATTTTTTAAAAATTGGTAGTTTGTTCCTTTACTCAAACTTCTTTTACTCATAACTTCTTCAATAATGGTCCATATTTAATTTTTTTTTTTCAAAATTTTGGTTTTCGTACGTACTCTTAAAAAAAAAATCCAAAAAAATTCTTAAAAGCGCTCTAGTATGCGATTTTTAAGTTTTAAAATTTAAATCTCATTTTTGAAAATGTTTGTGCTCTTCAATTTTTTTGAAATTTTTTTGTGTAAAACTTCTATCGATTCTACAAATTTTTTGCCCAGGAGGATCGTGGGATAACGATTACTACTATTTTTTTAAATTTTTTGAAAAAAATTTATTGTAATTTTCCAATCTTAAAATCATTTCTACTGCTCCAATGGTGCGTCATAGAGGGGTCATTTAGAAGACCGACCCCCATTAATTTTTACGTCTTAACATTTCTTTGGAACAAGCTAATACCCTATCTCCAATTTCTAAGGGGGCTCCCACACAAAACGACATTTCCCTAGTAAAAATATTATGCTAATTTTACTAAATAGATCTAATTTGATCCGTAAAATGGTTGTATCAAATAATATCTAATTGTATTACTTTAGATCAAAAAATATAAAAATTGATACAATTTGATCCTGAATTTGGTCAAATCTAATTAGATCAAATTGATCTTATAATATCAATTTTTATATAATTTGATGAGCAAAACCAAAATACGAATCTAATCATATATGGAGCAATATCTAACCATATAAAGTGGATCAACCGTATCAAAGTGATAGATAAAATTTTATATAAATTTATACGGAAGAATATTAACTCATATAAGATTGTATCAAATTATATATGATTAGACCAGAAAATTTTTACTCGGGTTTTTAAAATTTGCTCCAACCGCTCTAACTGCCCTAATAGTGCACTTAGAGCAACAAAATGTATGACCGACCAATATATTTTTAGTCCTTGACCTTAATTTTCTCAAAAATCTAATGTGATGGTAAAGTTTTAAGACGGGATTTTTGACCACCAGAACTAATCAAGTGTATAAGGTCGCGTCCCAGTCGCATTTTCGATGTTTATTAGTGTAATTAATCGATGTTTTATCCATTTGGGACAGGGATGATAAAGTCAGTACAATTGTACTTTTTTCAGTACAATTCAGAGGTCAAAAGTACGACAGTACTCCACTGACTAATTTAGTACAATTTCAAAATTTTCAAAATCACAAACTTTATTTCGACTCTTTTAATGTGGCAGCCAGTGTTGACACAATTGTTGGACATAAAATCTTCAATAAACTACGAACTTTGTAGAAAATTTGTCAAAATTAAATGTATTCTCAAAAATTAATTGAATCGTTTTTTCTGTTAGTGCAGGTCAAGCACGGGCTCTAAATCTATTATTTTACCCTACACTACCTTGTATTGTTCCTAGATCCACTTTTTAATATACCGATCGACTAAGAATAACTTTTTGATTCTATTTATCGGTGTCGGCCCGTCTGTCTGTCCATGTAAACGGTGTATCATGATACAGATCGCAATTTACCTGACATTTGAAGCTTAAGCTTATTTTGGCCCAAGAACTAAGCCTATTGAAATTGGGAAACATCGGTCCATGTTTAGACATAGCCCGTATACAAATGTCCCCCTTAAAATCAAACATAAATGACTATAAAACTGTATTATACTTAATAGACATACTTTCGAAACTTGGCAGGTGAATGTATTTTGTATTCACAAATTACCATTATAATTACACTGTGCTACAAAAAACACAAAAACAAATATACTTTTAAAATGAGGTAGTTAAGGTTGTAGTTCTCGTCGAAAAGATCACAAAAATGCCCATCAAACTTGCCAGACACCCTCAAAATTTAAAGTTATTGTCAAAAAACGATTTTTTGGGACTTTTCTTACTAAACCACGTGTAACTTAAACATTTTTTAACCGATTTTTAATTTTTCAACTGTTTTGGATAGAAGAAGGATAGGACTTTTCATGTGTGTGAATTGGTCCATACATATAAGAAAGATATGTATTGATTTTTTCAACAATATCTAATTTTTTGTTATTTTTTGAAAATTTTTTGAGTTTATCGATTTTTTTCTGTTATAGTTTGTTCAACAACATTTATATTTATAAACGTATTCTTAAGGAAAATTTAATTGTGAATACGATGAGCTTTATTTCAAAAAAATCGGATAACAATTGACAGAGTTGTGATAATTTTTCTAAAAAAGAAAATTAAGATTTTGCTTGAAATTGCCGTGCGGATAACCCAGGCAAAAAAAATAAAAAAATTAACGAACATACTAAGAGGTCGCGTATCATTATTTTAAAGGTTTTTGACCTCCTGAATTCGAATTTGACCTTGAAATGGCGCTATCTTATTAAGTTTTTGATATATCAATTTATGCTAAATATCTCAAAAACCTGAGGAGATAGAGCAATTTAAAGGCCAGATTCGGATTCAGCGCGCCAAAAACCTTTAAAAATACATGTACATGACCATTTATGATAAACTTATTTTTTTTGCCTGTGTTATCTGAACGTCGATTTTCTGCAAAATCTTAATTTTCTTTTTTAGAAAAATTATCACAACTTTGTCAATTATTATCCGATTTTTTCAGGATGAAGCTTATTGTATTTAGAATAAAATTATCTTTAAAAAAACGCTCATAAATATAAAGGTTAATAAACGAACTAAAGCGGAAAAAAATTGATAAAGTCGAAAAATTTTCAAAAAATAACAAAAAAAAATTGATTTTATAGAAAAAATCAATAGATATTTTTCTTTTACGTATTGACCAATTCACACACGTGGAAAGCCCTATCCTTTTTCTATCCAAAACAGTTTAAAAATTTAAAATCGGTTGAAAATTTTCTGAATTACACAAGATTTAGTGAGAAAAGTCCGAAAAAAACGTTTTTTGACAATAACTCTAAAATTTGAGGGTGTCTGGCAAGTTTAATGGGCATTTTTGTGATCTACTCGACAAGACCAACAACCTATACTATGTCACATCAGAAGTATTTTTTTACTGTAGCACAGTGTTATTAAAGAAATCGAATTAGTTCCATATGTAGTCCCCATGCAAATCCCCTTCCCGATTTTCACATAAATGTCTAAAACTTCATAGGAAATATTTTATTAAAAATTTGTTTGCAGGTGTTAAACGCTTTCTTTGGTAACCCGAGTAAAAAAGTTCATATATATTCATATAAAATTACATAAAGCCATCATATATAATCATATATAGTTTAATGCGAAAAATGAGTCGATAAAACGATATAAAAACTTATCAAATTTGATCAAATCTGATCAAATTTGATATAATTTTAATATAATTTTATATAGTTATATGCGAAAATTGGACCCTTTTTTGTATAAAATTGATGCAATTATATATAATTAAATATATTTATATATAAGAAAAAAATGTTTTCCCCCAAAACGCAAAAAATTTACAAAAAAAAATTTGTTTCCAGGACTTAAAAATTTTTAAAAATATTTTTAGGACTTTGAAAATTTTCAAAAAAAAAAACATCTCGACTTAGAAAAATTTTCAAAAGTTATATTGAATTATATGTAAAGGACTTAGATTTTTTTTAAATTTTACACATATAAGATAACATATAATTTAAAAACAGTTGCATAAAGTTTTATATAAAATTTCTTCAAATATTTTGTTTTATCAAATTATATAAAAAAGAAGACAGAATTTTAAAGTTCATATGTAATTATATAAACGAACTTTAAATCATATGTTATTATATAAAAGTCCATATTTTCTGTTATATAATTTTATATAAGAAACAAATTAGAAGTGCAAATATATAAAATCACATATGATGCAACAAAAAATACATATAGTTTTACAAAATAATATATGTATATATAAAACTATATATAATTATATAGGAACTTTTTTACTCGGGAACCTTATCAAGTCCGATTTTAATTGGACATAGCCCCCATTTTTTTAATTTTTGGAAATAGGCCAAATATAAAAATTTTGCACGATATTCATTTGAATCAGTCAACAAATAGGAGCCCATTTTGCTCAAATTTCGTTTGTGTGATTTCTTCACTTATTTAAGATCTAACTAAAGACAGATCGAATCAGTGCATGTGTGTAGTTGGGACCAATTTTCCGGGAAACACGGGTGTATGGTATACTCATTCTCGTTTAAAAAAAATTAAAAAAAAATATAAAAAATTTTTAAAACTTTTTTAGTACAATGAGGGTCAAGTTAGTCAAGTCAGTACAATCTTGAAAATGTCATTTATCATCCCTGATTTGGAAATTACTTTTACACTAACCTAAAAAAAAAAAAAATCGAAACATATCTGTCTCACATATGGAGAATTTCATTTATATAAAATCTTTTAGAAAAACATTAAGAAAACAAATATGTACAAAATTAATTGAACTAATTTAGGCAGATCTGGTTTTGCTCAAAATATTTTTTTGTTATAGGCCTCCTTTTTTTATGGTACTTACACCGGACTGGTTTATGAGTCGGCATTAACAATAAACAACAGACTAATTTTATTTTAGACATTTTGCAAAATGTTTTTAAATGAAGGGTATTCGCCACGGAAGAAAAAAATATGTGATAATTTTAAATATACTCGTAGGATGAGACTTAAAAGTAATAGGTCTAACTTACAACCAAATATACTCTATACACTCAAAAAAAAAAACTGTAAAGTTAGCAAAAAATTTAGTTAAATTTAACTAAAAAAGCACCTGATTTTGGGCCTACTAAATTTTTAGTTAATTTAACTAAAAATATTTAGCTAACTTTTCGTAGAATGAATGTAGCAAAAAAAACCGTAACTTTAACTAAAAATTTAGCTGAAATTTCGTAACATTTTTATGTACATATATTAACAAAAAAATTAGTTGAATTCAGCTAAACTTTTTGTTACTTTTCGTAAACTAAAATTTACAAAATATTTCGTAAAAAATTATAAGTTTATTTTTTTTGTTTTTTCATCAGCTTAAGTAGAACTTATGAGATTTGCATAGGAGGCTACACAAGAAATTTCACTTAACAAATTTGATACGAAAAATCAGCAAATTAATTAGTAAAAATTCGTAAACTCAGTTTTGAAGTCAACAAAAAAAATTAATTCAAAATTTGTGCAAAACTAGTATTTTCGTAAATTGAACTTAACTAAAACAAGTAGAAAAGTTAAATTCGACTTTGCCGAATCTATGAATACCCTCCACAATGCATTTTTTTAAAGGGTAGTACATTTTTTAACGTGAAAAAATTAACAATTTTGATTAGAAATATTTTATTTTGAGTAAAAAACTCTTTTTTTGTCATTTAAAAAAAAAAAAAAATACTAATTTTTTTTTGAGTGTAAAATTTTTTTCGAGTGTAATGTTTTTTTAACTGTAAAAATATTTCTGAGTGAATGCACGTACGTATGTACACAAAATATTGTCATTTTTGTAAAAAAAAAAAACGAATTTTTTTTGTGTACATTTTTTTTTGAGTGTAAAATTTTTTTTGAGTGTAAAATTTTTTTTGAGTGTAAAATTTTTTTCGAGTGTGGTTTTTAAGTTACCAATGCTTTTAAAACTAAACAAGTTTAAAAAGCATTGCTTTAAAATTAAACAAGTTTGAAAAGCATTGTTTAGTTACCACCAAAGCTTTTAAAACTTGTTAAAACACGTGGCATTTTAGATGAAACTAATCTGAAATTCAGGGTTTTGCTTATAACTTTTGAACCACTGGACCGATTGAGCTGAAATTTAAAACCAAACAGATCCGGGGAACGGCAAAGATACCTGCCAAGCTTTAGTAGTCTAATTATTGTCTTTCGAAAGTTATCGTGTTTTATATCTCGTAAATTCGCGAAACACCCTTGTCGAAATTTACTCTTTTGCTCATAACTTTTGAACCACTGGACTGATTTGGCTGGATTGCAATACCAACCTGACCAGGTAAATGACAAACATATATGCCAAACTTCAGTAGCCTCTGTGAAGTCTTTTAAAAGTAAGCGTGTTTTCTACGGACGGACAGACAGACAGACAGACAGACAGACAGACAGACAGACAGACGGACGGACGGACGGACATCGCTAGATCGACTTAAAATCGATCGAGGATCATAAATATATATACTTTATGGGGTCCTAGACCAATATTTCGAGGTGTTACAAACGGAATGACAAACTTATATATACCCTCTATCACTAAAGTGGAGGGTATAAAAAGTAGTTAAAACGCTGATTTTAACTAAAAATTTGCTAAAAAGCCAGTAAACTTGAGTTAACAAAAAAAAATTTGTTAACTTTACAGTTTTATTTTTTTGAGTGTAATTAAAATGATTTCAGTTTCCCCTTTCTAAATTAAGTAAATTTAAATAAAATGTGTAATTTTACTTAAAATTTATTGAAATTTACTCAAACTATAAGTAGTAGTATACAATTAAAATTTGTTGAAATATACCAAATTTACAGTTGGAAACTTAATTCATTTTTTTAGAGTGTACCCTAAAAGAAAAGTAAGGCCCATTTCCAAAATTTTGTAGGAATTCTAGAGGCAGTGCAAAATTAATAATACTATTGAACATTTTTTTAAATAATTCATAAAATTACACACTTTCGAAAAAAAAATCGTTCGTGAATACCCCTTTTGTTTGTATTCGAAATAAACATGTAAAATCTGTTTGACCATTAGAAAATTGAAAAAAAAAAAAACATAAAAAATTGAAGGTGGTAAAGTTTTTATATTTTTTAATACGAGTACATGTGTGTAAATAAATTTTGTGTATAATTCCAAAAAAAAAAATCTAAAAATTGTGCATATAAAAAAATATAATAAAAAGGCGCGGTTGTGGGCATTAAATTAATGGTGTCTATAATACATTCAGCAAAAAGAAAAAACTCAAGTCATTTTTATATTTCAAAAAGGAATTAGTGAGTCGGTCATAACGTTTGTAACATTTTTAAAAATGTTAAATTTTATTTTAAATATGCTACATTTTTACAAAATAATAAATAAAATTTTAATATCGATTGTGATTGAGTTAAAAAAAAAAACATTTTTGTTTTAAAATTGTTTCTTCTTTGTTTTAAGTTTTATCAACTTTAAATTCAATATGATATCATTAAAAATTCGAATTAATTCAAATTTTAATTTTTGTTGTAAAAACAATATTGTTTCATGTTTAATTTTATGTTGTTTAATTTTATTTTCTGGCATTTAAAAACCAAGTGTCAAATTTTAATATGAAAAGATATTTAATTTAAAAAATTTCATTGTAAGAAATTTTATTGACGCAAAAAAAATGCTTTTTCGCAGCTAAAGACATATTTGTAAAAAAGTCTTCAAAGTTTTGCCACAGGATTCTCGTTTTATACGAGCTTTATGAATATTTTAGTATAAAAGTGTACTTTTCGTTTAAGTTTTGAATTAAATCTTTATTAAAACATTAAAATATTTTGTTTTGTATTTTTTAAACATTATTGGTATAGGACAGTAGAAAAATAAAAATTTTATATAAAATTTTTACCAATGTTGATTCTAAGGGGGTAAAACGGGTAAAAAACTGTACTTTTGGTACTTTTTATATCTCCCGATATAATGGTATAATCTCCTGATATAATGATCATAGAGACTTGAAATTTGGACTGTATGTTCACCTCCCTGAATATAGATCCATTAAGGCTGGATTTTTGCCAGTGTTGATTCTAAGGGGGTAAAAAAATGTTCTTTTTGTACTTTTTATATTTCCTGAAATAATGGTCATAGAAACTTGAAATTTGGACTGTATGTTCACATCCTGGAATATAGATCCAGTGAGGCTGGATTTTTCCCAATGTTGATTCTAAGGGGGTAAAAAGGGTAAAAATCTGTACTTTTGGTACCTTTTTTATTTTTCTAAAAAATTGTCACAGAGACTTGAAATTTGGACTGTATGTTTACCTCCCGGAATATAGATCCCCTAAGGCTGGATCTTACCAATGATGATTCTAAGGGGGTAAAAAGGGTAAAAATCTGTACTTTTAGTACATTTTATATTTCCTTAAATAATGGTACCAAAAACTTAAAATTTGCAATGTCGGTTCACCTCCCGAAAAAAAGATTCACTAAGGCTGGGTTTTTTCCAATGTTGATTCTACGGGAGTAAAATGGGTAAAAAAGTGTACTTTTGGTACTTTTTTTTATTTACTGAAATAATGGTTATTCAAACTTGAAATTTGGAATGTAAGATCCTGTAGTGAAATAAAACATTCTGGATGAAGTACTTTCCGATAATTCTGTACCGTTTACAAAAAGTACCTTTTATAAAAAGTACCTTTTATAAAAAGTACCTTTTATAAAAAAATACCTTTTATAAAAAATACCTTTTATAAAAATTACCTTTTATAAAAAGTACCTTTTTTAAAAAGTACCTTTTATAAAAAGTACCTTTTATAAAAAGTACCTTTTATAAAAAGTACTTTTTATAAAAAGTACCTTTTATAAAAAGTATCTTTTATAAAAAGTACCTTTTATAAAAAGTACCTTTTATAAAAGTACCTTTTTTAAAAAGTACCTATTATAAAAAGTACCTTTTATAAAAAGTACCTTTTATAAAAAGTACCTTTTATAAAAAGTACCTTTTATAAAAGGTACCTCTTTTAAAAAGTACATTTTATTAAAAGTACCTTTTATAAAAACTACCTTTTATAAAAAGTACCTTTTATAAAAAGTACCTTTTATAAAAAGTACCTTTTATAAAAAGTACCTTTTATAAAAAGTACCTTTTATAAAAAGTACCTTTTATAAAAAGTACCTTTTATAAAAAGTACATTTTATAAAAAGTACCTTTTATAAAAAGTACCTTTTATAAAAAGTACCTTTTATAAAAAGTACCTTTTATAAAAAGTACCTTTTATAAAAAGTACCTTTTATAAAAAGTACCTTTTATAAAAAGTACCTCTTATAAAAAGTACCTTTTATAAAAAGTGCCTTTTATAAAAAGTACCTTTAATAAAAAGTACCTTTTATAAAAAGAAACTTTTATAAAAAGTACCTTTTATAAAAAGTTTCTTTTATAAAAAAAAACCTTTTATAAAAAGTACCTTTTATAAAAAGTACATTTTATAAAAAGTACCTTTTATAAAAAGTACCTTTTATAAAAAGTACCTTTTATAAAAAGTACCTTTTATAAAAAGTACCTTTTACTAAAAGAACTGGAAGTACACTTTTTGGTACTTTTTTATTTCCTGAAATTAGAAACTTAAAATTAGGAATGTAAAATCTAGGGATGTCGCGAATAGAGTATTCGGCATTTTACCGAATATTTACTATTCGGTATTCGGTTTGAACCGAATACGAATATTTGCCGAATAATTTAATTATTCATACGCCTGTATTTTACCTATGTAAAATATTGAAAAAAGTACCAGACTAAAAGACAACAACGCTGTTGTTGACATTTTTTTCTGGTACCTTCACAATTCGAATTTTAATCAAGTGATCAAGTTTTTTTGTATAGAAAACAAACTGAAATGGCTACAAAAAACGAGTCAAACGTTAATAAAAAGTGTTTTTTTAACTAATTTAAATTTTGCCGAATATTCGGCAAACTGTTGACGAATATTTATTCAACCGAATATTCAAAAAACATGCCGAATATGCCGAATACCGAATAGTGACGAATATTCGCGACATCCCTAGTAAAATCCTTTTTGACTTGCAATATTTGCTAAAACAATGATACAAGAAAATTGAAATATGGAAAAGAGAATCCTTCGGTGAAGAAAGAAAATCTGAAGAGGTACTTTTTGGAAATTCCGTTTCTAACGGGGTAAGAAAGTATACTTAAGGTACTTTGTTTTTGTTCCTATAATAATGAAAAAGTGTGAATTTTGGTTATACTTATATTTCTTGAAATAATGGTTCAGAAACTTGATATTTTAAATAAAGGATCACCTAGCGCACAAAAAAGAGTTTTGGAAAATTTAATTTTAAAGGGAAAGGGGGCAAATGGTTATTTTTACCTATCTAACTATTAAACTAAAAGCCCCAAAAATAACACCCAAGAGAAGGACATATTTTAAAATTTAAAATTTTACAACGGGGAACGAAATACAAAAGAGCAGGGAACAATATGGAATGATACTTTTTATTAAAATTTTTCGTATTTAACTTTTAGTACTCCATATTTTTTCTTTATATATATTTTTTCACTCAAACTTAATTTTATTCCAATTTATTTATTCACTGAAATATTCATTCACTCAAAATACAAAATCCCGATATAAGGGCTCGAAAATTATTAAAATTTTTTTGTTTAAACTATTCATTGAAATATTATTTTATGAAAGACTTAAACGTGCACAAGTTAATAAAACAAAGACTACGTAGGGGAATTTTCTTGAAATCGGTAGATTAATTCTTATTCTTCTATTATCCGGTATTCAATACAACCGGTAACGAAGTACCGGGATGGTAAGCTATTATTTAAAATAAAATGATAGCCTAAGTATCTTTTTGTATGGCAAAAAAGTTTTTCTTGCGACTTTGAAGATCAGGGCAAATCTTTATTCACCTAGGCCTAAAACTGACGTGAACTGACAGAAACATTTTCTAACGAGATATGATACCATTTTCGAGTTTTTGGCGATTTTCCTATCGTCATTCCTGGAAATTTCGATAGCGAAAACGATGGCACATGTTTATATAGAAACGGTATCGTTATCGCCTGGAATAACGATAGTTTTGCGATAAATTTTGGAAAATGGCGATTTTACTATAGTTATGACTGGAGTTAACGATAGCGAAAACGATATCATATTCTTATGGAAAAACGATATCATAAGGAAAGGTACATTAAGAACGAAAACACTATCGTTTTCGTATATTATGTGATATTGCCTCGATATCAAAACGGTATCGTTTGGTTTATTGGGTTTGATTTGAAATATTTTATTTTGAGTAAAAAACTTTTTTTAGTAATTTTTTGTAGGGATGTCGCGAATATTCGTCGCTATTCGGTATTCGGCATATTCGGCATGTTTTTTGAATATTCGGTTAAATAAATATTCGGTAACAGTTTGCCGAATATTCGGCAAAATTTAAATTTGTTAAAAAAACACTTTATTTAAGTTTGACTCTTTTTTTGTAGTCATTTTAGTTTGTTTTTTGTACAAAAAAACCTGAGCACTTGATTCACATTCGAATTGTTAAGGCAACAGAAAAAATAGTGTCAACAAAAGCGTTGTTATTTTTGAGTCTGGTACTTTTTTTCAATTTTTAACATAGATAAAATACAGGCGTATGAATAATCAAACTATTCGGCAATATTCGTATTCGGTTCAAGCCGAATACCGAATAGTAAATATTCGGTAAAATGCCGAATACACTATTCGCGACATCCCTAATTTTTTGTAAAAAAAAAATTTTTGAGTGTAAAATTTTTTTCGAGTGTATTTTTTTTATAGTGTAAAAATACTTTCCGGTGATAAAAAATAGGTTGTAAAATATTTTTGTGACATACCAAAGCTTTAAAAACTTGTTTAACGGGTTTTTCCAGACTTGAATTTAAGGTGAAACCAATCTGAAACTCACGGTTTTGATTAAAATTTTGTTAAACATTTGATCGATTTTGCTGAAATTCAATACCAACCAGACCAGGCGCACTGAAAATGTATGTGCCAAGCTTTAGCAGCCTCAGGATTGTATTTCGAAAGTGAGCATGTTTTTTATCTCATAAATTCGCGAAAAATCCGTGCCGAAATTCATTTGCTTATACATTAAAAAAAAAACCTTGTCAAATTACCAATTTCGATCGAAATTTACATTTTTTTTTGTAATTTTACAGTTTTTTTTGTAATTTTACAAATTTCCAAGGTTTTTTTGTAAGTTTCATTTCGTCAGAAAAGTTGTAAATTTACAATATTATTGGTGAAAAATCTTGTAAAATTACAAAAAAGCTCGTAATTTTTACTAGGAATTCTCGTAAAATAGGAGGTAGCAAAAAATTTAGTAAAGTAACGAAACTTCCTTGTAAGTTTTTTAGCGTCAAAAAAATTGGAAATTTACAATTTTATTGGTAAAAATCTTGTAAAATTAGCCTTTTTCCAGATATCGCCATTTAAAATTTTTCAAAAAATTTCAAAAAAATAACGGTTTTCTTGTACGTTTAAGAAGTTTAAAAAAATAAAATATTTTTCCACTGACTTCTTCATTGAGCTTGAGACAAACTTTCATTAAAAATTAATTTGAGCGAAATCAGAAAATTCTAACCCATGGCGCTTTTCGATCAAAGTTTAGAGTTTTTAGCGAAATTTTTTTTTTAAATCAAAATTTTGATCGTAGGGCGCCACGGATTAAAATAATCAGATATGGCTCAAATTAATTTTAAATGCCACAAGCTCTATGAAAGGGTCAAGAAAAGACATTTTGAGACTTTTTTATTAGCTTTAATTGTGAGTTTCAAATTTTTGAATGGAAGATAAAAGAATCTTTAAAGTTTATAAAGGGATCTAAAAGATTCGACAAGACCCGTAAAAAGCTGTGTGTAGGCAAATTTGAAAAAAAAAAACAATATCAATAATCTTTAAAATTAATTTATGTATAAAAAATTTTTAATCTTTTTTTATACCCTCCACTCTAGTGATAGAGGGTATATATAAGTTTGTCATTTCGTTTTTACCACCTCGAAATATTGGTCAAGGACCCATAAAGTATATATATTTATGATACTCGATCGATTTTAAGACGATCTAGCGATGCCCGTCCGTCCGTCTGTCTGTCTGTTGAAAACACGCTAACTTTTGAAAGACTTTACAGAGGCTCCTGAAGTTTGGCATATATGTTGGGTATTTACCTGATCAGGTTGGTATTGCAATCCAGCAAAATCGGTTCAGTGGTTCAAAAGTTATGAGCAAATGACTGAATTTCGGCAATGGTTTTTCGCACTCAGAAAATAATGTAAGTTACTACATGTTAGTTGTTTGTATATTTTACAGTAGTTAGTTGTTTTTAACTACAAAGTCAGTTGTTTTGGTATGAAAAATATCAAACAACTATTTCTGTTAGTTATTTTAAGTCGTTTTTTTGAATAACTAACAAAAAAGTACTGTAATGTAGTAACAGTCATTTAAAGTAGTTAATTTTATTTTTTTATCTCTGAAAGTTTTTTTTTTTTCAAAAAATAAATTTTCTGTTTTTTATTTTTCACAACTTTAAAAAAAAAAAACTGAAAAAATTTTGTCTTAAATTTTTTTTCAGAAAAATTTTTTGAAAAAAAAAAAAATATGTATTGTATGAAAAACACGCTAACTTTCGAAAGGCAATTCTAAGGATGCTGAAGCTTGGCATACATATTTGTCGTTCTCCTGGCCTGGTTCGTATTGAATTTCAGACAAATCGGTCCAGTGCACAGTGGTCGGAGCTCTATGGAGATGGCGGCCAAAAATACTTCAAGTATAGGTATCATCGTGAAACTTCGGTCACGGCTTTTTAAATATGTCAGAACTATTGAATGATAAAATGGGAGTGGTTGATGACTCATAACCACCCCCACCCCCTACCGTACCCAAGCACCCACATTCGCCCACATAAGAAAAACGAAAGTTTGTTTTTAATTCACATTTAATTCATAACTTTTTTACAAGATTAGTTTTAAAAAAAAATATTGAATTATTAAATATGAAATAGTATGTAATAAAAAATTAAAAAAAAGGTTAAGGGGGGTTGTTACTAAAAAACAGCCGTAATACCAACAATTTTTAAACAGCTTTAAAAAAATAAATACGCAATAATTTTTAATTCTGTTTTTTTATATGAAAGACAAAAATCGTTATTTTTTAAAAAGTTTTTATAACTCAAATTTTGGTCAAAGAGAATTGCCAGGGTTGCCAACCAATTGTGGTATGTTTTTTTAAAGGATAAAATTGGCTGCAGTTGTACAACAAAAACTACTGAACCGATTTTGATGATTTTTTTATTTGTAGATTAATTAATCCTCTTGTACACATATTTTATTATTTTGATCTAATATTTTTCTTTAATTAATGAAAAAATGTAAAATTTTCCATTTTTGCAGTTTACATTAGCATAACTTCAACAAAAATCAAAATTTTTCAAAAAACTGTCACGCTAAGTACTAGAAAAACCGACAGTTCGTTTTGCAAGTCTGCTGGTCTAAACTACCCTTAATAAGGATAAAATTAAGAAAAAATAAAATTAAAAGTCCGCTAAAAAGAAAATAAACAATCACATTTCTTACATGCATAACAATACCAGAGCAACGCGAACACAAATTAACAAAACACCACACAAGAATTCAAAGTTTGACATCCAAAACAACGAGGCCGTTTTGATCTGTGGGTGATAACTCAAAGACATGCAAAAGAATGCAGCTGATATTACCAATTTTAGAATCTTGAAATATTAACTAATAAATCAAAAAAAGTCCGATAGGAGATTTCAGGGGGGAACACAACTAAAACTCTATTAGAAATTTCAATATATTGACGAACAAATACTTACATTGACACTGGAAAGATATTAATTTTATACCAACTCCAGAACAGGCTAAACACATTGTAATTATTTTAAAATTTAGTTAATACCTTCTAATTCAATATTAGTTTTGATTTATTTCAACAAAAAAAATTTTATATGGTTTTAATTAATTGAAAGTTGAACCTAATTTTCCATAATTTCACACTGCAAAAACCAACTGTTAACTCGCCATCTCTTTTGAAGCTGTTCTTAAAGAGTACAGTTGGAATAAAACAGAAACAAAATAAAATATTTCTAATCAAAAATGTAATTTTTTCGCGTTAGAAAATTTACTATTTCTTAAAAAGGGCATTGTGGAGGTTAAAGGTGGCGGAGTCAAAGACTCCTCACATAGACCGGATGGTCGATAGCGAATTGCATTTTCGGCATTGTGGAGGGTATTCATAGATTCGGCCAAGTCGAATTTAACTTTTCTACTTGTTTTTTTATTAAATGCTTTTAAAATTTTGCTCATGTTCGTGTGTGTAAAAAAAGTGACAAAAGTAGAGAATTCATACAAAATTCTAACATAAAATGGCCGCTGCTTTTTTTTAGTATAGGCTGGTTTTAGTTGCTGGTCTTTTTTGGCTTTGTTTATTTGTCTGGCTGTTTTTTTTTTTTGTTGTGTTCTGTCTAGGCTGTATTCACACTTGTGGGGTTGCATCTACATTAGAATTTGCCTAGACAAAGGGCTGTTAAAAAAAGAGTTTTCTTGTTTTAAAAGCAAAAAATGCTAAATGTTTAGGTCTTTAACAGAAAATTTATTTAATTATTTCGCTATCAACTTTTTAGGCTTCAAAATAAAATGTCTGCCTAATAGCAAGAAAAACTGCTGAAACTATATATTGGAATTGAAATTTTCGAATTACAAATGGAAATTTCGAATTACAATTGGAAATTTTGAATTACAAATGGAATCTTTGAATTGCAAGTAAAATATTCAAAAAACAAATGGAATCTTTTAATTCCAAATGGAACCTTCGAATTAAAAATGGAATCTTCTAATTATAAATGGAATCTTCGCATTACAAGTAGAATTTTAGTAAATGGTGTAGCAAAACCCCCATTAACTGTTCCCTCAAAATATTTTTCACCACTCCCTTGGTGAGCTCCCATGCAAAAATTAAATTTTTTAAAATTTTGCTCCTACACTCAAAGAAAAATGCTTCATCATATTGATGATACGGTTTCATCACTTGCTGTCATCAATTTTGATGACAAATTTCTTCATATTGATGAAGCTTTTCTTCAATATGATAAAAAATGTCATCGAAATTGAAAAAACAACACACAAAAAATTTTTTTTTTCCATGAACGATTTTCATAGTATTTATGAACAAATTCATGCAATTTATTAACATTTTCATAATATTTATAAACTTTTTCATAGTATTTATGAATAAATCATAATATGTGAAATTTAAGAATTTTTAACATTTTTCATAAATACTATGAAAAAGTTTATAAATATTATGAAAAAGTTAATAAATTGTATGAATTTGTTCATAAATATTATGAAAATCGTTCATGGAAAAAAAATTTTGTGTGAGGTGATGACACATTTCATCATATCATCAAAAAGTGTCTTCAATATGCCTTTCAAATGTTTTTTTTTAATTAATTAAAATAAATAAAACTATTGAATAAATATATTTAAAAAACATAAAAAAATAAAAAAAAACAAAAAAAAATTTAAAAAAAAATCTAAAAAAAAATCCTGCCCTGGCTGGGACTTGAACCCACGGGTCCCCAGCTATAGTATTTATTGTCGACGCATTAGCTAGTACACCTATCTATAGATAAAAATCTCGCACCACTACTTAATTAGATAACGTGAAACGTTTGCTAATGTGTATATGTAAAGACATAACATTTTTTGTTACATACATACATACATATTTGCTTATGGGGGTTTGTAGACACACACATTTTATTATTGTACAATATCCCTCTCTTTCCCTCTCACAGTTTTTAGCAGAGCATAGTTACACACAAATTTTAGCGTCATATTTAGCACACAACAAACAAAACGGCTTTTAATTGTTATTATTTGTTGAAGCTCTGTAGACAAGTGGCTAGAGGCTAAGTCCAACAAACAAGAGGTCCGGCGTTCAAATCTTGGTGGATACGAAAAAAAGATGTAAGTTTTTAAAAATTAGAAAATAACAAACAATTATAAGTAAATAAAAATAAATTAAATAAAATCAAATAACAAAAACAAAATTTTTTTTCTTATTTTTCAAATAAAAAAATGTTATTGATGACACCGCTTCATCATACACTCAACCAAAAATCATTGTATTCCCAAAGAAAATCATTGCACTCCTGGGACAGTTAGAGCGGTACAGTCAAAGAAAAAGCTTCTTCATATTGATGAAAAGTTACATCAATATGATGAAATGTTACATCATTTTTCGTCCAATGTAACTTGTCATCAATACACTCATAGAAATATCTTAGTAGAAAAATTAGTAAACCCATTGTAGATCAAGTTTTACAGAATATTGCCGTATTCAACAAAAATTAATGTTGATATCGTTGAATAATCAGTAAAGTTGAATCAACTCTTTACATCGCTTATACAGAATTCAATAGATAAAACCAAAAAAGAAAAAACAACCCTGTTCGTTCATTTTTGTATTATCAAGTTGGTAGCAATGCATTGCAATGTGAAATTTGTTTGTCTCTTATAAAATTATTTTATGTGTTTGTTTCTTATAAAAATATTAAATATTATAAAAATAAATTAAAATAGGATCTGATGATCAGATTCTGATCTGTAAATATTTGGTAAGTAATAAAATACATTGGTTACTTTATGTATTCATACTATATTATATTTTTGTTTGTTTTTTAAGGCTTTTGATTTGGTGTCATTAGAAAACTGGAGAATGGCTTACGAGTGCAAAACATAAATAAAAGAAGTGTGTGAAAATCTTGTGTTGAAATATTGCAGCTTAAAAAGCCGGTGATAATTCTAAAAAATATTGTGATTTTTACTTAATAAAAGAATATTAAGAAATAACAACAAGTTTTTTTTGTTATTAATAATATTTCTTATATCAACAAAAATATGAGTTGAGTTTACAAAAAATACGAGTTGATTTACAAAAAAACGAGTTGATCAACTTTTACAAAAACTGACAACAATTTTTATTGAAATCAACATAAATATTTGTAGGGTCAAAATCAACAATGATTTCTGTTGAATTTACACACTCAGAGAAAAAGCTTCTTCATATTGATGAAAAGTTACATCAATATGATGAAATGTTACATCATTTTTCGTCCAATGTAACATGTCATCAATATGATGAAGCGGTGTCATCAATAAAAATTTTTTTTTATTTGAAAAATAAGAAAAAAAAAAATATTTAATTTTTTTTTTTTGTTATTTGATCTTATTTTATTTATTTTTATTTACTTACAATTGTTTGCTATTTTCTATTTTGAAAAACTTACATCTTTTTTTCGTATCCACCAAGGTTTGAACGCCGGACCTCTTGTTCGTTGGGCATAGCCTCTAGCCTCTGACCTACAGCATAACAATACATGATCGCACTACAAAGCCCTTTTGTTTGTTGTGTACTAATAATAACGCTAAAAGTTTGTATGTAACTATGCTTTGCTAAAAGCTGTGAGAGGGAAAGAGAGGCATATTGTACATTCATAAAATGTTTGAGTCTTTAAAAATTCCCATAAACAAACGTTTAAAAACATGTATATGATACATTGTATATAACAAAAAATTTTGAGTCTTCACATATACATATTAGAAAACGTTATATTGATGACACTTTTTGATGACATGATGAAATGTGTCATCACTTGTTTTTTCAATTTCGATGACATATTTCATCATATTGAAGAAAATCTTCATCAGTATGACGAAATTTGTCATCAAAATTGATGACAGCAAGTGATGAAACCGTATCTTCAATATGATGAAGTATTTTTCTTTGAGTGTGGAGGGGTAAAATGTAAGACCGACCCCTATTTGTTTTTCCCCCTTTAACATTTTTCCAAAACATACCTACCACCTTTCTCCACTTCCTAAAGGGTGCTCCCAAGTAAAATTATATTTATGTATATTAGAGTGGTCCTTATTTTGAAAATTTTGGATTTTTGTTGCTCCTCAAGCCTGGATTTGTTAAACGACCTAAAACTAGTACCCGATAAAATTTTGAGCCAAATCGGTTAACTCTCTGACTACGCTAAAATCGGTCAAAGTTCCGGGTTTTGGGGAAAAAGGCACTAAATTAAAAAAAAATAAATAAATTAAAAATTTTATGAATATGTTTAAAACAAAATATTTTTTGTTTAACATTTGGCCAAACATACTTAGATAAAAATTATAAAGATTTTGTGATATCGGTAACCCATAAAAATTTGGTAACAAAAAAATTTTTGGAATTTGCAAAATTTTTGAAATCTCCAAAATTATATTTTTCAAATTTTCTCAAACAAAATTGCAGTAAACTTAGATATTTTTTTATTAATTTTGTAATGTATTAGTTCGAGTTTAAAATTAAAAAAAAAAAATTGATATCCTTTTTTTAAATTATCGTGTAGACCGATTTCAAAACAGCGGATTTCAAGGAAATATATTTTTTAGTGAAAAATTTAATGAATTTATTTCTTAAAAACTCATTTTGTTATATATCAACTAAAACATAATTTTGTATTACTCCTTTGACCTTTTAATATAAGGCAAAAAAATATTAAAATTCAAGGACATTATTAACCCATTAGGATCCGGTGTCTACACTTCAAAATATGGAAGATTTGGAGCTTCATGCCAACATTTTTAAGAAATAGAAGATTAATGAAATAACTTACCATAAGATGATTTCTGTATTCTAATAGAATGTGTGAATGTAACTATAAAATTTTGTATATCTAGGACGTTGTTAACCCATGTTTACCGGTAGTCAAAATTATGGCATTTCTAAACCCATGACGAATAAAAACAAAAAAAAAATAAATTTATAATTAAAAAAATATGGTCCAATTAAATTATAAAGATATATAAATTGATAAAGGATTAAATCTTTAATTTTTTTTCAAAATTAACCCTTGAATGCCAAAAAAAAAAAATTTTTTTTTGTTTGATAAATAAGACGAAACCTGAAAAATAATTTTGTTTAAATACATAAAAGCCATGCAATTATAAAATTTTAAAAATTAACTCTTAACTGCATAAAAGCAATTCAATTATAAAATTTTGAAAATTAACCCTTAACTGCATTTTAACCTTAATAATATGAATTTTGTACATGCAAAAGATTCTGAAAGATTTATAATATTTATTTTATAGTGCAGTTAAGGGTTAATTTTCAAAATTTTATAATTGAATTGCTTTTATGCAGTTAAGGGTTAATTTTTAAAATGTTATAATTGCATGGCTTTTATGTATTTAAACAAAATTATTTTTCAGGTTTCGTCTTATTTATTAAACAAAAAAAATATTTTTTTTTTGCATTCAAGGGTTAATTTTGAAAAAAAAAAATTAAAGATTTAATCCTTTATCAATTTATATCCCTTTATAATTTAATTGGACCATATTTTTTTAATTATAAATTTATTTTTTTTTTGTTTTTTATTCGTCATGGGTTTAGAAATGCCATAATTTTGACTACCGGTAAACATGGGTTAACAACGTCCTAGATATACAAAATTTTATAGTTACATTCACACATTCTATTAGAATACAGAAATCATCTTATGGTAATTTATTACATTAATCTTCTATTTCTTAAAAATGTTGGCATGAAGCTCTAAATCTTCCATATTTTGAAGTGTAGACACCGGATCCTAATGGGTTAATAATGTCCTTGAATTTTAATATTTTTTTACCTTATATTAAAAAGTCAAAGGAGTAATACAAAATTAAGTTTTAGTTAATATATAACAAAATGAGTTTTTAAGAAATAAATTCATTAAATTTTTCACCAAAAAATATATTTCCTTGAAATCCGCTGTTTTGAAATCGGTCTACACGATAATTTAAAAAAAGGATATCAATTTTTTTTTTTTAATTTTAAACTCGAACTAATACATTACAAAATGAATAAAAAATATCGTAAGTTTACTGCAATTTTGTTTGAGAAAATTTGAAAAATATAATTTTGGAGATTTCAAAAATTTTGCAAATTCCAAAAAATTTTTTGTTACCAAATTTTTATGGGTTACCGATATCACAAAATCTTTATATTTTTTATCTAAGTATGTTTGGCCAAATGTTAAACAAAAAATATTTTGTTTTAAACATATTCATAAAATTTTTAATTTATTTATTTTTTTTTAATTTAGTGCCTTTTTCCCCAAAACCCGGAACTTTGACCGATTTTAGCGTAGTCAGAGAGTTAACCGATTTAGCTCAAAATTTTATCGGGTACTAGTTTTAGGTCGTTTAACAAATCCAGGCTTGAGGAGCAACAAAAATCCAAAATTTTCAAAATAAGGACCACTCTAATGTATATGTAAATATCGGACGAAATTTTAAAATGAAATTTTTCAATATGCAAGAAAATTTTTGTTTTCGAGCATATTATAATGAAATTAAAGGAAACGCAACAAAAACGGCAGATGACGTTGCCACGAGCCAAAAAAAAAGGAAAATGAAAAAATCATAGAAAAATATTACACATCATATTGAGAAAAATGGAAAATATGATAACGTTATATTTTTAATTTTAAAATGTTTCAATTCGTAATGGGCGTATGAATAATAAGTGTTGTGTGTGTGTGTGGCAAGCAACATACAGTACAGCACACCACACATTACAATAAACTAGACGCCACCACAAATCGTTTGTTGTTGCTACTAGTATTTGTGGCTATATGTAGTCGTATCTGGCTGATTGCTGACTGTTTTTCATTTTCTTTGTTGTGTGTAAAATGATCTTGATGCGGGAAAATTTTGGCAAATTGTTATTTCGTTCGTTTATCCGTTCATTCAATCGTTGTGTTGCCATGCTATTAAGTATTACAACAGCAGCAACAACAATGTAGCTATGACCAAGAACAAAAACAAAAACCAACATTGCAACAAAATCACAGACTCCCAATCAAAAAAAAACCCCCCATTAGTAGAATTATCAACCTCATCATTAGTATGAAGTAGCAGGAGCAGCAGCAACCAACATCAGCCGCATCATCATCATCATTATTTTTATTACTACCACAAACAGCAACAACACCAACAATGGCACAATAAAAAGTCACCCAAAACAAAAATCAATGGTTGCAAAATCACAAAGTTGCTGCTGCTGCTGCTGCTCCAAGTACAATGGAAACAAACAAAAAGAGTACATAGTGCAACATCAACAACAACAACAAAACCACAGATAACAGCAGCACCAACAACTACAACAACAATAGCAAAATTTCTGTAACTTTAGCAATTGATTGCAACACTCTAGTAACAACAACAAAGATGATGTCTTCTTTACAGAGTCTTAATAGAATAAATTCTTGAATTTAATTTTTAATTAGAAGAAGAGATTTAGTTTGACCCTCTCAGCCCTAAAGTGGCAATAGAAATTCCGAAAAGATCAATATAAATTCGGTTAAGCCTTATTGAAATTCAACTAGGTAAGGCTGGGCGATAAACTCTGTTATAACGGAGAATGCGATCTCAATCTTTACGGACGGGTCGAAAATAGATATGGGTATGGGTTGGGGAGTCCATTAAAAATAATACATTAGTAGATTTACTAATTTTTGTTTGCTAATTCTAGTAAGCTAACCTTTAACAAGCTTTTAGTTGAGATTAGCATGTTAACAAAAATATCTTGTAAACTTCTTCATTTAGCGCATTAGCAATTTTAAACAAAATTTGAACTCATTTTTTTTGCTAAATTTAAAATTGAGTTGACCATATTTTTTTTTTAGGAAAACTTAAAATGGCGCTTTCTCAGAAGCTAAGCCAGATGTAGCAAAATGGAGGCCATTTTTGGTTTTCGGGCTCGCCATAGTATTGCCGGTCCTCTTCACATGTGTAAAATGCTCATATATCGGTGGACACAACAAAAAGACCAAAAGCATTTTTGCAGCTCTCAATACGTAAACCAAGACCCCAAAAGCTCTCCGAGTAATATTTTTGAAGTTATCGAGTTTTTTAATTCTCAAAACCCCAGTGGTCCCCTAAAATCACGTATCTCAAAAACTAAGCAAGGTAGAGCGAAACCGACACAAATTTTGGATCAAAAACTATGACAATTTTTAAAGAACCCAACTAAGGAACCCAACTACACAAGTGTGTATGAACTAACAAGGAGAGTCTCCCTGGTGTCACCCTTCGATCTTCATGAAATTTGGATATGTTGTTCAGAATTAAAATTAATTCGACAGGTTTTTTTGCGGCCCAAACTCATTTTTAGGTGGGGTCGATTTGTATGGGGGGAAGTTGAAAAAAAAAACCTACAAGAAATTCTCGATTTTTTTGTCAAAAATCTTGGAAATTTGTAAAATTACAAGAAAAACTGTAAAATTTCAAAAAAAAATGTAAATTTCGATCGAAAATTATTTGTTCAAAAACAAGGAAAACTGTCAAATATTGGTAAAATGGGATTACGAGACTTGTTATAATAATTTGACAAGGGTTTTTTTTCGTGTACATGCAATATATAAAGCCGCGCAGATGATTCTGACAAGCGAAATTCGTCCTTGCGGCATTAACATTTTCGGGAATCGTTATTAATTGCCAATTCGTCGAAAAAGTCAGCCAAGCTGGGTGCCCGGACATAGTGCGGTCACTAGGAACGAATTGGATGATAGTTGTGCGAGTAATGGTGAGGAGTTGGTGGAACGGGTAGCACCTGACATCTCGGTTCCTATAGTGGAATTGATGACCGAAATTAATAGGATATCAAAAAACAGAATAAAGGATAGGTGCATATCACTGACTACGTGCAGGCTATCCCGAAAACTGTGGCCACTGCAAAATCCTACACTCAAAGAAAAAGCTTCTTCATATTGATGAAAAGTTACATCAATATGATGAAATGTTACATCATTTTTCGTCCAATGTAACTTGTCATCAATATGATGAAGCGGTGTCATCAATAACATTTTTTTATTTGAAAAATAAAAAATAAAAAAATAAATTTTGTTTTTGTTATTTGATTTTATTTAATTTATTTTTAATTACTTGTAATTGTTTGTTATTTTCTAATTTTTAAAATCTTACATCATTTTTTCGTACCCGAGTAAAAATTTTTATATGATGCAATATATATTGATATGTAACACAATATATATTTATACGCAATTTGATCCGAATAATGGTGGATGTTTTTGCATTAAAAAAGATCAACTTGTATAAAATATGATTTGATTTCATCCGAGTTTTGACCAGACATTGCTATATATTGGTGGATCTAATTAGATCTAATTGCATAAAAACATATAAAATCCTGGTATTTTTTGGTTTGGCTTGAGATACACCACAGGTCAACGATACATTCACCAAACATATAATTTTCTAAAACAAAAAAAAATGTTTGGGTACGCTTCGAACCAGATAGGTGATATACATAACCCTAACAAGGAAATGTTTAGGAACATTTTTAAAAGTTTCTTATACTTTGCCTAAAAAACTTTGAAAATTTTTGGTTAATTGGAAACATATATATGTAGTTTTATATGGAACAGAATAAGCTATATATAATTTTATGTTAAATTATACAGAAAATCAAATTTTGTATTGACCCTCATATGATTTAATATAATTAAGTATATCAACCGTACACCTTTTAATCCGAATCATGATTAAATTATATATAACTACATATGACTGCATTTAAAAAATTTAGAAAATATCTCACGCGATGTATAGTCATATATGATTTATTATGTTTGCATCAAGTTATATATTGTTATATATGTTTATTTTTACTCGGGTATCCACACCAAGATTTGAACGCCGGACCTCTTGTTTGTTGGGCTTAGCCTCAAGCCACTTGTCTACAGAGCTTCAACAAATAATAACAATTAAAAGCCGTTTTGTTTGTTGTGTGCTAAATATATCTCTAAAATTTGTGTGTAACTATGCTCTGCTAAAAGCTGTGAGAGGGAAAGAGAGGGATATTGTACAATAGGGTGGCAGCGAAATGTATGGAGCAATTTTTTTGTATTAATATTGATGTCTCCCGGGCGGAATATTGTGCCACATGGTCTAAAACTGATGTGGAAAAAATTTCAGCCAAATCGGATAACTTTAACCCGTGCCTAGGGCTTCCAATCGGGATTGGTTTTTCTGAATCCCGGGATTCGGGATTGAAGAAAAATTTTCGGGATCCCGATTTCGGGATCCCGGGATTTTCGGGATATTTTGAATCCCGGGATACACGGGATTTTTTGAAAATTTTCGGGATTTTTCGGGATTTTTAAAAAATTTTAGTATTTTTTTTCACTTTTAAAAATCCACGCGTTCGTAAAGATTAGCAAAGTTTTGTTGATGTTGTGAACTTCAAAAAAAGGTCGGGATTCCTCCTGTGAAGAATATCCGTATTCGGTTATCTTTCTTACCATTCGTCGTGGCTCATCGTTATAAGCTTTTAGTGAGCGCGAGTTGAAAAAAAAATAAAAATTAATTTTCAAATTTTTACATAAGTGATTCATTTTTTGCTAAAGCTTGCGTGATTGGATTTTTTTTTAAATTTATTTAATTTTTTTTTTTTAATTTATTTGTTTTTTTTTTAGTTTTTTGCAAAAAAAAATATTTTTTAGCAATGTTTTTTTTGTAAAAAATGTGTAAGCGAGAGTGCGAGAGTAGAGTTTGCATGACTCACGATTGAGCGTAAGTGATAAGTGAATGATTCCATTATTGTTTGAGTGAGCGTGACTGAGTGTGAGTCAAAACCCACTCACGCCATTAAAAAAATGTTTTAGTAAAACATAAAATTAAAAAAGTTTACAACTTAAGGAGTTAAGATGTGTCAAAAGCCATTTACGGACCTATGCTCCTTGTAAGAGTAAAAGGAATAAATATTAAAGCCCTTATGTCGAACCACCACTAGTTCTTAGAATTTCTTTAGATTTCGCAAACGTTTCACCTTTTTCTATAACAAAAACATGGTACCTGAAGGAACTTTTGTCGATTTTTTTTTATTTTGTTCCACAAAATTCATATTTTATACAAATTATTTAAAAAAAATCTAAAAATATTAAAAAAAATAAAAAATCGGGATCCCGAAAATCCCGGGATTAAAAATTAGAAATCCCGAGATTCGGGATTTGCCTAGTCCCGAAAATCCCGGGATTTCCGGGATCGGGATATCCCGATTGGAAGCCCTACCCGTGCCCCTTTGAGGTCAAAGTTCAAATGATAAAAAAAAAAAATTTCCATACAAGCAAAAAATTTTTTTTTCGATTTTTTTTTTTTTTATTTTTTAATATTAGTTAGCTTTATTAGCTTATTAACAACAAAAAAATTCATTTCGATCGGACAAGATTTTCAGTTTCAAAAGTGACTCTGAAAAAAAATTTTCAGGCTTGTTAGAAGCTTACTCTAAAAAATTTTCAAAAATTTTTTTTTTTTATTTTTGACAAGCATACATTAAAGACATTTTGTCGCTCTTAATAATTGTTTTTTTTTTTTAAATTTTTGTGATGTCGTAATTTTGTTTTTAAATAGGGCCAAAAACTAAATTTTTGCAGCTTTTGGCCCCAATTTAGAACAAAACTTCGATGTCACAAAAAAAAAATAAAAAGAAAAACTGTTATCAAAAGCGACGTAAAATCTTTAATGTGTGCTTGTCAGAGCTAAAAAAAAAGTTAGTAAGCTTTATTAGCTTATTAACAACAAAAAATTTCATTTCGATCGGACAAGATTTTCTGTTACAAAAGTGGTCTTGAAAAAAAAAAATTGAGACTGTCTTGAGGCAACATATTCTTAAAAAAATATTTTTTTTTTGTTTTTAAAAGTTTACAAAATAGCTTGCGTTTGTTTCTCTTGATAATACATATTCCAAATCTATAATTTTTCTCTTTCTGGGACATTGTGATCATGCTCTTAAATAGGGCCAAAAACTGAATTTTTCCAGTTTTTTACCCCAATTTAGAACAAAAATGCGATGTAGAAAAAAAATTAAAAAACCTGGTATTAAGAGCAACAAAAATTCTTTAATGTGTGCTTATCAAAACTAAAAAAAAAAATTTTTTGAAAATTTTTTAGAGTAAGCTTCTAACAAGCCTGAAAATTTTTTTTCAGTCACTTTTGAAACTGAAAATCTTGTCCGATCGAAATGAAATTTTTTGTTGTTAATAAGCTAATAAAGCTAACTAATATTAAAAAATAAAAAAAAAAAAAAATCGAAAAAAAAAATTTTTGCTTGTATGGAAATTTTTTTTTTTATCATTTGAACTTTGACCTCAAAGGGGCACGGGTTAAAGTTATCCGATTTGGCTGAAAATTTTTCCACATCAGTTTAAGACCATGTGGCACAATATTCCGCCCGGGAGATGTTGAAAATCCAAAGTTGAAATTTAGCTGCCACCCTATTGTACAATAATAAAATGTGTGTGTCTACAAACCCCCATAGCAAATGTGTATGTATATAACAAAAAATGTTGAGTCTTTACATATACACATTAGCAAACGTTTAACGTTATCTAACTAAGTAGTGCTGCGAGATTTTCATCTATAGATAGGTGAACTAGCTAATGCGTCGACAATAAATACTATAGCTGGGGACCCGTGGGTTCAAATCCAAGATTTTTTTTAATTTTTTTTTTGTTTTTTTTTTTTTTTTATATTTTTTTAATATATTTATTCAATAGTTTTATTTATTTTAATATTATTTTAATTATTTAAAAAAAAACATTTGAAAGGCATATTGATGACACTTTTAGATGATATGATGAAATGTGTCATCACTTGTTTTTTCAATTTCGATGACATTTTTCATCATATTGAAGAAAAGCTTCATTAATATGAAGAAATTTGTCATCAAAATTGATGGCAGCAAGTGATGAAACCGTATCATCAATATGATGAAGCATTTTTCTTTGAGTGTAAGAGGACAAACAATTTTACTTTTAGTAAACGGATAGTTATATTACACAGTGATTCAAAATCGAACTTTCCGAATCGGAATGGGATAAAACCAATAGCAAATGAAAGTTGACATTTTACATAACAAAACCCCTTAAGGTATTTTTAGTTCAGCGCTAGATTTTTTTACACGCGTTTAAAGTTAGTGATTTTAAAGCATTTAAAGTTTTTGTGTACTGAACATGTCCTACTTTAGAGGCCCCTGGTGGTGCTCTTATTGGGCATGTGGGATCCAGCGTCCCAACTTACTGAGCTGAAAAAGCTTCTGTGAAGCTTTAATAATGAACCTTCAAATTGGTAATAACTCAAATATATACGGTTCGAAGGACCATGTTGTAAATAATACTTATTCATATATTTCCAAAACTTAGTAAATACAAGACTTAAAATTATTTCACTCCTTGCAACACTGCTTCATATTTTTCCGTTTCTTAAACAAAGGGAAAGTTTAAAGTATCAAAATGCTTTGTCAGTATTAAAATATTTATAAAGAAAAAAAAACTTTTAAATAAAAAAACATGTAAGTACTTTAAAACTTTATCAAGAGATTCATCTTAAAAAGAAGAATTTAGTAAAAAAACAACATATAGAATCACAGTTTAAAAGATTTAAAGTAAAATAAAATAACTCATCACTATAAAATACCTTGTATTAAATTTAAAAAAAAAATACTATTATGTACTAATTTAAATTAAATACAATATTAACTAGGAAGTAGGAACAAAAACAAAAATATACATATCAAAATAGTGACCATCAACAAGGCAACAACATAAGGCAAGCAGCCAAGCCAAACCAAATAGAAAAATAAACAACCCATCGTCGTCATCATCATCGTAATCATTATCATATATTGTCAACGACACTGCACTGCTGTTGGGTTTATTATTTTTGTTTGATAGTTTGAAAAGGCAGAAGAGCAGCAGATTTGGTTGCATGTTGTATTTAGTGACAGAAATTTGAATTTTTTTGTGTTAGTAATATGTAGTTGTAATTAGGAATGGAAAAGTTAGTACTTTATTACTTTTTTTAGTATTTTTTTACTCTTCAAGATACCGTAGTAAACCCGCGACTGATTTAGTACCTTTTCTAAACAAGACGTTTGTAAACATTTGTTTTTTTACACGCATTTAAAGTTAACGATTTTAAAGCATTTAAAGTTTTTGTGTACTAAAAATGTCCAGCGTCCAAAATTAAGCTCGAAATTAGGTTAGGTATACCCGGTATAAATTTCGCTGCAATCGTTCCAGTAACTACTTACTAAATAGACAAATTAGTAAAAATAAACCACTGTGTACCGTTGCGTATGATTGTTTTTCAAAGGCAATTTCAAAATAAAGCATACGCCACTTATACAGTTTTCAAGCAATTATTATTATAATTATAATAAAAGTTCTTAGACTTTAAAAGTCTTCTTCCCTTAACCTAAAAAAAGGCTTGGCAAAAGGTTGCCGTCAGCTGCAAAAGAGTATATAGGAATCAAAGTTTCACGAAGAAGGTCGTCAAGAAAAATTAGAACAAGTAAAAAAGTTAAATTCGGCCTTGCCGAATGTAGTGATACCCTCCACAATTTCTACATTTTCGTTCATAACTTTTGAACCGCTGAACCGATATCGCTCAAATGCAATACCAAACTTCTGGGGAGAATTCCAATATATATGTTTAATAACAGTCACCTCTGTTTTGTATTTTGGACGTGATCACATTTTCCACAGACAAACAGACAGACGGACAGACGGACATCGCTAGAATGTCTAAAAATCGATCGAGGATCATGAATATATATACTTTATGGGGTCTCAGACCGATATTTCGATGAGTTACAAACGGAATGACAAACTTATATATACCCTCTATCACTAGAGTGGAGGGTATAAAAAGGATAGGAGAAAGAACAGAACCTTGCGGTACCCCTGAATCTCATCTGATGAGAATCCAACTATAACAACACGTATAGAACCGTCTCTGAGGAAGTTCGAAATAATGTCATTAGTGACACCAAAGGCATTAAGCTTAGATATGAGCGCAGCGTGCCAAACACAATCGAACGCTTCTCCAAAACTGCAGCAAGTATCCCGTAAAACGAGTTCTGTGAAAATTTTTTTGATTTTTTAATTCTTTGTTTATTGTGTTTAATATAATCATTGTCGATGTATTTGGGGTCGTTTATAACGAATATGAGCTCAAACTTTTAAAATTCAAAATGGCGGATCCAATATGGCGACAAATTTAAATTTAAAATTTTTTATATGTTGTCTCTTTTGGCCAAAAACTTCGATTTTAATGGTTTTTCGGATGTTAAAACTGATTTTGGAATTAAAGATTTGAAATTCAAAATGGCGGATCCAATATGGCGAATATGCTTTTATAATTCTTAGATCATTGTTCTTAAATTAGTAATTTTTGATGTATTTAGGGTCAGTAATTACGAATATGAGCTCCGATTTTTTAAATTCAAAATAGCGGATCCAATATGGCGGACAAGATATTTAAATTATTGATTAATGTTTCAAAATATTACTAGGAAATGATTGCACAACACGAATACGAACTCAGATTTTTTGAAATCTAAATGGCGGATCCAAAATTTAGGACATAGCTTTTTAAAAAAATGTTCAATGTTTAAATTTCTAAGTTTTTATAAATCCCTCTTTTTGCTTTTATCAGAAGATTTTAATAAAATTTTTCTCTTTTAAATGAGTCAAAAAGTTCATATATTCAGTGGCTCATTTAAGAGAGAACTTTTTTATTTCCAATAAGCATTTGCCATCCTAAATGTACAAATAATGCTACAACTTACAATTTCGTAAAAAACATAAAAAATGCTATTGCCAAAATATGCCCGCTTAAATGCGTTACCAGCTTTAATGTTTAGCACTAGAGATGGACGCTGGTCACGTGAATTACTCGTGATCGAAAGTGAGCATGATTAAAAATTTTTGTTCGTGAGTGATAAGTGAGTGAGATAATTTTTTGCGTGAGTGATTCGTAGTGAGTGCAATTTTTTTGCGTGAGTCAAAACTATTTAATTGTATTGATTCAGTTTTTCCAATTTTTTTCGTGTTTTAAATGTTTAGCGTGAGTTACAAGTGAGCGTGAGTCACACGTGAGTGGTGTTTTGTTGACTCACGTAAATAGTGAGTAAGAGTGAGAAAAAAAAAAACGGTTGAGTAAATTATGTTTTTTTTTCGTGAGCGTGAGTCAACGTGAGTCAAAATTCACTCAAGTGCCCATCAGCAGTTATCACGCCAATGTTGTCAAAGTGAGCCATTTTTTATTAGAAATCAATAGAAACAAAAATACCGAAAAATGTTGAAGTTCCATTTTAGGGCATTTCTAAACGTCATATTTTGGTTTATTGCCTCTAGATCAAAAGTTTATGAACGGTCGCACAGGGTCGCAAAAATGTGAATAGAATACATTGTCAGAGACAGATCGTAGTTCGAGGTTTGTCAATATCGTTTGGACTTTTTTGGACTTTGGTGTTGAAAAAAGGCGGATTTCAACAAAAGTATGAATTTCCATAATTTATTTTAAAAAAAATATGCTTATAGCTTACTTTTTGGCAGTTTATATCATGTGTTGAACAAACAGGTATGTCTTTAGGAGAACTTCACCGAAAATTTGATAAAATATTGAGTCGAAGTACAAAAAAAAATTATTTGTTTCATAAATAAAAAATATAAAAAAAATCTCAAACATTGACTTTAACCTCATGCAAAAAAAAACTTTAAGCTATATTAAAAAGATATTAAAGGTGGACAAAATTCAAGATGTCGACATTCCGAAAAAATATTTTTAAATATGTGTTGCCTTACAGACCTTATTGGCCAAAAAATGGAAATCCTGGCCCACAGTGGATTGGCTGTACATTGGCAACCTCCCAACAAGCGGGAATGACGAAATAAACAGGTTCGCCAGTGGACGTGCTAACGTCGAGCAGCACTTTTTTAGCACCAGTGCTGGTATACCATCCGGCCCCGGTGACTTATTTACGTTAAGATACGCATGAACCATGCTCGAGATCAAAAAAATATATTGGGAATAGTATGGGATGCCTACTCGAGTTCGGGCAAAGAGCTCAGTTAACAGGCTAGATTTATCAACTGGTTCAGTGAACACTTGGTCGCCTTTTAAAAAAGTCGGGATATAACTAGCATTTTTTCTGACTCTTTTAAAGAACGACCAAAAAGCACCTACACTCAAAATAATCACTCTGTTAAATTACATAGATACTCTGCTGAGCCAGCAGAAAATACCATAGATTTCCAACCAGCAAGATTTTTTGTTATTTTACGAAGAAAACTCTGTAAAATGATTTCGATAAAAAAAAAACTGTAAATTTATAGAATTATCTGTAAAATATTGATAAAACCGAAAAGAATTTTACCAAAAAAACTCTGTAAATTTACAAGGTTTCAGTTAAATGCATTTTATGAGTTCAAAATTTTACAAAAAAAACTCTGTAAATTTACAAAGTTTTAGTTAAATCCATTTTATGAGTAAAACTTTTCTGCATCAAAAACGTTAATTAAAATTAAATTAATTAAAATTAAAATTTTGTTAAATTTTCCCGCTTTAATGCTTCCAAATTGTAAATTTACTTTTTTATTTATGTGAATATTGCGAGTTTTTAACAAGTATCTCCAATTTTACACGTCATCTCGCAAAATTTACCAGTTTTTATTGTAATTTAAGACACTTTTTTAAATAGGGTCATATCGGTCATATTTAAAAGTTTTTTTAATGTGATTTTTATTTTTACAGAGCAATAAGTAAAATTACAAATGAAATTTAGTATTTTGGTTACGAGAAAAAAACAAAGTATTTTTCTAAAATCCGTATTTTAACAAAAAAACTGTTTATTATCGGCAAAATAGAGATTACAAAGTAAAAAGTAAAATTACAGATAAAATTTTGTTTTTCGGTACCAAGAAAATACAAAGTATTTTCTTAAAATCTGTATTTCGACAGATAACTTTGTCAAATATCTGTCGAATTGAGATTACAGTCATTTTACAGAGTATTTAACAGAGTAATTATTTTGAGTGTACTGCCCCGAAGAGCCGAAAGAACTTTAGCACAAAGACGCCGTTCGTAAAGAAGTTTTTCGCGAAGTACTTTTGCACACTCGGGTCTCGCCTTTTCGCGTATCAGATCAGTAATAACGTTTTTGCTGTCACGCCAATTTTTGAAACCTTTCTCCCTGAATCTGACTTCATTCCTGCAAGTCTTTTTAAACCAACATTTATCCCTTGGTTTAGCCGAAATGAGCTTCGATGGAATAAATGACTACATTCCAATCAATACAAAATTTTTCACAATTTTTGCCGTGGCGTCAACGTCATTAAGCTCTGCCCAACGAGCCTTCTCATATATGAAAACTGAACGCTTCGTAGCTGTCGTTGAAAAGTTACGAATTTCGACGTACGTGAAAGATGTGGAAATGGTACAGTTATACGAAATGTTCTTACTTTATAGTTATCAGAATGTGAAGTAAGAAAAAGGTCGAGAGTACTCTAGTGTTCATTCTCAAAGTCCGTTAAGCGCGTTGGTTCGTTCACTAATTGCGACAGGTGATTATGAGCGGCGAATAGCTCAACGTAATCGCCAACGGGAGTCAAATGGTTAGAATGGAGGATCCAGGAAGAATTGTGAACATTGAAATTCCCTGCCATGACAATATCACTGTTCGGGAAATTCTCCAGGAACTTGGCTATAGAATTGGAAAGGACGTAAAAAGTCCAGAGATTCTTTCAAGATCTCGAAAGGTATGGTTTCCTAAACACTCGCACTGACGCGTGAATTTGCAGGAGAGTGAAAAATAAAATTAGAGTCTTCATGAGTTTAACTTAAACTAAAACAAATATTGAATAAAACCAACTATGAAATTTATTGATTTTTTCTTTATAAACAAAGTTATAATTTGACATAATGATATTGACAGCTCTTAAACAAAATTTAAAAACAACCAAAAAAATTGTTTAGTTATAATTCAATTTACATATATTATAATTGTTTATATCAATTATAATTGTTTATAACAAACGACGTCATTAAAGATAGTTCTTATTTATATTTCTTGTGCAAATCTGATCTCTAATTATACAACAATAAACACTTGTTTCTTCCGTTCTAAAAAAATTAAAATATAATAATAAAACAGTACAATAAACAAAGAAACAAACTATTTTTAAAAACAAATCTCTAAACAAAGAAATGGATTTAACGAAAGAAAAAAAAATGAGAAACAAAGAAACCCTAGAGGCGGCCGGTTATTGAATTGAAGAACAACAAGTTCATCAAACAAGCAACCAGAAACATCAGCAGCCGCAGCTACGTTCAACCAAAACAACCCACGAATCATATAAAAGAAGTTCCAAAAAGGAAAATAAAAATAAATAAATAAGAACGGAGTGTTTAAAAGAAAGACAACAAAAATTAGAATGTTGAAAAAAGGCAACAAAACAAAAAATTAAAAACTGCATTAATGCAAAAAGTTGAATGTTTTGTCCGTCTGTCTGTATGTTTATACTGTTCAGCAACAGTGCAGCAAAGTAACAACATACTTGTACATAATTTAAATGCAACACAGCAATACAATGCCATACAAACAACAACAACAGCATAAGCAACACTAAGAATGGTGATGCCAACTTTATGAGAAGCAATATAAACGTCAAAAGATGAAATGATTGTTCTTAATCCCTAAACTCTTAAGATTATAAAGAGGACCCATTTGTCAGTCTCATGACCTTGTGATGGCAACCAGGATTCCTAACGCCTTCTAGACCCTTTCTTGACCAATGTCAGAAGTTTCATTATTTAAAGTCCTGAGATTTCTTACAGATCTCGAAATGTGGGGTTTCCTAAACATTCCGCTGTGACACTTGAAAGCGCTAGACAGTTGAAAATAGTGTGCTCTACCGTCTCCACCAGGTGCAGCGCACATCCAACAATTGCCATTGTTACTTCTTCTTATTCATTTAGCTACCAATGGAGCATAGGGCCTCCACATAGCTTCGCCATTCTCCTCTATCTCGAACTATGATTTTTGCCCGGTTAAAATTGTATCCCATTTTTTTCATGTCATCTTCAATAGTTCGTCTCCATGTATGCTTTGGCTTTCCTCGTTTCCTGCTACCTTCCGGGTTCCATTCTAGAGCTTGTCCGCCTATTTGTGTTGGTGATTTCAGCAGGGTGTGACCAATCCAATTCCATCGTCTCTTTTTAATTTCAATGTGTATTTCAATTTGGTTGCATTTCTCGAGAAGTAATTTGTTGGATATGGTATTTGGCCACCAGATCTTCAAAATTTTCCTGAGGCATTTATTTACGAAAGTTTAAATTTTTTTTCAAGTGTTTTCGTCATTAGCCAGGTCTCACATCCGTATAAAAGGACCGAAAGTTTGCGTCAGAGTTGGTCGCATTTATTTTCATCGCTTTGGTCTTTGCGGAGTTAATCTTTAAGCCGACACTGTTAGATTCGTGAAGCCATCGTATTGTGCCTTAATCAGTCTAATTAGCTTTGGTGAGATACCCCTCTGTATTACAGCTGTCCCTATACAGTATCTGTTAATTCTGTCGAATGCTGTGCTATAATCAACGAATACAAGTTGGAGAGCGGTTCTAAACTCCACGGACTGTTCTATTATTATCCTCAATGTATAAATGTGGTCGACACACGAGCGGTTTGATCAAAATCCTGCCTGTTGCCTGCGAATTGTTGAGTCCAGTTGTTCGTTTATGCGATTTTGAAGAATTTTGGTTAACACTTTCGACGGAATTGGCAGCAATATAATACCTCTGTAGTTTCGTGATCGTTTTCGTTTTGGGATCGTGACCAATATCCCCTCCAACCATTCTTCTGGTAATTTTTCTGTTTCCCAAATTTTAATAAAGAGGGGATGTAGTAGTCGAGCTGTGGTTATGGGACATGCTTTTATCATTTCAGCGGGAATATACCCGGGGACTTGTTGTTCTTCATTGACTCTACGGCTTTTATAATTTCTTTGTATTGCGGTGGTTGCGACAAAAGTGTCATGTTTCTTGTGGTAATGTTATCTCCGTGAGTCACGTTGGGAGTCGGAGGTGGGAGGGTCGAATTATATGTTACACTTCCCCGCTATTCTGCGCGTCACACCCACCAGAAGTCTGCAATCATTCCTAGTGCCATATATTTTTTTTAAAACAACTTTCATCAGATACAAAAACAGGGTTGTTATTATGTGTTTCCAAAGTGTTTCCGAGATGTTTAAATTTACACTATATTTTAATTTGAATTTATGGGGAAACACGTATCTTGAAATCGGTACGTGCTAAAAAATTTGATTCGATATCCAATTCGAAAGTGATCGAAGTTCTGGTAGTAGATTGCAGATTTGGAATCAGGTAAAAAAGTCCTTATCAGAATCTTTCAGCTGTTTACATGTAAAATTTTAGTTTTGAACTGTATTACCGGAGTCGATAGCGATCGAAATTCTACTAGTACGTAATTTTAAACGAACATCGATATTCTTCATACATTACAATAAAATTTTTCTGGACGGCACTGAAATCGCCTTCTAAGGAGGAGCCAAGTATCTTGTAGTATTTCTAAATAAGAAATTGTATTTCAGGCGTAATATTGAGGAACAGGTGTGAAAAGCAACGATTGCTTTATATTCCTCTAATAGGGCCATTGGAAAACAATGGGACTTTAGCCCTAGAATCGTTCACTGAATTTATACAGCAGTGGCGCGTCCAATTCTGCTGTACGCAATCATTGTCTGGTGGTGGGCCTTAGAGACAAAAGAGAACTGTGTCTATCACGAAGGTACATAGACGCAGTATGCGGCTATGTCGGCAATTCGACTGAATACCACACTTTTATTGAAGAGCAGCGATTGTGGGCATACACTTAGAAACTTATTGCAGCTACTACATGACGGTCATTTGTGTAGTAAGTAGTAGTTATTGTTTTTAACTACAATTTCAGTTGTTTTTGTATGAAAAATATCAAAGAACTGATTTTTGTAGTCGTTTTAAAAAACAAATGCAAAAATTAATGCATTGTAGTAACAGTTGTTTTATGTAGTTGTTTTTAGTCTATAAAAAAACTTATAATTTTCTAGAAAGTTTTAGAAAAACGGATGTGCAGGAATTATTTCCAAATAATTTTAACCGTTTTTCACATTTAGAAGTTTTTTTTTTTGTTAATTAAAAAAATTCTGACAATTTGAGTAACGGTAAAAACAGCTGTAATTTCAAGTAGTTTTTTTTGCAGTTGTTAATCAATAGTTAAAAACAACAACAATTTTTGGTTGATTTTACCGTAAAATGTAGTGGACGCCTAAACAATAAGAAATGTAGTAGTTTTAACTGCCCAGTTGGAAAATGTGTCACTAGGAAATTTCCACTGTGATTCCTTAAGGAAATGTCTTCAGGTTCTGACAAATCATAGGTAATCCTTGATGGCATGTCCTAACATTGTCAGCACTGAATGTTTGCTTTAAGAGTGTGGACAATTCCTCTAAGACGTCTAAAAGGAAATGTCTTCAGAATAGCAGTATATTAAATTAAAATTTTAAATCTGGGCAACTCTTCAATTCCAAGAAAAAGATTGCAATATTGTCGATTTATTTAAAATAAAATCAAAATCTAACAAGTAGAATAAAAGTAATAAATAGACAAACAATTTTCAAAAAAAAAGTTTGGAACAAGTAGTTATGTGTGGGACTAATAAACTGGAGATTCCAGGTTCAAATCCAGTTGGGACTAAAAAAGGCGAAAAGTTTTTTTCTAAATATGAGAAAGATAATTTATAAAGGAAAATGGATAAAAGTAAGAACTAAAGGAAATACGAAAATTTTTTGTATTTTCGCATGACCTACGTCAGACATTTTCCCAAAGAAGTCTTAGGTGACATGTCCCCAGGTCAGCCTTGACCACTGCTGACTTTGAGTGAGGACATATTGAAAATTTGTATGAAACTGTCCTCAACCCAGTACATAGAGATGTCTTGTGGATGTCAGCAGTGACTCTGACATGTCACCGCTACGTCACTGAGGATGGCTCGAGGACGTTGCCAAGTGGGTAGTGCACCGTGCCACACACGATCAAACGCTTTGGAAATATCTACAGCAACCAAAGCGTTTAAATTAAACGACTCCAAAATTCCGACACACAGAAAAAAATAAAAATGAATTTCAATTACGAAATTCGTTGATTCAATTAAAAAATTAATTGATTTCGGACGTATCACGAAAATGCGCATATTAATTACTCATTTTGTTTGAAAATAGTTTTAAAACTTAATTAAATTGTTAATTGAATCAATTAAAGTTTTAATTGAAAATAAAATGGAAAACCAATTAAAATTGTAATTAAATAAACTTTAAAAAAAATTAATATAAAATTGAAAATCAATAATATAGATTTATTGATTCACATAAAATTTTTAATTGAAAAAAGACCAAAGCTCAATTTAATTTTAAAAGTTGAACTTCAAAAAATGCCCTAAAATAAATAAACATAGAATGTTTTTGTTTTATATTATTAAGAAATTTATTTTCTTTATTAAATATAAACACTTGGTATAGTTTTGCATAGAAACATTATAGTAGTATTTTAAAATATCAATAACTATTTAAAATTACATTTTTATTTTTAAATCTTGTTATTGCATGCATTTTTGTCGCCTTAGTAAAGTTGAAACAAAAAAAATTGTATTATATTTCAATGTGCAAAACACAAGGCAAATGCCTCTATATTATTTTTTTTTTTGTTTCAACTGTACATATTTTATTAGCAAAACATTTTATCCGCAACGACCGCTCGCCTTAAAGAAAACAATAAAACTAAATTTTTTTGTTGCTTTTATGTATTCATTGGCTGCTACCACCAAAATATACAAAACAATAGTTAAAAAGTTTTTTTTTTGTTGTTTTTTGCATTTTATTTTTTCATTGGCTACTAACACTAATGCATACAAAACCGGTTTCGTTTGTTTATTTTATTTTTATTTTCAGTGAAGTTAAGAATTCAATTAAAACATTAATTGAATCAATTAAAATGTTTAATTGAAGTTAAATTTAATATCAAATCCATTTTTAATTAAAAAAAAAATCACGATATTATTTTCTGTGCAGGAACGCTAACAGGTCTCCAGTAGAACGACTTCTGCGAAAGTCATACAGTCGATCGCACAAGTGTCATCGGTTGACTCCAGATCAGGGATGTTAAATGGGGTTTTCAATTTGGTACCAACTTTCAAAAAAAATTGTACTTTTTGGACCCTCACGGTACCATTTTTTTAAAATTGATAAAAACTTAAACAAATCAGAGTGTTTATTCGGTTGTACTGAATCTTCAATAACCCCCCCCCCCCCCCAAAAAAAAAATGCAAACAAATTAAAAAACAAAAACATTTTTCAGGGGCGTTTTTGAACAATTTCTTGAAATCTGTTCTGCAGAAAAATGTCTCATTTTTCGACACTTTATTTAAAAAGAAAAATTCTCAGAATTTGAGAGTTTTTCGGCAGGAAAAATGTATCTAGAAAAATGTATCAAGATCTCAGAAATCTTTTAAAGATGAAAAGTCTCAAAGTCTGCAATTAATATTATCTTCAATAATTGTTTATAAATAACTGACTGATACTTCTGTGGAAAATTCTGAGACTTTTTGTTCGATAAAAATGAGTAAGAATTTTTTCCTAAATGTCTAGTTAAAGAAAAAATTTTGTAAACAAATTTTAGAAAAATTTAATTTGAAAACTACTTTAATCTGTCTTAAAAAAGGGGTTAAAATAGTTCTAGCATTAATACCCTTACGAGAATTTTTTTTAAGTAAAGAAAAAAAAAAGTGCACAAAATATCGATTGTTTGATGGACTGTGGGACATATTGCGACATTCTTCTGAAAAGAAATGTCATGCAAGTTGATATATTCTATTACGGCCAACAAAAAGTCGGTAATCATGGCTCTGTAGCGCTCATCTTTGACGAAAATTGGGTTTTCAGCTGTATTTTTATAAATATTGTGTAATGATGCTGATGCTCAAATTTGTTTCTTCCTATAGATGAATTGGATTCTTTACAATACCGTGCGAGTTTTACGATCCCAAGATGTAGCAATTTGTTTGTTAACTTAAACTCATTTGAGTGCTTTATTTCGGTTAAAAACCTTTTTTCGAAAAACGTGCAGTTTGGCATCGCAGTACTGCGCTACAACGCGATACAGATGAGCAAGCCGAGGACGCATCAATGAAGTCGTTTGCCATAAAAAATGGGAATGTTTGCTCTTTCAAATAAAGCCATAACATTCCAAAAAAAAGTTGAGTATTGATCATTTTATTGCATTTTTAAAAAGATACTTGTTATTGGACCACCCCTTAGGAAGAAATTGGAAATTTTAAAATTGTACCAAATGAGTTGCGGTAGTACCACGGTACTTTTAAAGGTCAAAATGTACCAACAAAAGTACAATTGTACCAACTTTAACATCCCTGCTCCAGATAATTTACCAGGTGGTAATTAATCATGCTCTCCATGACTTTCGAGAGCATAGAGCAAATTGCTATTACGCGCTAGTTTTCAGAGTTTTTAGCCTTACCCTTTTTTGGTATCAAAACAGACTTCAGAGTATTTGTGCGCCGAAAATTTGTAATGATGTCGCATGCACAAGTAGATTTCCAAAAACTATTAATTTCGGTAGTTTTGGAAGTTTTAAAACTTTTCTGTAACATCTTCAAAATATAGCCAAAACCGCTAAATTTGCATTGCGGCACTTTAAAAAACACTAAGTAACCTGTATAATAAAGTTGACAGTTAAAAAATAATAATAAAAAGAAATGCAAGAATTAAAAACAAAAACTCAAGAGTTTAAAAGTAAACAAAGAACGGCAACATGGAACAACAAAAAAACACCTTTAAACAAAACTATTGTTTTGATAGGAGGTTTTTTCAACATAATGAACTGATGCTGATGAAACCCAAAAAATACAAAAAAAAACTTTAACTGCAACTACTCTAAAAACCATGCCAAGCAAGTTCTTCTTGAAAAAAAAAAAAAACGTTTTTAGTTCAGCAACAACTTTAGCAGTCATTCAAGTAAAGGCTTTCATTCTATAATACCAGCCAGTTGTAGTATTGAGTAGCTGTTGACTGGCTGATGGTTGTTGGAGAGGGTGACAGCAGACTGGAGGTTGCTGACTTGAATGTTTACAAAGCTTGACTTGAACTTGTTTTATTTTTATTTTTGCTTTGCTGTAGTTTTAAGATTGAATTTCAATGCAATTTTTTTCAACTAAAGAGATAGAACAACAAACATTACTTGTTTTAGTGTAATAATAGTAGTATTTAGTGTTTGCTAATAAACAAACCAAAAAAGTATTTAAAAAAACTTTACAATTCTAATTGAATTGAAACAAAAAAAAATATTTTTTTTTTTTTGGAATTATTGTTTCATGGAGCCAATTTAAACAGCTGGTTGGATGACTTACAGAAAATTTTTGAAAAGTACAGTACAAAAAAGGTTTTGCAAAATAAATTTAAAACAAAAATCCCACATCAACCATCATAAAATGTTGCTAAAGAAAACAAAAGAAGACAGCGTGGCAGATGAATGGCACAAATAAAGAAGAATTAAAAAAATTTTGTTGGGGAGTTTTTCATGAATGAGTGCAGGGAATTAGAAGCGGAGCTAATTAAAGGGTTTAATATTAGGTTAGGTTATAAGTGACTGCTGATGTTTTACGTCAGCACAAATAGACTCTGAGGTACGTTGTGATACCACGGGACCGTAATAATTAAAGCTCCTTGCAAAACTACTAAGGCATTGAATTTTGGCATCAGACAAATCAGAAAGTTCGTACAGGTTCCTAGATCCCAGCGAATCTAGTCTCTGACCATAAACTGCCGAACAATGGCAGATAATACTTTCCAGCTCCTCCCCTTCCATACAACTCCGTCAAAATTCATTTGACGGCACACTTAACCGCTCTGCGTGCTTTCCCATAAGACGGTGTCCGTTAATTACAGCAACTACTGTCGAAATCTCTCCTCTTGGAAGAGATATCAGCTCTATTGTGCGCTTCTGATTAAAAGAAGGCCAAATCTGGGTCTCCTAATGTTAAAATTCATATTTTCTTACACTCAAAAAATTATGTTAGTGAAATCAACTGAAAATGTCAGTTAAAATAACTACTTTGTAAGTTGTTTTGGGGTCAACTACTTTTTCAGTTAAATCAACTAACAATGTTAGTTATTTTAACTGACAAAAAACAACTGACTTATGTAGTAAAAACTACTTACATTTGTAGTCAAAACAACTAAAATGTAGTAAAAATAAAATAATCAATAAATAATTTTTTTTTTTTTTTCAAAAAATTTTTCAGAAATAAATTTGAAGACCAAATTTTTTCAAAGTTTTTTTTAAAAAGTTGTGGAAAATAAAAAAAAACGAAAATTTATTTTTATTTTTTGGAAAAAATTTTGAAAATTTTTCAGAGATAAAAAAATAAAATTAACTACTTTAAATTACTGTTACTACATCACAGTACTTTTGTGTTAGTTATTCAAAAAAACTACTTAAAATAACTAACAGAAATAGTTGTTTGATATTTTTCATACAAAAACAACTGACTTTGTAGTTGAAAAGAACTAACTACTGTAAAATATACAAACAACTTACATGTAGTAACTTACATAATTTTCTGAGTGTATCATTTCCCTGGAAATGCTTTTTATTAAGCTTGAAGATTCTATTTCATGAATATAATTCCAAATTGATTTTTACTCCCATTCAATTTATTTCAATTTAATTTGCATTCCAATTTCATTCCTTTAGTCAAAAAAACTAACATTAGTCAAAACAACTAACAAATATAGTTTTTTTTAAACTTACAATTGTCTGTTATATGAAAATAACTTACATTTGTAGTAAAATCAACTATGACATATAGTTAAAAAAATTTCAAATTTTTTTTCCAAGAAAATCTATTAAATCGATTTAACATAAAAACTTTAAAGTTTTCTGGTAGATTATATATAAGTAAAAACAACTACTTTAAATGACTGTTACTAAATTACAGTACATTTGTATAAGTTATTTCAAAATACGAAAAAATTGTTGTTTTTCTAAAAAAGACATTTGGAGATAAAAACAACTAATACGGATTTATTTACGAACAGCTATGAAAGAAAGGAAAAAAGATCAGGAGAGGAGAGGAAGAGATAAAAAATAATGCTTAGGAAGTGGCCTCACTGGGATCCAAGTTGAATCGCTCGGAGTACCGGATGAACGAGTTTATCCTACACACAAAAAAAAATCGAGGTAATATTACCTAAATTCATAGTATAACTTTATCTAAGTGCCAAGATAACATAGAGCCTACAAAGTTTTTAGACAATATTACTTAAAAGCCAAGGTAATTTTTAAAAAATGATATCTTCGAAAAATTAACTATGTTTTTAGGAAACCTTTCTAGCAAACTTTGTAAACTTTACAAAGTTGAGCAGAATAAAAATTTATATATAAATTTAGGTAATTTATCTAAATTATTTTGTTAATACGCTATCTATAAATAATTACACACTTTACTAAATTAAATAAATTAAAAAACTATTTGATTTTATTATATGTCTCAGATTCTGAGACATTTTTTCTATAGAAAAATTCTCAGATTCTGAGACATTTTTTCTATAGAAAAATTCTCAGATTCTGAGACATTTTTTCTATAGAAAAATTCTCAGATTCTGAGACATTTTTGCTATAGAAAAATTCTTAGATTCTGAGACATTTTTGCTATAGAAAAATTCTCAGATTCTGAGACATTTTTGCTATAGAAAAATTCTCAGATTCTGAGACATTTTTGCTATAGAAAAATTCTCAGATTCTGAGACATTTTTTCTATAGAAAAATTCTCAGATTCTGAGACATTTTTTCTATAGAAAAATTCTCAGATTCTGAGACATTTTTTCTATAGAAAAATTATCAGATTCTGAGACATTTTTTCTATGGAAAAATTATCAGATTCTGAGACATTTTTTCTATAGAAAAATTCTCAGATTCTGAGACATTGATTCAATAGAAAAGTTCTCAGATTCTGAGACATTTTTTCTATAGAAAAATTTTCAGATTCTGAGACATTTTTTCTATAGAAAAATTTTCAGATTCAGAGACATTTTTTCTATAGAAAAATTCTCAGATTCTAAAACATTTTTTCTATAGAAAAATTCTCAGATTCTGAGACATTTTTTCTATAGAAAAATTTTCAGATTCAGAGACATTTTTCTATAGAAAAATTCTCAGATTCTAAAACATTTTTTCTATAGAAAAATTCTCAGATTCTGAGTCATTTTTTCTATAGAAAAATTCTCAGATTCTGAGACATTTTTTCTATAGAAAAATTCTCAGGTTCTGAGACATTTTTTCTATAGAAAAATTCTCAGATTCTGAGACATTTTTTCTATAGAAAAATTCCCAGATTCTGAGACATTTTTTCTATAGAAAAATTCTCAGATTCTGAGACATTTTTTTGTTAAAAAAATTCTCAGATTCTGAGACATTTTTTCTATAGAAAAATTCTCAGATTCTGAGACATTTTTTCTATAGAAAAATTCCCAGATTCTGATAAATTTTTCTATAGAAAAATTTTCAGATTCTGAGATTTTTTTTCCTATAGAAAAATTCTCAGATTCTGAGACATTTTTTTTAAAGAAAAATTCTTAGATTCTGACACATTTTTCTATAGAAAAAACGTTTTCTATAGAAAAATGTATCAGAATCTAAGAATTTTTCTATAGAAAAATTGTATCAGAATCTGAGAATTTTTCTAAAGAAAAAATGTATCAGATTCTGAGAATTTTTCTATTGAAAAATGTCTTAGAATTTGAGAATTTTTCAATAGAAAAATGTCTCAGAATCTCAGAATTTTCTACAAAATTTTCTAAAAAAAATTAAAACATTTTTTCTATAGAAAAAATGTTTCAGAATTAGAGAATTTTTCTATAGAAAAAATGTCTCAGAATCTGAAAATTTTTCTATAGAAAAAATTTCTCAGAATCTGAGAATTTTCTATAGAAAAAATGTCTCAGAATCTGAGAATTTTTCTATAGAAAAATGTCTTAGAATTTGAGAATTTTTCAATAGAAAAATGTCTCAGAATTTTCTACAGAAAAATGTCTTTTTGTAGAAAATTTCTCAGATTATGAGGTATTTTTTCTACAGAAAAATTCGAAATTTCTGAAAAAAATTTTTAAAGAAAAAGTATCATTACAAAGCAAGTGCAAGGAGTAGTGGCCATTATTCCATTTGCTCTCTCCTCAAGGGTATTTGACTTTCCTATTGCAGAAGCAGAAACGGGTCCATTTTATGTTATTGGTCTTAACTTTTCGTGGATCAAATGGAATTTTCCAATTCTCTTGTTTTTATAACCTTACAATCAATTTGCATTTTAACCAATCAATTAAGGATCACCTTCTCGTACCATAACAGACATTTTTGGGAGTGAAATGTTCTTGTAAGCTGAAAATGGTAAAAATTATCCATATTATAAGACAGCACATAGAAAGAATCATTATGTTTTTACCTCTAATAAATCATTTGAATTACGGTTTCCAGTCTCCTTAATTTTGTTTGCTTTTCTTATTTCACAGTTTCATGGATTTTTTCCATTCAATTTCTAAAATTTTAATATGCAATTTATATACATACATAATTTTATTATTTTTTAATTAATTTAATTTTTAGACATACCTTTTCAAAATATTAAAATTGAAAATGTCAATAAAAAATAAAAAAATTAAATTCGAAATTTTACCTATTTTTATTAGTAAATCTTACATGGCCATTAGGTGAAAATATAAAGTAAAATTATACTGGTGGCATAGGTAAAAAGTCGTGGCTTTTAAGCTTCATACAAAAATAATTCACCTATGCCAGCTTAGATAACGTTACCTCGACGTTTTTTTTCTGTGTACAGACGTCCATACCAGATAAACATGTCAAGTCCGCCAGTATCGGGCTGGCAAAATGTCCGGCATTCTGAAATGCATATGCCGGAAATTGACCGAGAAAGTGTGATGCAGTATCTTCCTCCTCCACGTCCTTACATCCCCAGCAATAGTCGTTGTGGGGGATTCCCATTTTATTGGCGTGCAGTGTGCCCCGTAACGGCTGCAACCACGTTGCGTAGCTTGTTCCGAGACAGTTGAATGATCTAACACGTATGAGAGCCACACCATCCTCGTGATAGAGCACATGGGTTAACGTCGTCATCTGTCGTTGTTGATCTGTAATAGCGAAATTTCGAGCCACCGCTTACTCGCATAAGCGGGATGCCAGGCTTTTGGTCGATATTCTTAAAATATAGAGTCGTCCCATGCCTGACTAATTCATAGCCAAAATAGTTGTCATTTATACCCATAAATACAGGCACCCAGATAAGTGCCAGATTCGAAAGTCTGGCCATCTTATAAAGAGACAGAAATGGTTTTATTTACAGGGAAAAGATTGATACCTAGTTTTGACCTCCCGAAACTGAACGGCGTAAGCTCGAAGCTCTCGGATTCAGCTAAATTCTTGGGGGTAATACTAGACAGAAAACTAACTTGGACGTTAAATTTAAAGGAACGAATTAAGAAGGCTTACGCTGCGCTATACTCTTGTCAAAGATTAGTCGGGAAGAAATGGGGTTTGAAACCTAAGCTCTTCCATTGGTTATTTACTGCGGTCGTCCGACCAGTGCTAACTTATGGTGGTCATGTATGGTGGCCGGTCATTGAATATAGGACTCATGCTGACTCAATCAAACGAGTGAATAGAATTGCGTTGTTAAGTATTACAGGCGCAATGAAGACAACATCAACCGAAGCTTTAGAAGTGCTTCTGGATATGACACCGCTTGATCTTTTCATTAAGGAAAATGCAAAAATTGCCCTAAATAGACTAATTCAAACGGGATCTATGAAAAACAGACAGGTTCGACACACGAATATTATCGGTAGTTTTGAACGGAGTACAAGAACGGATTATGATATCCCACATAACGTTACTGATGGTAGACTGAAAATTGTGATTCCTTCACTAGATGATTGGCTTAATAGTAGAGTAAAACTTCAACAAATTAACGTGTTTACTGATGGTTCCAAAATGTCGACGGGCACCGGTAGTGGCTTTCACTGCATGGAGCTTAACCTAAATGAGTCCTACCGTCTGGACAACGATTGTAGTATCTTTCAAGCCGAAGTATATGCGATAGCCAAGGCAGCTGAGCATATTTCAATGTTACCAATATACAGATGCGATATTGGTTTCTTCATTGATAGTCAAGCTGCTTTAATGGCGTTGAAAAGTGATGATATCAGATCTAGGGTAGTCAGCCGCTGCCACAGAGAGCTTAAGGTTCTTAGCGAGCAGCATAATATTACTCTGTGCTGGGTACCTGGACACAAAGATATTCTGGGAAACGAGAGAGCCGATGAGCTTGCACGACTGGGAGCGGAACTCGCACAGGAAACAGCAGAATCTGAGGTGTTCCCTCCACTCTCTATTTTCTGTCAGAAAATAAGATTGGACTCAAGGGCGATTTGGTTGAATAAATGGTCCAGCTCTGATCGAAGTGTACAGACGAAATTATTATGGGATGAAAGCCTGCTAAAACACAGCAAAATTCTTTTGGATATGAACAGGAAGCAACTTAGAGCTGCAGTTAACCTCATTACTGGTCATAACACATTGGGTAGACACATGGTAACAATTAGAATAAGAAATGATGATACATGCAGATGGTGCAGGGAATCTGTAGAAGACACCTACCATTTCTTATGCGAATGCCCTGCACTATCATTTAGAAGATTTAAAATTTTTGGTTCTTATATTTTTCAGAATTTATCAGAACTTCGGGGCACAAATCCTTGGACTCTACTGGCGTTTATTAAAGCATCAAAATGGGACGCATAAGGCGAACAACTTAGGACTAAACAGAGAAGAGGGAAAAGAATTAAAGGAATCATAATGGGCCATCACGTGGCCTCTATGGACGCTGGTTTCCGCCAGCGTCATCCTTCATAACCTAACCTAACCTATAAAGAGACGCCAGGCATTTTTGGACAATTCTAGATGTGGTAATCGCACCGGCTTGGTTGTCGATTAATACACAGATATCCCTTAATGATATCCGTTGGCACCCTATCCAATCCGCAGCCCGTTTTATAGCCATAATCTCGGCCTGAAATACGCTTCACTGGTCCGGTAGTCAAAAATTTTGGAGCCATTAGTAAAATCGTAAGTGTCTCCTCAGGTATGTGGAAACCCATCGTCCAATCAGACCTGTCTGGAATTCCTGTTTCAAACACGGTTTCGATCGAGGGTGTGGGAGTGCAATAGCCTTAGGTTAGGTTAGGTTGTAAGTGGTTGCTGACGTTGTTACGTCAACACACGTAGACTCTGAGGTCCATTGTGATACCACGGGACCGTAATAGGTTTCCCTACTAGTCCCTGTCGTTAAACCAGTTTGAGCTTCTTATGAAACTCCTTAGATATTGAATTTTGACATCCGACAAATCAGAAAGATCGTACAGCTCCCTAGATCCCAGTGAAGCAAGTCTCTGACCAGAAAGTGCCGGGCAATGGCAAATAAAGTGTTCGATAGTTTCCAACTCCTCTTCATCCATGCAACTCCGGCAAAAGTCATTCGACGGCACATTTAACCGCTCTGCGTGCTTCCCTATAAGACAGTGTCCGGTAATTATAGAAACCACCGTCGAAATCTCTCCTCTTGGAAGCGATATCAGCTCACTTGTGCGCCCCTGATTAAGAGAAGGCCAAATCAGTCGTGTTGTCTCACACGTCCATCCATTTGCCCATCTTTGATTAGTCTCCGTCGCAGAACAAAGCCAGAATAGTCAGAAATAGTCAATTGTATTTCAGATTTTGTAATTTGCATTTCAGATTTTGTAATTTGTATTTCAGAAATAGTCAAATGTGCTTCATCTTTATTTTGCTTAAATCAGTTCTAAAAAAGATACATGAATTCACTGCATCTTTATAACGATTTTTTCAGCGCTCTAAAGAGATGTTCAGAGCATCTTAAGAGCGCTTTTTCGGTGTATCCAACTAGCGCTCTAAAGTGTGACATCGCCTTAGAGAATCATGCATGAATTCAGCAGGTTTGGATGCGCTCCTTGACTCGAGTTTCCTTTCCAAAAGCTGCTGCCAGTTCAGCAAAATTTCTGCTGGGATATGCCAAAAGAGCAAGGAAGTGTAATAATGGCATGGTTATCAAATCGGTGACATGACATAATCCCCACGGACATAACCCCCATTTCCGTTATGGGGATTATGACCAAAACGAATTCGGTCATAACCCCATAACGGTAGTGGGGACTATGACCGAAAAAAAATTGGACATAATCCCAATAAAAAATGGACATAATTCCCAGTTTTATGGGGACAATGACCACGTAAAAAGTGGACGTAATCCCCATTACAAGGATTATGCCCACTATACTATTAGGTCATAATCCCAATAATTATGTGAAATTTTTTTTTGTCTTAAAAGTTTTTCTGCGTAGCCGGCCTTCGGCCGGGCTTAGGGATTACAAACTCCATGCAGTAAACCCACCCTCTCCGCAAAATAAAGGAATTATGACCGAAGTTGTTTTGGACTTAGTCCCCATAATATGAATTGGGGTTATGATCGAAAAACTTTCGGTCGTAATCCCAACAGGGAAGGGACATAATCCCCATTGGGATTATGACCGTTTTTGAAATGGTCATAGTCCCCACAACTAATATGGGGATTATGTCCGTAATGAATTGGGTCATAATCCCCATTTCCGTTATGGGGATAATGTCCGTGGGGATTATGTCCTGTCTCCTATCAAATCTATGATCGTTATGCTACTTTAGAAATCCATTTTTTTTTTATAAAAATGGACCTTCGAACCGTATTTTTGAAAAAAAAAAAATTGTTTACGTGTTATCAATGGGGTAATGGTAAACAAATATTTTTAGATTAAGTATAATCAAAATTTCTAAAACATTAATTTTATATACTTGAACAATGTTGCAAATAAAATGATAAACACATAACACAATTCTATGTTGAAAATACAAATATTTGCATTTACATATTTTTTTTTGTGCAACGTATTTTTATACAGTCTGCTACTCTTCTATTGCTTTTAGGTTTGTATACTAAATTTTTTTATTTTTTTTAATTTTTTTATTATTTCAAACATGTGAGTATTCAGTCAGTACTTGTTTATATTTTTCTGAAGGTGTGTGTGTATACATTATATACAATTTTGCCGGTTCTGCGCGTTGCAATAATGTAGTTTAAAAACATTATTTTTGTTAATTTTTTGCAATGTTGTTTGTTATTTATTTTGATTTTAATTTCTATTTTTTTTTTTATATTGTGTGTTATTTTTATTTGTGTATTATTTTTATTGCTAATAATGGCGCTTTAAATATTTGTGTATTTTTTTTTTAAGTGAATGAGTAAAGTGAGTGAATGTATGTGAATAGAGTAAAATTTTTGTAGTTGTTTTTCTGTTATGTCATACATAATATTATTAGAATTGTTTTTGTTAATTTTGTTTTTAATTATTTTTTTTTTGTATTTAATAATTATACTGATGATTTCCATTTAATAATAAAGTGCACTTGAGTGTTTTTGTGTTTGTTCTTCATTAAAATGTTAAAAAGTGTTAATTGTTTTCAACACCTTTTTTGCTTTTGTTTTACAATATGATTTTTTACTTTGATGTTTTTTCAGGTTTTTGAAAAATATGTGCTAATTTTTTTTTTTTACAATTTAATTTGAATTTTATGCAAAATATAGTTTTAAGGTGCTGAACTTAATTACACTAAAAAAAAAAACTACCCGTGTAAAAAAAATGATATGGTACCAGATCCAAATTTATGTGATTCTAATCATATCTGCACTCAGAAAATTATGTAAGTTACTACATGTTAGTTGTTTGTATATTTTACAGTAGTTAGTTATTTTCAACTACAAAGTCAGTTGTTTTTGGATGAAAAATATCAAACAACTATTTCTGTTAGTTATTTTAAGTAGTTTTTTTGAATTACTAACAAAAAAGTACTGTGATGTAGTAACAGTTATTTAAAGTAGTTAATTTTATTTTTTTTATCTCTGAAAATTTTTTAAATTTTAAATAAATAAAAGTAAATTTTCACAACTTTAAAAAAAAAAAAAAAATTAAAAAAATTTGGTCTTAAATTTTTTTTCTGAAAAATTTTTTGAAAAAAAAAAAAGTATTTATAGATTTTTTTATTTTTACAAATGTAAGTAGTTTTTACTACATAAGTCAGTTGTTTTTTGTCAGTTAAAATAACTAACATTGTTAGTTGATTTAACTGAAAAAGTAGTTGACCCCAAAACAACTTACAAAGTAGTTATTTTAACTGACATTTTCAGTTGATTTTACTAACATAATTTTTTGAGTTTGATAGTTTATATCTAAATAGATATGTTAGATCCGAGAAATGGGGACAAATCTCGGATCTAATTATATCTAATTGTATCAGAACTGATATAAGTCTATCTCTTGATTTTGGATTTTTCGCAAAATTTTTTTTTAATTTATCCCCTAAAATTTGTTAAAATGTTTTTGATACAATTTTATCAATGGATTTTATATAGCAAAAATGCAATTTGGAATAAAATAAAATCTTTCGTTATTAGTTTTCAAATAATTGAAGCTTTTATTTTTGTAATTTTTAATTTTTTACATAAAAAATATAAAATTCATTAAATAACAACTTAATTGTATGAATAATAAAATAGTAAACAATTAATTAAATACAGAAAATTAAGTGCTGATTTTAGATACAGAATAATTTAGATTCAAGGATAGAGAGTCTCTATTAGAGACCATGCGAACAATTGCAAAAGAAAATCATCCTCACTCAACAATAAGGAACATATTGTCGCTGAGCCGATTGAAACACCTAAGTGCATTTAAAAATTGTGCGAAGTTACTTTAAAACAACTAAATTTTTCGTTATTTTTTTATAGGTCAAATTTATGAAAAAATTGGAATATTATTTAAATATTTATGAAAGAAGTTCAACTTTTAAGTACCGTAAAAGAAAAATTAAGCGGATTTGAATACCTCTTGAACATTTTTGATAAACACATGGTGACTTTCGTCCGATCTGCAACGATATGTACAAATATGATGCTATTTAAAAAGGGCCTGCATAAAAAATACCGTACTATATACCCAATCTTTATATTATGTTCGCAATGTCTTACATGTATTGAATTCAAAATTGTTTCATAAGGGAATCATCTGCAGTTTTGTATCTAAAATCATCGCTATTTTAATGGTTTTATTCGACAAAAAGATTATTAAGAATTACAGTTTAAAAATCTAAATAATTCAAATACCATTTCACGACATTCAACATCGTTTAATTCCTCTAAAAACTTGGCAAATAATGACAGTTTGATTTCCAATTTTCAAATGAACGAAATTCATAATTTAAATGTTTAAAAAAGTAATTTGATCTTCCCACCACTTCAATTCGAAATTTCGGCTCCTTAAACCTTTAGACCATCTTACAGAATTTGGTCAAAATGTAACTACAGCCACAAAATGAATTAATAATTTATTGGACTTATCAAAAAATAGTCGACAAAATAAAATTAAAAAAAAACATTAGTTTATTTTGAAAGAAATTTCAAATTTTTTTTGTTTTGTTTTGAACATTGTAAAACTATAACGGTACTATCATTAGAAAAAGTAATCAAAAATATGTAAACAAACATAAAACCCCTTGGCTTCAACAACCTGAAATAATAAACCAACCCAACAAACAAATAAATAAAAGGAAGATTTTCAATCGATTTTCATTGACGAAAATGGTTATTATTGCAAAAACTGTGTTCCTATTGTGGAAACTAACCCATTTGTCTAATACCGTGGCTTAAAGTTTTGTCTACGGGCATAAACATAACCACTTTTTGGAATATTTTTTCAAATTGTCTGCTGGGATTTCTTGTTTATTTTGTTGTTTGCTATTGTTTATAATTTTTTCTGTTTTGATTTTTTTATTTATTTAAATTTATATTTTTAAAATTTTGAATTTAAGAGGTGGACGCTATTGACAGCAAATTCTAATAATACTACCTGGTATTATTGTGCCATGGTTTTGAATTGATTTTTTTTGAAATGGGAAATAACAAAGACAATAAAGCGAAACAAAAAATAAAATATCGAAATATTTCGATAATTGCAAAAATCAATATGAATTAAAACTTTAGGGGCTTTCATTATAACTTAAAAAAGTTGAATTCATGGTTTTTGTTTTTCATTTAAATACTCCCAGATATAACACCAGATCTGAAACTATCTTAATATAGATGCCAGATATTATAGAAGATATGACCTCATATGTTACGAGATATCGTTATATATAGCATCAGATATAATATATCTCGTTATATATAATTTGATATGGCATCACATCAAACAAGATATAATTAGATCTTATCATATCTAATAATTTTTACACGGGTATAATGTTAGCAAAAAAATCTTGTAAACCTACAAGAAAATTTGCTGATTTAGAACCCACATTTTTTTTGGTAAAGTTAGCAAAAATGTTTTGCAAAAAATTAGTTAACTGAAATTTTTTTTATTTTAACTTAGTTCATACCACAGTACAGATGCAAACAATGGTGCTAATTGCACTTTCCAATATGGTGGTATGGTTTTTAGTACAGAATTATCATCGCAGCCTACTGTATGTGAGCTTTTGTGCATGTGTTTATGTTGTTTGTTTACGTTTTTTATGAAACGTCAAAAGTTACACCGTGTGCTGTCACTAATACTTAAACACATCAAATGCAACTATGTGAACCTACTACTCATGTACTGTGGTTCATACACATTTGAGGACCCCATTGGGTTCAGACCCGATAGGTTCAGACCCCGATGGGCCTAGACCTAGTTGGGTTCCTTAAAAATCGTAATCCAAAATTTGTGTCCATTTCGCTCTACCTTGCATAGTTTTTGAGATACTTGATTTTAGGGGACCACTGGGGCTTTGAGAATTAAAAAACTCGATAACTTCAAAAATATTACTCCGAGAGGTTATTTTGCGGTCTTATTCTACGTGTTAAGAGCTACAAAATGCTTTTAGACTTTTTGTTGTGTTGGCAGTATTTACCGAGATATGAGCATTTTAAAATTTTCGGGAACGCTTACTTTTTTGGATCCAAAGTTAGGACCCATTAAGGTCCACACATGTAAAGAGTACCGGCGATACTATGAGCCCGAGAACCAAAAATGGCCTCCATTTTGCTCCATCTGGCTTAGTTTCCGAGATAGCGCCATTTTACAATTTATTTTTGCTAATATTAGCAAAAAAGCTTGTAAATAGTTGGTCAACTCAATTTTAAATTTAACAAAAAAAATTAGTTCAAATTTTGTTTAAAATTGCTAATGCGTTAAATGAAGTTTACAAGATATTTTTGCTAACATGCTAATCTCAACTAAAAATTTGCTAAAGGTTAGCTTACTAGCATTAGCAAAAAAAAAATAGTAAATCTACTAATGTATTATTTTGAGTGTAGGGTTGCCATCCGTTCCTCTTTTCCCCGGACAACGTCCTCTTTTTTAGGGCACCCAAGGCAGTCCTACTTCTTTTTTACTTTGCCTATAACTTTTTTTATCGCTTCTAAACTTTACAATTGTTGGCATCTCTGTATTGCTTCTAAACTTTAAAATTGTTGGCATCACTTCTTATCAGCTGTTGTGTGTCTTAAAGTTTGCTCTCCGAAAAAAAAAATGTATTTCAAAAATTTCCATTTGCATTTCAAAAATTTCTAAATGACTTTAAGAAAATTCCATTTTAATTTTAAAATTTCCAAAAGTTTCTATTTGTATTTTAAAATTTTCTGAATGCTTTTCAGAATACTCCCATTTCAGAAATTTCCATTTCAGTAATAATTGGGTGGCTTTCAAAAACTACAGCAGAGTTTAAATTAGATTCTGTAATCAAAAAGTTGACTGCTGATATTTGTTCGTTATTTCCTTAACGAAATGCATTTCCTCCCTCCATCTTTAATCCTTAAGGCGGCATCCATACAATTTTTTATTTTTTATAAACTTGTTTTATTAAATCAGCTCCTACCGCTCCCATGTTGCCTTCTAGTAGGGTAAAATCTAAGACCGACCTCTTTTGGCACAAAACTGGAGCTGGAACAGTCAAAATTTGAAATTTTACTTTTTAAAATGGCTCTATCTCGGAAACTATAAGAAATAACCACACCCACTAACAATAAGTAGATTGGAGAAAGATTTTAAAGTCCAAATTCAGACAGGGCAATTTTAATTGCCGCAATTCTGATTTTATAGTGCATCGGAGAGAGAGGGAAGAATCTTATCTCTCTCTCTGACACACTAAAAAATCAGAATTGCCGCAATTAAAATTGCCCAATGTAAATTCGGTCTAAGATAAAACTATCAGCAACATTTGCTGAGGTCACATATGAGGCATTCCACACCAAATGTCCCGCCACAGAAAAACATGTGTTCCGTAAATTTCGGAATAGGTTGTATGGATAGCCCTATATGGAACTCGATAAATATTTAATCAAGGCAACTCGACACAACTTTTATAATTTTTTTCAATACTTAACCACGCCTCATAAGCCCAGTTTTTATACCCTCCAACTACAGTATGGGGGTATACTCACTTTGTCATTCCGTGTGTAACGCATCAAAATATCGGTCTAGGACCCCATAAAGTATATACATATATTTATGATCAGTGATCGATTCTAAGACATTCTAGCGATGTCCGTCCGTACGTATGTCCGTCTGTAGTTAACACGATGCAGTCCAAAATAAAAGATCTAGACTCCCGACATTTGGCACGAATATGTCTTATATTCATAGGCAGGTTAAGTTCGTAAATGAGTAAAATCGGACCAGGGGGAAAAAGTTCCCCCTTGAAGAACTAAACCATCCTCTGAAAAATACCATATTTTTACATGATTTTTTGTGTTTTTGTTTAACAAATGCAACATTTTTATGTCACAAAAAGTTAAAAGGCCTGCATTTGGACCCAGAGAATTAGAAAATGTCGTTTTTTCAGCCCGCCCCCCCTTTTATGGGCGTGGCTTAAAACATTTTTTTTTAAATAATGATAATCTTGTATTTCTTTAGTGCAAAAAGCATAAGAATGAATTTTTAAACACATATTCGAGGGAAAATTTGCCCCCCCCCCCCCTCAATTACTACTAGCGACCCCCTAACCCCCCCCCCCCCCAAACAAAATAAAACGCCCCTGCATTTTATTTTTTTTTATTTTTTGCATGTTGGAGGGTATAAAAGATTCGGCACAGCCGAATTTAACACTCTTTCTTTTTTTTTTTTTAAATGGAAACACAAAAAAAACAATTTTCTTATATAGTATATTCATTACATAGTAAACGGTATTAAAGAATGGTCGTCAAAAAATAAAAAATGTTGATGAAAAAATGTTTAATAAAAAATATTGTTAAAGAGAAAAATTGACAAAAATAAAATTAAAAAAAATTTTTGTTAAAAAAAATGTTTGTGAAAAAAATTTTCGGGCAAGTTATTTTTATTTTGGGGAAAAAATATAGAGAATGAAATTATTTGTGTTAAAATATGTTTGTACTTGTTTAAATACCACTATGAATTCAATTCCATTCGCATTTGTTCACAGCTGCTTTTGTATTTTTAGGTTATGTGGAATGTACCAAATTTTTCACAGTGCCCTTACACTTTCGGTTATAACTTTTGAACCGATATCGCTTAAATGCAATTACAAACTGCTAAAAGCATCATCGCTAAATTGACTTATTAGTCGCAGTGACGGACGGATCCCGGAAGACCTAAAATAAAAATTACAAGAGCCATACAAAAAGGGAACAAAATTTAATGCGAGTTTCTGTAAGAACCTACAATTTTTCGGGATATGATTATGAACCACTTCTTTAATACTGCCTATAAAATTTTACATTTCATGTGTTTAGATTCCAAAATCCAGATATGATCATGAATTTTTTGACATAACATACTTAAAAAATATCAATTATTACGCCCTGTTAAAAGTCTAATGGCCGTATTCAAAATGAAATTCTAGACACTGTCTAGACACTGTTTAAGGATTTCTTATTCACAAACCATTTTCTTAAACTATGAACATACGCTGAACATCTCTTGCCTAACTGACGCCATATTGATTTTGTAAAATGTAAACAACAAATTAAATGCCAAAGAGTTAAAGTTATTTTAAAACTCTCGCTTTTATTAAAAACTTGCTTTTATAACTTTTATAAAACTTGCTTTTATAATTAAAGCCATTTTAAGTAAAAAATTAAGATATTTTTTGTGGTTTTTCATATTTTTTTTTTGTTTTTTTCTTGTGATTTACTAAAACAGGGTTGGTCAACTTTTTGTTAAGCAGACTTAACTAAAATCATTTTGAATAGACTCTTGAACAAACAGTGAACAAGCCTTAAAAACATTTTAGTTACGAACTCGATGTTCAGGGTGAACAAACCGTGTCTAAAACTTCATTTTGAATACGGCTGTAAGATTAAAATTTAACGGATTTTCAAAAATTTTCAAAAATGTTTACTTAGGACATAAAAATTATCAATTATTATTTTCAAATTTAAAACATATTAAAGTGATTATCGAATACTTTATTTAAAATATAAATTTTAAAAAGTATTTACGACTACACCACATGTTTTTTTTTTTTATAAATTTCTTATCAAATAACAGTACTCTGGCTGTCTTTATGAAAAGTTTTAACATAATAAAAACCAAGAGAACCAACCATTTTTATTTTATAAAAATAAATTTTATTTGATAAAAAAATTCAACGCGTGGTTTATTTAAAAATTGGCAAACAAAGCAAAACGCAAAATGTTTTTTTTATAATATTTTTTTTTAGTTTATTTTTAATGTTAACCTTGATTTTGTTTAACAAAGTATTTTTAAAAATAATAAAAAAAACACAAATACTTTGTTGTGACTTTTATTTCATTTAAAAAAAAAAATAAGTAGTTAAGTTTAATAAGACGTTAGTGTTTAATTTACAAATTTTGTTAAATAACCAAAACACCACTACTTCTTTGTATTACTCTCCACCTCAGTCTATTGATAAAATCAAACCATTTTACTTACATACACAAAAAATTATACACCACCATGAGGCGAAGTGTGAGAGTTTTGTTGGTTACGTCGTTTTCAAATGCGTCTTATCTGTCTATGGACGTTTACACCATTTACTACTGATTTTCAGTTATATCCATCTTAAAATCTGAGAATTTTTTTACACTATTTACAGATGTAATTCGAAAACAATCAATTGTAATTCAAATATTCCAATTGTAATTCCCAAAATATCAATTATAACTCAGACAAGTAAAAAAGTTTAATTTGGTCTTGCCGAATGTATGGATACCCTCCACCATTTAAAAAAGATTATTACAAAAAAATATATGTTTTAAAAAAAATTCCGCGAAAAAAAATTTTTGCGAAAAAAATTCCACAAAAAAATTTTTGGGGTAAAAAAATTTGTACTTGTTTAAATACCTTTCGGTATCCAATTCTATTCACATATGTATATCAACCAGCAACCGAATTAAAGCATTTTGTATTTTTAGGTTATGTAGTATGCAGTTTTAAGTTTTATTAAGTTTTAATTTAAGCTTAATGGCGTTTAGATTGAGTAAATATTAAATGTGCTACTAGGGTCGAAATAGAAATTATTAGGACATATTTAAAAAAAAATTAACAATATTTTTAGGTCAATTTAGGTCAATCGCTAACAAGAAAAAATTTAAAAAATGGTATAATAGAATATATTCAAATAATAAAACAAAATTTTCCAACGACCCAAACAAGAATTAAATTTTTTAAAAACAGTGGAAGAAATTCAAATTTTTTAATCTCCAATTCTTTTAACCACCAATTTTTTGTAAAAAAAAAAAAATTCAAAGAGGTTCCATTAGATTGAATTTTAAAACAAGTAGAAAAGTTAAATTCGACTTGGCCGAATCTATGAATACCCTCCACAATGCCCTTTTTAAGTGATAGTAAATTTTCTAACGTGAAAAAAATAAAATTTTTGTTTGGAAATATTTTACTTTGTGTAAAAAAACTTTTTTTTTTATTAATTTTTGAAAAAAAAAAAATTTACTAATTTTTTTTTGAGTGTAAAATTTTTTTTGAGCGTAAAATTTTTTTTGAGTGTAAAATTTTTTTTGAGTGTATTTTTTTTTTTTTTTTTGTTTCAGTGTAAAAATATTTTTGTGTGACAAAAATACCTTGTAAAATATTTTTTTGACTTACAAATGTTTTTAAAACATGTTTAACGGGTTTTCAACACGTGAATTTAATGTGAAACTAATCTGAAATTTACGGTTTTGCTAATAACTTTTGAACCGCTGGACCGATTTGGCTGAAATTTAAAACGAACCGGACCAGAGGAACGACAACTATATCTGCCACACTTCAGCACCCTCAGAATTGCCGTTCGAAAGTTACCGTGTGTTTTATATCGTAAATTCCAGAAAAACCCTTGCCGAAATTCACTCATTTGCTTATAACTTTTGAACCACTAGACCGATTTCGCTGGATTGCAATACCAACCTGACCAGGTAAATGCCCAACATATATGCCAAACTTCAGGAGCCTCCGTAAAGTCTTTCAAAAGTTAGCGTGTTTTCAACAGACAGACAGACAGACAGACGGACAGACGGACAGACGGACGGACATCGCTAGATCGTCTTAAAATCGATCGAGGATCATGAATATATATACTTTATGGGGTCCTAGACCAATATTTCGAGGTGTTACAAACGGAATGACAAACTTATATATACCCTCTATCACTAGAGTGGAGGGTATAAAAAAAAATAACTTTAAATGGGCAATGTCCCTTGGTTAAAAATTCTTCAAATTTATTTGATTTTACGCAATTCTTAATCCGAAAAACTTGATAGGATATGTGATTTTGTTGTAAATATGAGTGTGTATTAGTAAAATTAACGAATTCATCAAAGCAAACGAAGAATTTTTCTCCACGGAAACAACTTCTGCAACTTATTGTAAGATTTTGTCAGTCCAATTAACAGAAAGACAGACGGACGTGTTATAATCGATCACTGATCAATAATGTGTATACTTAATGGATACCAGACCGATATTTCGATGAGTTGCAAACGGAATGACAAACTTAAATACACCCTCTACCACTAATTGGAGGGTATAAAAAGATAAATTTTTGTTCGTCAAAGATTTGAAGAAGAATATTTTGTAATTTGAAGAAGAATATTTTTAATTCAAAAAAGAGCAACTGAATTTCAATTGTTCCTTTTTAAATTACAACTGGAATATTTGAATTTCAGTTAGAATCTTCGAATTACAATAAATCTTTTACGAATCAGCAGAAAATTCTTTTGAAAATACACCCATTTTAAGCCAATTTTATCAGGATAATTTTGGTCGAATCAGGAGACAAATCTGTTCAGACAGCTGAAAAATCTGCTGATATGGTAATTTTAGCATATTTGAAATTAGTTGATTTAGTAATCTCTGTAGAATCTCAAATATTTTTTTAAATCAACATCTGTAAATGGTGTAATGTAGTATATTTTTTTGGTTACCATATGACTGTGAACAGGTTTAATTCTTTAAATAAGAATTTTTCTTAATGTACATGTTTGAAAAAGAAGAGGAATAAGCGAAACATGAAAAAATACAAACTGGCCTGTTTTTTTTTTTTTTGGTGAAAAAGTTGATTAGTATTTGGAATCTTTAACCATACAGCAACCATCATCATCATCAGAATCATACTGTAAAAAGTAAAACACCATAATTCTGTTAGCATGAATATTGTATTTTTCTTTACTTCAGTTAAGGGTGCGTTTTTATAGGCTTTTCCTTAAATATTACCATTGTATGTACTAGAAAATTTGTACTTCTTCTTTAATTTCTTGTTCTTTCTTTTTACATGTGTCAAAGCATGTCCTTTAAGGAAGGATTAAGGGTTTGTTTTGTTAAAAATTTATTATTTTAAAGAAAATGCATTGAAATCAGTAGGGTATTGCGTTTTAAATTACAAATTTATCTTTTCTTAAAAAAAAAAAATTGGTGGTTAAAAATTTTATATCCGTTTAATATGCGTTTTATTTTATGAACCTTTTTATTTTGATGCGATATTTATTTGAGGTGTGTTAAATTAAATAGGTTCATGTATTATATGGAGTTCACACTAGCGACCTTAAACAAGTTGTTCAACAAAACACCAGTAGCAGAATAAAAACGTAATGGACACAGAACAAAGACTTTTTTAAACATCTCACTCTTGAACACTTCAAAACAGCAAGTGTGAACGCCGTATTACATATGTAAAAAATATTTTACAAATTTTTTTTTTGAAAATTTCTAATTGTTTACATGATGTCAACAATGTAAAAAAATAGTTTTCCAAAAAATTCTCAGACTTTAAAACAAGATGTTACAATTATTATTGTTATTTTTTCTTTCAATTTGATTAGATAATTTTTTTTAATATCAGTTCAATCAAACAACCTTGGATATTTTTGCACAATGGAACAAAAGATATTTTAAATATAAAAAAATGTACCAAAATCTATGGCGTACAATTTTTTTTTAGAAGAATATTCAGGGTATTCACTTCAGAATTTTTTGACCCTTGCAACAGTGCAATATTGCAACTCTTTTTTAAAAAATTTTTTTAATAAAATTTTTATTTTTCTATTACCTTTTATATGATGCGTAGTTGCAAGAAAAGATTGTAAATTTATTTTAATATAAATACAATTGTTTTTATTCACAAAGAAACAAGCAAAAAAAGTTGCAATTTTAACATTGCGCAATTTTGCAAGACTAAAATTTCTGACGTGAATTCCATTATTATCTTAATATACACTCGGCAGTATAAGTCTGCGTACACAGGCTTTGCATTACAAAAACCAGCAAAAAAATACGTTAAGATGGATTTTTTTAACCAACGTTAATGCCATATTATTTTGTATACTTCAGACTATTAAAATAACAAAAAGCCAATTTTTAATAGTCCACGGTTAACAGCATCAATGCAAAAAATCAAAATCATTCATTTAAAACCAGAAGCAAAAGTCTGCGTACAGTGTCGTTTGAGGTTAGTTTTCTAAGTAAGTTTTTAATTTTTAACAACTAGTGGGAAAGTCTTTGTGCTTTAGAACATCTGCTAGTCTTTTCTTCATTGATTGTACCAATTTTGTAGTTTCTGCGGATTTTACATTCCACCAAGCCTGCTCCATAACCTCTTTCAGCGTCGTTTTTGATGTTATTTGATGTGTACCAATTTTTTCCGAGAATATCCAACAAATGATCAATAGAGTTGAGGTCTGGTGATTGGGGAGTAGTTTTTTTAATGTTTGGATGTATTATTAATCAGCCAAATCTTCGCAATATCAGCGTTATATTTGGAGTAATTTTTTTGTTTGAGGAGATAATTACCATGGAGACCCAATCTGATCGCACTTTTCTTTAAATTACCTTTAAACATTCCTATCCATCATTGACTCAATTAATTGCATTTGTCCGACTCCACTTGCCGCCATGCACCATCAAACCATTATAACTCCTCCCCTATATTTTACAGTACCACACAAGTTTTATTTTTTAAGAGCTGTACCAGTTTTTCTCCACACAATCTGTCTTTCCATGATTCCAAATATACAAAACTAACTTTCATCTGGAAATTTGACCATTTCCCAGAATGAAAGAGGTTTGAAAAGGAATTTTGTGTGGTAATGTAAAATATAGGGGTGGTGGTATAACAGTGGAGTTGGACAAATGCAAATAATTGAGTCAATGGTGGATAAGAGGGTTTACCTAGATATATTTAAAGGTAATTTATAGAAAATGGCGATCAGATTTGGTCTCCAGGGTGATTTTTTCTTCTAACAAAAAAAATACTATACGGAATTTTTCTAAAATGAATTTTTCAAAAAATAGATTTCAAACGAATTTTCTAATTTTTTGCAGTATGATTCTTCCTTGAAATTTTGTATTGTTTACATAAAGTAAAAAATACAATTTGTAAAGTAAAGCATTTTTTAAACACATATTTTTAAAGTATTGTTTACACGAAGTAAACAATAAACTTTTTAATTCAAAATTAGTCAAAATAAAAAATTATTTACAAAAATAAATAAATTATGCAAAATAAATTAATTGATATGATATTAAGTCTGTTTGCGTACTTTCCCAGTAAAAATTATCAAGCAACATACATTTAGAGAGTAAAATAGAAATCGCTCTCAAAAAGGAAAAATTGTAAAAAGTACGCGAACAGAAATCCGTAAAAATTTGCAAGTAAGTTAAACAGCTGATTTTAATCAGCTTATAAAAAATTTTGCCTTCATTTGCAAATTTTTATTTTGATGGTATTTATTTTTTAACTTGTTAATAAAAGAAATTTAATTTTAGGATGTATTTGTTTTATTCATTCCTTGATATTTAATTATATTTTATACACAAAAATGTAACTGCAGAATATTTTGTATTTTGTTTACAAAAATATAGTCATACGTTTTTAAAACATATGTTTTTTTTGTGCTTGATAATTCTTGCTGGCAAAAATTTATCCAGTAAAAACTTGCAAGTTTCTAAAATAGAACTGTCACTTTTTTCTCTCATTTTCTCTCTCGTTACTGGGTTTTTAAAGTACGCGAACGACTTTTAGACAAAATTCGTAATAATTTGTACAAATTCGTACAAATTATTGAGTTCGCGAACACAGCTATTATGTTCAAATGTAATAATGTGCTCGATTCTCGAATACGACTTCACCATTAACCCAATTTTTAATAATTTGATATTCTTTCGAATTTTAAGATTTTAAATTTTTTTTCTTGTAACAATTAAAGATTTAGTTAATATCTTTAATAATTACAAAAACAAATTTAAAAATCTTAAAACTCGGAAGAATATCAAATTTTTAAAAATTGGGTGAATGGTGAAGTCGTATTCGAGAATCGAGCACAATATATTTTCCACGATTTTTTTATTGTTTACTTAAAGTAAACATTAGATACCATAAATGGAGTCTTAAGACTCAAATTTGAGAACATCAATAAATTTCCCCAGAAATTTAAAAAAGAAATCTATTTGTTTATACAGTCAAACCCGGTTATAACGAACTCCGAGGGACCAGTAAGTATAGTTCGTTATAAGCGAAGTTCGCTATAAGCGGGGTATATTTTACATCAACCTAGTTTTATTTCCAAAATAAAGTTTCAATTTTATATTATTTGACGCTTTTTTGTAGGTAAACAAACTTCATATTGAGAAGAAAACATTCAAAATATAAATAAATTTTATCAAACTTATAATATTAACCAAAAATTTCTGACTTTTTGTGAGTTTGGTAAACATAATTGCCCCACATTTCAAAATATTTATGGGAGTTCGTTATAAAAAATTAAATATACATGAAATTGTGTTCGTGGGACCATAATAAGTAGTTCGTTTTAACCGAGGATTCGCTATAACCGAGTTCGTTATAAAAGTAGTATTTTGTGTGAAAATTGTTGTCAAAACGTCGGGACCTTGGAATTAGTTCGTTATAGCCGAGAAATCGTTATAACCGAGTTCGACTGTAATATGTATTTACAAACGGTAATTTTACCATTTTATTGTTTACATAAAGTAAACAATTAAAGTAAAATATTAAAAAAAATGCCAACTTGAAAGTAAATACATAAATAAAAAATAAAATTAAATTTTGAAATAAAAAAAATATAGGCATATTTTTTACTTACTTTTCACGGTGCAACAAACATATACGATCCTTGGCCACTTTTAATTTTTTAGCAATAATTTTCTTTAAATTTTCCACTGTTATCTGAGGATCTACGGCAACACTAAAATTACCACCAGTTGTTGTGCTAATATTAAGATTAATAGGCGCCATTTGTGAGGATGACGAGGTGGATGCTGAGCTAGAGGTTGATGATAAAGTAACAGCATTATTTGTTAAGGTGGTGGTGTTGGGGTTGGAAGATTGATGACCCAAGGTGGCATTGTTAAGGGACCTTATATTGTTGGAGTTTAAATTGCTTACATTACCGCCACTACCACTATCAATTGTTGTCGACGACGATGCAGAAGATGATGATGATGGACCACACCCTAGCGAATTATTAAGTTGATTTTTAGTTGGAGTAGTGTTTTGATGGTGATGATGATGTTGAAGTTTTTGCAGAGTTTGTTGTTGTTGCTGATGATGCTGTTGTTGTAAATCTTGATTAGCATCACTAGAAGCTGAAGTTGTTTGATTAGCTGTCGAGCCTCCAGAGCCAACTGCATTTGAGCTGGATGTTGTTGAAGAGTCTGTGGGTTTTTCCATTTTTTTTTTATTTTCACTATTTTTGTATTATTTTTTTTTTTTTTTATTTTCGGATTTTTTACAATTTCTCTTTTTTGATTTTTTTTTACAAGATTTTTTGTTTATTTTTCATTTAATTATAAAATTTGAGGGCACTTTATTTTAAGCAATAATTTTGTAAAGCACAAAACAGGCAACTCTTTTTTATGTAAATAACAATATGTTGAGTTTAATTTTTGTTAATTTGTATGTTGTTGTTTTTTAATTTTTTTAGTTCGTTTTTTTTGTACGTAATCAATCGATTTCCCCACACCTTACAATGTGTTTCTTGTTTTTTTTTTTTTTATATTGTTGCTGTTTTTCTTCTTCTTCAGTATGTAGAAAAACGAGATAATACAACAATCTGTTAGTAGATGTTTAGTTATTGGAGAAGCTTAGTAGCAGAGCTGAAGTATGGGTGTGTTTGTTTTTATTGTTGTATGAGAGTGGTGGATTTCGCTTTTTTTTTTCTTTCTTGCTGTTAAGTCCACATGGATAGGCTCAGTAGAAAATTAACAATAAGAAACCCCACAAAATCATTAATGTTAAACTAATGCACTCACTAAATATAAAATGAGAGAAATCCAGTGGATAGTCAAAACTTCAAGAGAGCAGCTAAATTTTTTTTTATTTGATTACGTCTAGTTTTATTTAAATTTTTAAATAAAGCAGAAAAAACCCAACAAAAATTATTGCAAAATTTCCGTATTCCACTTTTTTGTATTTTTACTTTATATATTTTTTTTTATTTGATTAAAAAACAGGGATGTTTTATATTTTCTTAATACAAAGATGGTTGCCTTTTTAACACTTTTTTTTCTTTAAGAAGTTGTTGTTGTTAATCCACTTTACTATAGCTGTTGTTGTAATTAGTTTCAAATTTAAGAAGAGAAAATTGCACCGTTTTATTTTTTTTAAATAACACCGAGCAAAAGTTAAAAAATAACAATTTGTTTAAACAATTTCACTTTTACTCATTTAGAAAAAATTTAAATTTTTCTGTTATTTTATTTAATAAATTCAACAATATTTTCGCTAATTAATATGTACTTAACGGCCACAAAAATAAACGCACCGAAAAAACAACCGAGAAGAACTACGACGAACGACGTTTTGTTGTTTAATAAGACTAAAAAATTAAATGTTAACTGAACAAAGTTTATTAATTTTTTGTGCTCTTATAATGTAACAGGGAAATTGCATGTAAAAATAAAATACATCGATAGCGCTCTCTTAATGATGTGAGAGCAGGGCTGCCATATTTGCCGATTTATCGGCATTTTGCCGATTTTTTGCCTCAAAATTGTCAAAGTGCCGATTTGCCGATTTTTGCTCCAAAAATGCCGATTTTTTTATCAACTCTAAAAACACGGTCACTTTTTATACCATACCTTTCGTCATAGTAGGATTTATGTATAAAGGTTTGTCATTCCGTTCGTAACACCACGAAATATCGGTTTAGGACCCTAATAAGTGAACATGCTCGTGGTCCTCCAACGATTTTAAGTCAATCTAACGATATCCGTCCGTATATCTGAAGAAAACACATCATTATTAGAGAGGAGCAATTTTTTCGAATTCACTTAGCGTAGGGGTCAGTAAAGTTGTCTTTTAGGGCGAATATGAACACAAACATATATTTAACCTGTGAGGCAATGTCTGTGTTCTTTTTTGACCTAAATTCGACCTAAATTTTCGAATTCACTTAGCGTAGGGGTCAGTAAAGTTGTCTTTTAGGGCGAATATGAACACAAACATACAATATTTAACCTGTGAGGCAATGTCTGTGTTCTTTTTTGACCTAAAATCGGGAACCTCTGAAGAATGTTGAAAAAAATATTTTTTTATTTTTTTTTGCTGGATATATTAGTTCTAGACAATGGAATCGGCCAAATTCCGAAACACATGTTTATTAAGTCTTGCAAAAATGACCAACATAAATAAATTTAAAACAGAAAAATAGTTTTCATGAAAAGCATTCTATGAGAATATCATGGTTTTAATTAGTAAAGGAAATAATGACCTCGAACTAGAACAAAACTATTCAAAATATAATATTTTAAAGGTCAAATAAAACAATTTTTATTTTTTAATAAAAATGAATCAGAATTTTTAGTTTTTTGATGAAAATATAACGTAATGTGTTTGTTTTCCTTTAATGCTAAATTGTTCTATTTTGCTATTTTTTGTCAATAAAAATATTTTTATTGCATTAAAAATGGTTATTTTTCATTTGCCGATTTTTTTAAATTGAAGTGCCGATAATGCCGATTTTTTTTTGAAAAAATGCCGATTTTTCATCAAAATCATCTGGCACCCCTGTGTGAGAGGTTAATTTTGTCTCTTATTTATATTTACTCTATGGCAGGGATGGAAAATCGAAATTTTGAAATGGTACTGGAGCTGAACCAAAAAAGTACTTTTTCTTCCTCGACGGTACTAAAAAAAATAATGTCTAGTTTCTGTACGACGATCGTTATTCACCTGTGACGAAAAACGTTTGTCGTATAGAAACTGGGCAATTCGAAGCTTTGTAAGCATTTTTCCAATGAAAATCAATAGATTTTCGGAAATTTTTTAGATTTGGGTGAACAAATGTATGAAATCGTCTGGTATAGAAATGGTATTAAATCAGTCGCGGGGGTACAACGGTATCTTTGGTAGTGAAAAAGTACTGAAAGAAGTACTAAAGTACTAACTTTTCCATCCCTGCTCTATGGACTATTTGTGTACGGTGGAAAGAGATAGAGGAGTTGTTTTTTAAATGATAAGAGAAAAAGTATTCTCGCTGTCAGCGTTTTCGTTCTACGTCAACGCTTTTTATATTAGTTCACCTCACACGACGCTCTACCACACCAAAACAATTAAACTTGTTAAATTCAATGCGGTGCTCTGTTTATTTAATTTTATTCAAGCCGGCTATAATATATATGGGGCATTCCATGTCAAATCGGACACTTTGAAAATTTTTTTTTTTTAATTTTCCCAATTTGTTTACAGTTTTTAGTACTCTTCGAAAACTCCTTCGTGGTAAATTTTCAGATTTTTTTGATGACCCGTTCAAAAGATATCGAATTTTTAAAAATTGGTAGCTTGTTCCTTTACTCAAACTTCTTTTACTCATAACTTCTTCAATAATGGTCCAAATTTCAATTTTTTCAAAATTTTAGTTATTTTACGTACTTTTTGAAAAAAAATCCCAAAAAAATTCTTAAAAGCGCTCTAGTATGCGATTTTTAAGTTTTAAAATTTAAATCTCATTTTTGAAAATGTTTGTACTCTTCGATTTTTAGAAATTTTTTTGTGTAAAACTGTATCGATTCTACAAATTTTTTGCCCGGGAGGATCGAGGGATAACGATTATTACTATTTTTTAAAATTTTTTTAAAAAATTTTATTGTAATTTTTAAATCTTAAAATCATTTCTACTGCTCCAATGGTGCGTCATAGAGGGGTCCTTTATAAGACCGACCCCCATTAATTTTTACGTTTATCATTTCTTTGGAACAAAGATAGGGCATAGGTATATTTAAAAAAAAATGTTGTAGGGTAAAAATAAATGGGGGTCGGTCTCACTAATGACCCCTCTCGGACGCACCATTGGACCGGTAAAAGCTGATTAAATAAAACAAATTTACAAACAATAAAAAAATTGTATTGGGACCGCCTTAACAAGTAGAGATAGAGGGTAGGTATGTTCAGAGAAAATGTTTGGACTAAAAAAATATTGTGGGTCGGTCATACATTTTGTTGCTCTAAGGGCACTATTAGGGCAGTTAGAGCGGTTGGAGCAAATTTTAAAAAAATGTCGTTTTGTGTGGAAGCCCCCTTAGAAATTGGAGATAGGGTATTAGTTTGTTCCAAAGAAATGTTAAGACGTAAAAATTAATGGGGGTCGGTCTTATAAAGGACCCCTCTATGACGCACCATTGGAGCAGTAGAAATGATTTTAGGATTGGAAAATTACAATAAAATTGTTTCAAAAAATTTAAAAAAATAGTAATAATCGTTATCCACGATCCTCCTGGGCAAAAAATTTGTAGAATCGCTAGATGTTTTACACAAAAAAATTTCAAAAAAATCAAAGAGTACACCCATTTTCAAAAATGAGATTTAAATTTTAAAACTTAAAAATCGCATACTAGAGCGCTTTTAAGAATTTTTTGGGATTTTTTTTTAAAGTACGTAAAAAAACAAAAATTTTGAAAAAAAAAATTTGAAATTTGGACCATTATTGAAGAAGTTATGAGTAAAAGAAGTTTGAGTAAAGGAACAAACTACCAATTTTTAAAAATTCGATATCTTTTGAACGGGTCATCAAAAAAATCTGAAATTTTACCACGAAGGAGTTTTCGAAGGGTACTAAAAACTGTTAACAAATTGGGAAAATCTAAAAAAAAAAATTTCAAAGTGTCCGATTTGACATGGAATGCCCCATAAACAGTGGGCGACAATACATTGGAAACTTTTTTATAGTAGATGAAATTTGTTAAAGACAAAGTTAACAATACTAAACGTTATAATTATCAGACAAGTATTATACAAAAATGATATGTAGGTAATTTATCAAGCTTTAATTTAAGCTTAATAGCGTCCAGATTGGGAAAATAATGAATGTGTTACGAGGGTCGATGTGGAAAATGAAAAAATTTATAGACATTTTTCAGAACATTTTTAAATAATATTTGCGAGTCGATTTTTTCCAAGTTAAAACATTAGAAATTAAAAAAAAAGTCCAATAGTTTTTATTCAGTGATCAAATAATTTTTCCAACAACCTAAACAAACACTGGAATTTTTTAAGTACAGTAGCAAAAATCCACATTTTTTGACCTCCAATTCTTTTGACCACCAAATTTTTATAAACAAAGAAAAGATGTTATTGTTTATTAATTTTAGTACACTTAAGTATATGCTAAGGATATATTAAGATAATTTTAATTTCTCTTTGTTAACAAAAAATTGGTGGTCAAAAGAATTGGAGGTCAAAAAATGTGGATTTTTGCTACTGTACTTAAAAAATTCCACTGTTTGTTTGGGTTGTTGGAAAAATTATTTGATCACTGAATAAAAACTATTGGACCTTTTTTTAAATTTCTAATGTTTTAACTTGGAAAAAATCGACTCGGAAATATTTTTTAAAAATGTTCTGAAAAATGTCTATAAATTTTTTCATTTTCCACATCGACCCTCGTAACACATTCATTATTTTCCCAATCTGGACGCTATTAAGCTTAAATTAAAGCTTGATAAATTACCTTCATGACGTATTTTTATAATACTTGTTTGATAATTATAACGTTTAGTTTTGTTAACTTTGTCTTTAACAAATTTCTACTACTATAAAAAAGTTTCCAATGTATTGTCGCCCACTGTATATATGACGGTCTGGCAGATAAGGGGATTTGCCACCAAATTGGGGATTTCAACTTTCAGCTACACTCAAAAAAAATCTGGTCGGTTTTGACAGTTTTTCTCTAGAAAAATTCTAAGATTGTGAGACATTTTTTCTAAAGAAAAATTTTCAGGCTGAGATAATTTCTCTTAGAAAAAGTGTGTCAGAATCTTATAATTTTTCTATAGAAAAAATGCCTTAGAATCTGAGAATTTTTTATCGAAAAAATGTCATAGAATCTAACCCCCAGTTTCTGTAATACGAACGCCATTCATTCGTGACGAATTTGTGTGTATTGTAATAAAAACAAAATACATGCAAATTCGTCGCAGACGAATGGCGTTCGTATTACAAAAACTGGGGGTAAGAATTTTTCTATAGAAAAAATGTCTCAGAACCTGAGCATTTTTCTATAGAAAAAATGTCTCAGAATCTGAGAATTTTTCTAAAGGAATACTGGGTCAGAATCTGAAAATATTTCAATAGAAAAATGTTTCAGAAACTGAGAATTTTTGTATAGAAAAAATGTCTCAGAATTTGATAATTTTTCTATCGAAAATTCTCAGATTCTTACCCATTTTTCTTTTAGAAAAATTCTCATATTCTGAGACATTTTTTCTATGGAAAAATTCTCAGATTCTGAGACAGTTTTTCTGTAGAAAAATTAACAGATTCTGAGACAGTTTTTAGATAAAAAAATTTCTCAGATTCTAAGGCATTTTTTCTATAGAAAAATTATAAGATTCTGAGAAAACTTTTCTGCGAGAAATTATCTCAAAGTCTGAAAATTTTTCATTAGCAAAAATGTCTCACAATCTTAGAATTTTTCTAAAGAAAAACTGTCTCAGAATCCGAAAATTTTTTAAAGAAAAACGTCTCAGGATTTGAGATTTTTCGATAAAAAAAATAAATCTGTAAATTCTCAGAATCTGAGGCTTTTTCTCAGAATCTTAGAATATGGTACTGCGAAATAACTCCCAAATAAAATAAGTCCCAATGAAATAAGTTCCAAGAAAAATGAATTAACTCCCAACTTTAAAAAATGAAGTAACTCCCAAAGAAAAAATGAAATATGTTATTTAAAATCAAAATAATAACTCCTAAAAAAATTAAAGAACTCCCAATGAAATAAGTGTCAAAAAAATGAAATAAGTCCCCATTACAGGTATTATGTCTACATGTTCATAGTCCAAAAACTATAAAAAAAAATATATACTACCTCTGTGCAATTTTTTTTTTTTTTTTTTTCTTAAAAGTTTTTCTGCGTAGCCGGTCTTCGGCCGGGCTTAGGGATTACAGACTCCATAAATTTATTTAGCGGCTTCGATAAATAAAGTTTTTTTGTAAATAATTCTCAACGATATTTCATTTGAAATGAAATAAGTCCCAACATTAATGAAATAACTCCCAATACTAAAAAAAGAAATGATATAACTCCAAAAATAATTTCTGTGGGAGTTATTTCATTTGGGAGTTGTTTCATTATGAAAAAACTTCCAACAAAAATTGTGAAATAAATCCCAACGCTCTGGGACTTATTTCATAATGAAATAAGTCCCAATTCGCATGGAAAATTTTTTGGAGTTATTGCATTTTATTTTGGGGAGTTATTTCATTTAGGAGTTATTTCGCAGTACCTTAGAATATTTCTATAGAAAAAATGTCTCAGAATCTGAGAATTTTTCTATAGAAAAAATGTTTCAGAATTTGATAATTTTTCTGTAGAAAAAATGTCTCAGAATCTGAGAATTTTTCTATAGAAAAAATGACTCAGAATCTGAGAATTTTTCTATTGAAAAAATGTGTCAGAATCTGAGAATTTTTCTGTAAAAAAAAATATGTTAGAATCCAAGAACTTTTCGATAGGAAATATTTCTCTGTCTTAGATTTTTTTTAAAGAAAAATTTCCAGATTCTGAGACATTTTTGTATAGAAAAATTCTCAGATTCTGAGAAATTTTCTACAGAAAAATTCTCAGATTCTGAAACATTTTTTTCTACAGAAAAGTTCTCAGATTCCGAGACATTTTTTCTATAGAAAAATTTTCAGATTTTGAGACACAACTGATAAAAAAAAACTTAGCAATAACGTCAAAATTGATATAACGCCAAAATATATATAGCAATAATTGCTTGGCCATTTAGCTGAGCAACTATTACTGGCAATAAAACATCAAAATCGAACGTCATCTTTGTTTGGAATACCTCACACCTCGTCCACAAACGGATAAAAAAAAAAACTTAGCAATAACGTCAAAATTGATATAACGCCAAAATATATATAGCAATAATTGCTTGGCAATTTGGCTGAGCAACTATTGCTGCACCCAAAAAATTACATAGTTGCTGATTACTATTTTTTCAACTATGTCATAGGTGAAATAACCCCAACTATTCCATAGTTCATGTGACATAGTGGTTGGTAACTATGTTTCTTTCAAATCTAAAAATCAACTATGGAAAAAGTTACTGACAACGATGTGTTTTATAACGATCAATCATAGTAAATATTTACCATGTAATTTTAGAAATAGTTATTATTAATGACCTAGAATTTTTTTTAATAAAAACGCATTTTTTTGTTTATATTTTTGAAATTGATTTATTATACATAATAATCATCGTATAGTAATACAACAATATACGATAGTTTTGGTGTTATTCATAATTGTTTTGCACATTTAATGTAATTTCGTATGCACTCTCTTTTATGATTCTTTTCCCGTTTGATGTAAATTCATATGCACTCTATTTCGTTATTTTCCTTTTCCATCCATATCATTTCATGATTTTTCGTATCCATATTTATCAAAATTTTAAATATTTATTGATTTAACTATTTTTTTTTTAACTTCTGAAACTTTTAATTTTGTTTAATATTTTGAAGTTTTCAAATTTAAAAAAAAATCGTTGTTATCAACTTTGTCCATAGTTGTTATTGATAATAAATAGTTGATTTGAAAAATATTTGAAATAACTATGGATTTTGTTAACTATGCTACTATGTAATTTTTTGAGTGTGGCAATAAAACATCAAAATCGAACGTCATCTTTGTTTGGAATTCATCAAAATAGACGAAGTGTTTTATTTTGTTTATTCTGCCGACGTTATTCTTTATTGCCACCGAAAAAAAATCAGGTGGAGACCTGTACCCGATTTCTGTAACTATGCGAGAAGTTTTCGCATCGAAAAAAATAAATGAACATTATAGTCACCTTATACTTAACAGAGTGATTTAAAAACATAGCGTTGCATTTTTTTCGTATTCGATGTTTTTTACATTAGCAACATTGTAGTCACCCTGTTAAAAACTAAATGACTACAATATTGTTTTATTTTTCTCGATGCGAAAAGTTTTCGCATAGTTACAGAAACTGGGCACTGGTGTCAAAATAGACGAAAAGTGTTTTATTTTGTTTATTCTGCCGACGTTATTCGTTATTGCCACCGAAAAAAATCAGGTGGAGACCTGGTGTTACAACTGATAAAAATACTTAGCAATAACGTCAAAATTGATATAACGCCAAAATATATACAGTAAGAGATTAATTACAATTGGAGCGGGAAGCGGAAAAACGCGTCAAAAATCGAGCGATTAATTTAAATTAAGCGTCAAGCGGTTTGCGGTTTTCCATATATTATTTTTTACATACTACATACTTGGAAATGTATATTTGATGTGATAATTATTTTAATTTTATTTAGACTTTTTACTTTTGGCAAGAACATTTTTTTTTATATTTAAACAATAATTTTTTTTAATAATTAAGAGCTCATTCAATTAAGATCGAGATACAAAATCTTATAAAACAGTTAAGTAACAAGAAAATAATTAAATAGAACAGCACAATTAATTTATTCAAAACAATAAAAAATAAAATACACAATAGGTAAAACAAATTTTACATATTGCATCTTTTAAAACTTGAAAAATTCATAAAAAGATCTTTTTTTCAACAATTTCTATTAATTTTTCAGCAAACTCCATTGTTTAAATAATTTTCCATATTTTTTTTTTGACAATTCCCAAGCATTTTTTTTCATGTTTTGCTTCGTTGTTTATTTCCATCTGCCAAAAAATTTGTACTAAAACTATATTTTACAACACTGTACTGAAAAACAATACTTTTTTTGCTTAAAGTCCGGCAACGCCAAAAAATAAAATGAGAGGAAAAATGAGAGAGAGAGAAAAAACGCCATGAAAATAGAATAGAATCTATTTCGACGGAAAAACGCCGCGGAATTTTGTTTTCATACAAAATGTATGGGGAGAGTTGCGGAAAAACGCTTCCCGCTCCAATTGTGATTATTCTCTAATAATTGCTTGTCAATTTATCTGAGCAACTATTGCTGGCAATTAAACATCAAAATCGAATGTCATCTTTGTGTGGAATTAATCGAAATAGACGCAAAATATTTATTTTGTTCCTTCTGCCGACGTTATGGCTTATTGTCACCAAAAAAAAAAAAACAGTTAGGGACTTGGTGTTACAAAGCAAAATTCATTACCGGTTTTACTACTTCGCACAAGTACTTTCAAAATTTTTACCAACTGCTTGCTGGAAACAAAAAATTCAATTTCAAATTTTATTGCATAACGAAAATATTTTTAACATTTTGTAATTTCATATCACCCTGTAAATTATATTAGTTACACAGTTGTTTTTTACGTACTAACCATATGTCTACATTGCATCATGCAACTCTGTGACAAAAAAAAGCAACAAAAACAAATGGTGGTAATTGCAGAGTCAAAATTTGTTAATTCTACAAAAATGGCAAATTTAGGTAATAATTCTGCCAAAAATGATACCACCACAACGGAAGGTAAACCACTATTTCCACGACTATACAATAAAATCGTGCTAACGTTGGAAAACAGTTTAATACCCGAAACAAAACTAGATCAAACGCCGTCACATTTGGATGGCTTGGATGCAGAGACGGAAAAAGATTTACGCATCCTTGGATGTGAACTTATACAAACTGCTGGTATATTGCTAAAGCTGCCACAAGTTGCCATGGCCACGGGCCAGGTAATATTCCAGAGATTTTTCTATTCGAAAAGTTTTGTGCGACACAACATGGAAACTGTGGCCATGAGTTGTGTTTGCTTGGCATCGAAAATTGAGGAAGCACCACGTCGTATACGCGATGTTATAAATGTTATTCATCACATCAAACAAGTGCGGGGACAAAAGTAAGTTGAAAACGTATTTTAAAAATACAGTTGAACCTCGATTATCCGGGTTGCACGGGACCGGACTAAGCACGGATAATCGAAAAACACGGTTTAAAGAGGTTATATATTTTTCTACATTTGTATATGTTCGTGAATATATTGCACGGATAATAGAGGTAAAGCACGGTTAATAGAGGTAAAAACAATAACAAAAAATACAATATGTACGTACATATATGAATTGCACGGATAGTAGAGGTAAAGCACGGATAATAGAGGTAAAAAACAAACACACAGCATGCCGGTTAATAGAGGCACCGGTTAATAGAGGGCCGGATAATCGAGGTTCAACTGTATTAAAGGACTTGGTAGTCAACTGGTACCCTGCAAAAAAAAGTGGCTAAAGTCTAGTTGGCAGACATTGCTCTGATCCAAAAAAAAAAAATACTACAGATAGATCTTTTAATGTTGAGTCCAAAAAAAAAAAAAAAAAATTGTCGGCGCCCCATGGTTCCCGAGTTATGGGCCTCCAAAGTTTGGAACTATAATTGGATATATCTTCTGAAATAATGGTCCGATCTGGTCGAGATTGGTTTCATTCGAAAGCTTATTGAAATACCTTTCATATGACATTTACAAAAATTGGATCCATTAACCCATTGGGGTGCAATACCAAATTTTAGATTTTTTAAGTGGCCATTTTGCAGTAAAATTATTTTATTTCAATATTATGCCTTATTAACCTATATATTTATGGAACTAGGATTAAAGCTTAGATATTAAGCTTTAATTTGACATTAAGTTCGATCCATTAACCCTTACAGAACCGGAGATATCAAATGTTGAACATTGATAAAATTTATTTTTTTTATTTGTACTTCATTTTTTTGCGTTTAATAACCTTATACTATATATTTACAAGTAGAAAATCGGAAAGATTTCTTAAAAAAATAGTGCCATATTTTCAAAATCCAAAAAAGGCGAAAATCAGCCATATCTGGAAAGAAAAAAAAAAAAAAAAAAATCCCGCGATTTTTTTTCCAAATAATAGTATTATTTTTTCTAAACATTATTTCCTATAATGTTTTAGAAACTGTTTTAATACTATATAAGAGGATCTATTAAAATAATATCTTCTTCAATATGATCTTCACTTTCTTGGCTTGTTGAAGATGATAGGGAAGAGTCTAATAAATTCTCATCACCAGAGTCTAGTTCCAATGGATCTTCTTCGGCTAATACTCGAATAGTATGACATTCGGTGCACGGATTCATGGGATCATATAATTGGCCAGCAAATTTCCAGAATTCGCTTAATATACTTGTAAAAAACGGCAATAAGTGAAACAAATTAATAGTGTTGCCGAATTTCCAACAAATTTCAGCTTAATGAGGTAAACTTTTCACAAAATATGAACGCTTAGAAATGAAAACAAGCTGTTTTTTAAGCAACATGAGCGATTTTTAAAAATGGAACTTTTTCAACACTTAAATCAAAATAATATTCAAAAAAATAAATAAATTATCAATGTTCAACATTTGATATCTCCGGTTCTATAAGGGTTAATGGGTCGAACAAAATGTCAAATTAAAGCTTAATATCTAAGCTTTAATCCTAGTTCCACAAATATATAGGTTAATAAGGCATAACTTTGAAATAAAATTATTTTACTGCAAAAAGTCCAGTTTAAAAATCTAAAATTAGCTGTTGCTCCCCAATGGGTTAATGGATCCATTTTTTTTAAATGCCATATTAAAGGTATTTCAATAAGCTTTCGAATGAAACCAATTTCGACCAGATCGGACCATTATTTCATAAGATATTTCCAATTATAGTTCCAATCTTTGGAGGCCCATAACTCGGAAACCATGGGCCTCCGACAAAAGTTTTTTTTTTTTTTGGACTCACCTATTTCATCCCTATTTCTGAAAAAAAAAAAAAAAAAGGAGCAATGTCTGCCAACTAGACTTGTTCCCAAAAAACACACAAACAGAACTACTCCGTGGAAGTAGTTGGAAGTTGTTTGAAAGCTCGAAGTACTTATCTACTGAATATCTACTTACTTTTGTATGGGAGTGTCGCGGAAGGTAATGAGTTAAGTGCTGAATAACAACTTTTTATGGAGTAGAAAAAACTGTGTGTTTTTTTCTTATGTTTTTTGTTATTTTTGTTGTATTTCATTACATTTGTTATAGTTTTAAAGCACTCCAAATAGAAGTACTCCGCACTTTTTTTGCTGGGTAACGCAACAAATTCTGTGCTTTCAGAATTAAAAATTGTTCAAGATTTTTTGGTTAAACTCTACAACATTTACAGATGTAATTCGAAGAGATTAATTGTAATGTGAAGATTCTACTTGTAATTTGATTATTTCATTTATAATTCGATAATGATCAGTTGTAATTCGTAAAAGAACAATTGTAGTTCGAAAAACATAAATTGTAATTAAAACAAGTGAGTGTTAAATTCGGCTATGTCGAATCTTTGATACCCTCCAACATGTTAGAAAACATAAACAAATCCAGGGGCTTTTTTTGGGTGGGCTCGGTGGGGGTTACCTTCCCCATCGCGATAAATGTTAACAAATGTATTTATTATGCTTTTTGCAGTTAAGTAGTACAATTTTTTCATTATTTTAATGATGTTTTGTTTTAAATCCTCGCCCTCAAAAGGGGGCGGGCAGAAAAAAAAACAAAATTTTCCAGCCCCTGGGTCGAAGTGCAGGAGTTTAAACTCCTTCTGATATAAAAAGGTTTCATTTGTTTAACAAAAATGGCAAACAAAGATTTAAAAATGGCATTTTTAAAGAGGTTTTTTTAGTTTGTTAAAGGGGAGCTTTTTTACCCATGGCCCGATTTTGCCCATTTCCGAACTTGACTATGAACATTAGACATATTCATGCCAATTTTCATGAGTCTAGCTCTTTTATTTTGGACTGAATAGTGCTTTATACAGACGGACGGACATTTGTAGAATGTCTTGGAATCTATCATAGATCAATAATTAGTGTCCGACCGAACAGTTCGGCCAAAAAACGGTATTGGCCAAAAATTAATATTTGCAAGCATTTTTAACAGCTTTTCTGATGGCCGTTTGTTTGTTTAGGCGATAGAAGACTATTCTGACTTTCAAATTTAATGGCGGGGACGAAGTTAAGCACCAATTTAGATGTTCGGTAACCGAATGTTCGGCCAAATTGAAAAAAGTTCGGTTACCGAACTTCGAAATTGTGGATTAACTTCGTACTCGTTCTTAAATTTTACACTCAGAATCGTCTTCCATCGCCTGAACATATAAAAAAGTTGTTAAAAGTACTTCCAAATACCAAATTTTTGATTAAATGCCGTTTTTTGGCCGAACTGTTTGGTCGGACACTATCAATAATATATATACTTTATGGGGTCCCCGACCGATATTTTTATGCGTTACAAACGGAATGACAAAGTGGGTATACCCCCATACTGTAGTTGGAGGGTATAAAAATATCAACTAAACCCCCAGTTTGGGTTAATTTCCATTGACATTTTACAATTTACAGTTAATTCTATTCGAATTACTATTGGAATCTTCTAATTACAATAGTATTTTTCGAATAACAAGTAGAATCTTTGGTATCTTTCGAAAAGATAAATTGAAATAAGAAGATTCGAATTATAATTCGAAAAAGATCAATTTTAATTCGAAATTCCAAAAAGATCAACTGTAATTCGTAATAGGTCAATTGTAATTCGAAAATAATAAATTTTCGCTTATAAGAAATGTTAATTAATTTATTTACTATGCTTTTTGCACTCAAGTTATACAATTTTATTATTATTCTAATTAGTTTGTTTATCCACGCCCACAAAAGGGGGAGGACTAAAACAAGTGACATTTTGTTGTCCCCTGGATCTAACTGCAGGACTCTGAACTTCTTCTGACATAAAATTGTTTCATTTGCTTAGCAAAATTACAAAAAAACCTTTGAATAATTGCGGGTTTTTATAGGTTGGTTAAAATGTTTCGAAACATCAATGAATTTGTAGCGAAAATTTGACAGTCATATGTTTGGTTATGTTTCGCTCATCAGCATACATAAAATAACTTTAATGAAATTTTGTTTGGTAATTTATGTGATATAATTAATAGCCTTGTTTTTTGCATTGGATCAAGATTAGGATTAACTTTATTTTATTTTAAAAAAATGGGTCTTATCTGACCAAATAATTTTTATTTTAATTTTTTTCTGAATCTACATCTTATAAAAAATAATAAAAAAAAAAAACATAAGTAAGCTAAATTAAAAATGTAAAGAATGAAAAATAATAGGATTAAATCGGATTTATTTATACCATTTTACATTTTGGAAAAAGCTTAATTTTTTTTTTCCTGTTTATATTTACTAATTGTAGTAGATTCAGAAAAAATTTATAATAAAAATTTCTGAACTTGATTTGACCCATTTTTTAACAAAATAAAGTTAATCCTAATCTTAATCCGGTCCGCAAAAAATAAGGCTAATATTTACAGTCCCAAACACTTATAAGTACTTAATTTAATATCTGAATGTTAAATTTCACCGCTTTTTAAATGGTCTGAAAAATTTAAAAAAAAATGTTGATTATAGTGTTGATGCGTATTGATGCAAAATATACCGGGTTATTTTGCCGGTTTTTCACCAGCGAACAGAATACCTCTTCAGCGAAATTTTTTACGATTTTGTAAAGCCAGTAAGAATTTTACGTTTTTTTAATGGAAGTTGACAGATTTTCACGTGAAAACCGAGCAAACTTACCCACCTTTAAGCTAAGTACTCTGTTTTTTACGGTGAAAATTTCACTAAAAGTTTAAACGCCTCAAATCGCAATAAAACATTTATAAATCAACAAGTTTTGACTATTATAACAAAGAAACGATCATAACAAAACTGAAATGTCACTTTTTCGCGGCAATTTAAATTGTCTTGTATAATAAAAATGCGTGAAAACTTTTTTGGCAATTTCCCTATAATTCTTCGCGTTGCCAAAAATTTTTTTTATATGGAGTTTGACAGATTTTTTCCCGTGAAATCGAACAGAGTACTATGCTTTAAGTGGTAACTTTTTCCCCACTGAAGTTTTCTAGCATAACTTCAAATTTTAAAAAATTTAAAAATTGATAAAAAAAATATCACATAATACCAGGGTTGGCGACCGAAACGAATAACGGTATTGGTAACTGTATTGGTATTACATATTTTTTATATCGGTAACGGTAAAGATAACGGTATTTTGGATTATTTAACCGTTACCGAAACAACGATACCGGTACGTACCGGTATTATGAATAAAATTTTCCAAACATGTTAAAGTCACAAATTTGTAAAAAACACGTAAAAAATTAAAAATTTATTTAATAAAATTCAAAAAACTGATAAATTTGGTGCATTTTCAACATATAATTATATAGACTATTAATTAACTCAGAATTTAATTAAAATATTCAGCAATATTGTAACTCAACAAATAAATTATTGATTTGTTATTTTGTTATTCTGCATTTTGAGCCATTTAAGAAATCGTCTGCTTTTTGCTAACGCGGTTTGCTAAATTTCTGTCTGGATAAACCAGGTAGAGTTTGCAGAAAAATCTGTCAAGACCGTAGATAAATCTGCTGGATAAATATGAAAAATCTTCTGATTTCAGATAAACAGCCTGAACATTGAAATTTTATTTTTTTAAGTAAAAAATACTTTTTTTGTTAAAAATGTTAAAAAATTTGATAAAAATTTTTCAAGAAAATTTTCTTACAAACAGGTCAATTTCTGTAAAATTATTAAAGTAGTCAGCTGATTTTTTCACATATCAGAAATTTTTAGTTTTAGGCGTTTAATTTTTTTTGATTTATTTTGAGAAAATTTTTTTGTAAAATTACAAAAAAATCTGCTAAAATTTGAAGAAAAATATTTTTTAAAATCAGCATTTTTTTATTTATCAGAAAAATCTGATAACAGTTTTCTAATTCAAGCTGAAAGTTGTTTTACAGATTTTTACACAGAGTTTTTTTTTAGACTGTACGACTTGGGCTCATTATGATTTAATTTCAGAGAACCATCTCTTCACACTTGCCTGTGTGGATGACAACGCCAGCAACACTTGAGCGATATAGGTTTGTCCCTTTTTATTTTCCCGCTTAAAAATGCTTACATAATGTGGCACTCACTTTTCTCTTCAGAAATTTTTAGGTAATTTGCAAATGTGATCATTAGTTGGACCGATTTCCACATAATTAAGTAAATTGCAAATGTGATCATTGGTTGAACAGATTTTTTCATTTCAATAATTTTTTTCAATATTTTTTTTATTTTCGGACATTAAAAATATTTTACTTTGTTTTTTATCTGCCAAAAATTCAAAATAAGACCGAATTTACAAAAGGCAATTTTAATTGCGGCAATTCTGATTTTCTAGTGTATCAGAGAGAGAGGGAAGAATTTTAGATCTCTCTCTGATACACGATAAAATCAGAATTGCGGCAATTAAAATTGCCTAATGTAAATACGGTCTAAGTAATATTAAGACAACCGAAACAAAACCGATACAATACCGGTAAAAATCCGAATAAAGGTAATGGTTTTTTATCGGTAACGGTATTGAACATTTTTTATTTCGGTATTGGTAACGGTAACGGTAGTCAATATTAAAGGGTTTTTAATCGGTAACGGTATTGAAAGGGTAACGGTAGCCAACACTGCATAATACAGATTCCAACAAAATAAAAGTTGATTATATCTCCACTTACAGTAATCAGATTGGAATAAATTTGGTACTGTTGGAAAGGTAATTCGATAAAAATTTGGGGCAATACCAGTAATTTAGAGTTGTCCCAATAATTCTTTAGTAAATTAGAGGTTAACAATATCGAATTATATCCAAGCTCCGTTTTATATACGATTACGAGTAATTCTCATATTTCTCTAATTTTATTTTTTTTTTACTTATGATTTTTTTTTATAATTTATCTTTTCAGAGATATAACACCTATGGCCTTGGATCAGTACTATACTAACCTTAAAACTCAAGTCATCAAAGCCGAACGACGTGTTCTTAAAGAATTGGGCTTTTGTGTACACGTTAAACATCCACATAAACTGATTGTCATGTACTTACAGGTGTTAAAATATGAAAAACATGAACAACTTATGCAAATGTCATGGAATTTCATGAATGATTCATTACGTACCGATGTCTTCATGCGTTATAATCCAGAGACAATAGCATGTGCTTGTATTTATTTGAGTGCTCGTAAACTAACAATACCACTTCCATCAAATCCCCATCCATGGTATGGAATTTTTCAAGTTACCGAAGATGATATAATAGATATAAGTTATCGTGTTATGGAACTGTATACAAGGGGTAAACCAAATGTTGAAAAGTTGGAAGAAGCTGTAGAAGAGTTGAAAAAACGTTATATGGAATCCAGAAATAAATCAAAAGAACAACATACTCCGCCTACTGTTACAGCGGTGGATCGTAGTAATGGTTCACATAATGCTTGGGGAGGTTTTATACAACGTACTATACCATTACCATTGCCTAATGAAAAATCACCCAGTAAAGATTCGAGATCACGCTCAAGATCTCGATCGAGAGACTCGCGTAGAACAGCACGTTCGAGAACACGTTCAAGATCTCGATCACGTTCGGTATCGGATAATCGTTATAAGAAATCTAGACGTGATCGTGAGAGAGAACGTGATCGTGAACGTTCACGATCCCGTACACCGCCTCCATCAAAAACTAAGAAAAAATCAAGACATTATTCAAGATCACCCTCAAGTTCACCACATTCCAAGCATCGTAAAAGGTTGGTTTATTTTTAAAGTTGTTAGTAATAGTTATTTTTTTTTATTGTTTTTTTTTTTTTTTCTTTTTTAGGAAACCCTCTCGTGATCGTCATACTGAAAAATATATTGATAATAGACGCGATAAGTATCAAGAAAAATATCTAGATAAACGCCCTATGCATTATCATCATCATACATCTTCCTCCTCAAATAGTAAACATCATCGTGGTTATACTTCATCACATCGTGGCGGCTCACATCGTGATACTTCTCATGATGCTAGACATCGTAAACGTTAATAATTATTTTTGTGACTTATTTATGTTCAGGAAGTTACTATATTTTAATTATATTGATGAGTTTTATTTAATGTCCTTGAATTTTAAAACTAAAAAACTATATTAATTAAAAAAAAAAAAGAAAAACTAATGGTGACATTTTATTATTTGATTTTTTTAACGATTTTTGAAGATCATAAATTGGAGCTTGAAATGACGTGCAATCACCGGTCTCTGTTTTAAGTTGAAAGCCTTTACTATTTTTGCAAATGTATTTCGTAAATTAGCTTAAAAACTATTTCAAGTCTTAATTAATATCTTAATTTTAAAATTGTATAAATACGCTGGCGTAAGAGTCACTCATATTTGGTCGAGAAAAATTTACCAAAAATGTACTAAAATGTTTTCCCTTGTCGTTTTAACGAAACACAAATGCATTGGTTTCAACACACAAAAAAAAAATCCAATGAACGACTTTCATAATATTTATGAACAAATCCATAAAATTTATTAACTTTTTCATAAAAAATATAAACGTTTTCATAGTACTTATGAATAAATCATAATATGTGAAATTTAAGAACTATTTAACATTTTTTCATCAATACTATGAAAAAGTTCAAAATTTAATAAAAAAGTTCATAATTTTTATGTATTTGTTCATAAATACTATGAATTTCGTTCATTGGCAAATATTTTTTTTTTTTTGTGAAGATATGACGTTTCTTTTTATGTAAATTTTGTTGTTATATTATTTCTTTATTCATTTTTCTATTAAATTCTTCGGAAAATAGCTAAAAAATGTGAGCCTTTATTGCGTACAACTTTCGCACCTTCTTCGCTGCTCTGGTAAAGTTTAGGAGTTATAGGGTCGTTGGCCTAAAATTAAAAAAAAAATCGAGTTATAAAAAACATAAATTTTGTAAAAAAATAAGTAAAAACCCTGCAAAAAAAGAAAATGTTATTTCACTTCCTAGTGAAGAGCTTTTAAACTATAAAAAATGAGATACAATAAAAAACAAGTAAGAAAATTATAGTCGGTCAAGACCGGCCATATAATACCCTACCACCTTTCTACCCTTACTGGAAAATGGGTCTCAAGTTAAAATCAAATCTTTAATAAGTACAAAAAACACTAACAAACCAAAGTTGAGTAAAATATGCTTCTTTAACTGAATATCGAATTGATAAATGCAAAACAAGATGGTACGGTCATGTCATGAGAATGGAATACTCTAGAACTCCCAAACTTGCACTACAGACTAAGCCAATAGGTGCACGACAAAGAGGAAGAAGAACAACCTGGTCGGACTCAATGAATGAGATATTTATAAAGCTAAATGTCGATCCCAGAACGGCAAAAACCGCAGCTCAGGACAGACGCTACTGGCGAAATCTATGTCATACCTCTACACTGCAAGGTAGAAAAGGTCAGGAATAAGTAACTGAATATCGGACGAAATTTTCATATGGGGCCTAAGTCCAAAAATAGTCCGATTATAATCGGAATGGATTGCGTAAAACAAACACAAACACAAAATTTCAATTAAATATTTTATATTTTCATGAAATTTGAGAGATTTATGCGAATATCGGGAATTTGGTTTGTATGGGGGCTTAGACTGGCATTTTTCTGTATGGCCAAAAAATTGGAGAAAAACTCCAATTTTCAAAGTCCGGGCATTTTTTTATTCTACTAGGACTAAAACGGATGTTGTACAAATTTGAGGTCAATCGGATTAAATTAACCCGTGGCGCCCGGCGGTCAAAGTTTTGGATTTTTGAAAAATTAATTATATCCTTATAGATATATCTATTATAATACGGTTAAACCTTATAATGTTGACTTTTTCAGAATCTTTTTCTTGTCTTTTTGTAGGGGTTTTATACAAAAAATTTCAAAATTTCAAATTTGTTTGAATTAATTTTCAAATTTTTGTAGAAAAACCCTACAAAAAGACAAGAAAAAGATTCTAAAAAAGTTAACATCATAAGGATATTATTAGAGTAGTTTGAGCCAAAGTCAAAGAGGACCTTTGTATGGGGGCTAGATCTAAACATGCACCGATGTTTTCCAATTTCAATAGGTTCGTCCTTGGAGAGGCTTAAGTTTCAAATTTCAAGTCAATTTATTAAAAATTCCGACCTGTATCGTGTTTACGCCGTTTATATGGACAGACGGACGGAGGAACAGACATCGCTAAATCGACAAAAAGTGATTCTGAGTCGATTGGTATACTTAAAAGTGGGTCTAGGACCAATATTTCGGGTAGTTACAAATATCAGCACAAACTAATTATACCCTGTACCACATAGTTAGTGTAGGGTATAAAAACACAAGCAAAAACCCACATCCTTTCTTTTCTACTCCAGAATTTGTAGATACATATTCAGTTATAAAGTGTTGACTTTCGCGACATGACTACAAACCAGTAAATGTTAAGATATTCAGTAGATAACAGACATGTGCACGAATGCATTTAAAGGTCGTTTAGAGACATTCTGAAAATTTAGCAAAAATCAGTATATTTTATCCATTTGCAACGAATAAAAAATGTATCCTATGCTTGCAATGAAAAGAAAAAAACTAATGAAGAAATCTTAGAATTAAAAGTATACTAAAATATTGTACTCTGAAGCAAATAAATAAAATGTATTTTTACCAGAGACCAAATATAACAGTTATAAGTGTCTTTTTGTTTTAAAAAAATCATTAAACGAAAGTTGTCCAAACTAAGTATTTTATATATGAAAGGTCTTTCAGAGATGTCCCGTGTTAAAATTTGCAATAACTTCTATTTTTTGATTTTTATCATAAAAAGTATAAAATAACAGTTATTTAAAACTTTTTGTTCAAACAATTTAAAATGACTTTTATTTTATATTTATTGGAGTAAATAACTGTTATATCCGTTATTTTAAAAAAAATCAATCAATGTTTAAATCAATTACTGAAGTATTAGCTATCAAAAGGATTCTTTTGCATGCGTTTATTATAGTTTTATTTTAATAACTCGTGTTTTTTAATGCTCAAAGAGCTTTTGATAACAGTTATAAAAAATATTTTTTTTTTATTTCTGTTATTTTGAACAGATATTTATATAAATCATTTGAAACTGTTAATTTTAATTTTTGTTTGAAAAAATATTTTTGGACAGTTAAATTTGATTTTTTTTTCAATAAATCTCATAACAGTTATGGTCTCAGATTTTTACAACAAAATTTTTTTGAAAAAGAAGAATTTTGAGGCAGTTAGAGCGATGGTAGCTAAATTTCTAAAATATTATTTTGTATGGAAGCCCCCTTAAGGAGAGGAGATATGGAGTTTAGACACAATTTTGGGACATAAAAAATAATTGGGGTCGTCCTCACATTGCACCCCTCTACAAGCGACTCCGAGGGGGGATTTTTGTTTGGAACTTTTCGATATAATTTGTCCTTGAATCAAGAGAATTTTTAATTTTAAATATATGTATTTATAATTGCCACCTGTATTGTGTTTTCCCCGATAACCTGAAAAGAGGGGCTTTAAACCAGGGGGGTAATTATGTAACTTGATAGTCGTCAATCGTATCGTTTCCATCGTTATTCCATTACCAAATAGTGTCATTTTATGGTAATAGAATAATGAGCAAGCGATGACGATTGACGATTATCAAGTTACATAATTAGCCCCCAGACTTATTATACCCTAAAACACAGAGTTGTATAAGGTATTATAATCCGGCTCCAGGCCACTACAATAGGGTTAACGCACCGATTATTTGAAACCGAAAATGTTTAGGATATTACATAAGTATTTAAAAATTTAATTTGCTTAACTATTATTGATAATCAAATCGTTTAAATATTTAACCATGTACATTCATAACAAACCTGTTCTTCCTCAGTAACACGTTGAAATAATGGATGTTCCTCCATGTGTTTCACAATCCACTTATGCAAATCCTCCACATCAGTCATCGTGTACACAAGTCCCTGGAAATGAAAAAATGTAATTAAAAAAAAAATCTCACGAAAACTATTTCCGTTACTAACTCCTTTTCTCAATACAAACGCATATTCCGATAGCAAAGCCTGATTAATAATACGCCACTTATGTTTGGCCTTTTTAAAATGTGGATCGGGATATAAGAAAAACATTTTATCTAATTGATGTTTAACAAAATAATTGGGTAGGTATTTCATAGCATTGGTACGTATACAAGCAATATTATTATATTTTCCCACATGTTGTGACCGCAGTGCCTTGATACGATCCATAACATAGTCTGATACTTTGACACGTATTTCCATACCAATGGCCAAACGTTCGGGAAACATTTCACCTAGTGTAACTAAAAAACCGCCATAGCCACAGCCTATATCGGCAAATTCCACCCGCTTTGGTGGAGAATAGGTATCATACTCAGGATAAAACTCTTTCCAATTAACTTTTGAGGGATGTGCTGGACTACAATATTCAGAATTGAGTAATATAATAAATTTTTGATTTTAATAAAGCTTACTAATCAAAACTATGGTCTGCTATTGGATTTGAGTGTGCCCTTTGTCTGTAGAAACGTTTTTGTGGCAGGGACAATGTGATTTCTTCTTCCTTACTGGGAGCCATGGTGTTTACCAGTTGTCCCACTGTTGAAATTATTTATTAGTGTACTTCTTCTTAATTAACTTATTCACTATAAGTTGTTAACCCAAGAATAAGGTTGCCAATTCATTAAAAGTAATTGATATTACCCCGTGCATAAATACAAGTAAAAAACACTTGGGCAAATAACACACCCAAAAAATTAATCACACACAAAAAAAAATCTGTGTCAGATTGAGCAATCCTATTTGGTAAAATTTTTTTTCATACCAAATTTTTGCTAAAATTATGCATGTCGATATTAAAGTAATATAATTAATTTTTTATGTAAAATAAGCAAGTAACTTGCACAATAACACAAATTACTTGCACAAAAAAATTATCGAAAGAAAACAGAAAAAAACAAATACAGACCGCCATTTTCATGTGTTATAAAAACGTAAAAAGGAATTGATAAATAACATTAAAATAAATTAATAAATAAAAATAAATAATTATTTTTTTTAACGATAAATAAATGTAAGATAAATGAATGCTAAAGTTACTTTTGCTGTCATAACTTAAAACACCATTCATTTAGAAAAACCAATGAAGTCATAGACGTATGTTTCGATGAATTGCAAATGGAATGATAAATTGAGTATACCCCCATTCCGAAGACACCAATAAGGGTTAATAGATTTTTAGTTAAAAATTAGTGGTAATAATTTATATTTTTACAGGGTACTGGTAAATACATTTTTGAAGCTATGGCGAATCCTCCACTGCAATAAAGAGCGTGGGCACCAGTCCTGCCTTTAGTTATAAAATTAAAACCTAAAAACTCATTTATGTAGCAAAGCCAATGGAGTCCAGACCTGTTTTGATGAGTTACAAATGGAATGACAAAGTAAGTGTTCCTCCATACCAAGAGACCAATGGGGCTTACTAGTTTTTTCAATTAAAAATTTGTGTTTTGTAATAATTTTCTATTTTTACAGGGTGCTTTTAAATAAATTCGTGAAGCTATAGCGGATCCTTCACTTCAAGAAAAAAGCGTAGGTAGCAGTCACTGAAGAAAATTGTACAAAAAGGGTCAGTTGGTCGGTGGTAAATTAAATCATACACAACATTTATTATATTAATAGGGATTTATTGTGTAAAAATTTTAAATTCAAAAAATATACAAATTGTATTAATTGTGTTTATATATTGTTGGACTGTATATTTTATAACTGAATTTTCATTTAGTTCGGTTTAAGTCCATATTAATTATTTCTGAGAAATAATAATTGTTGTACAATGAGAAAATCTGAAAAAAAAACAATGGGAAAAATACAACTCTGTTAAAAGTTAAGATGGATTAAGTTTCTGCCAAATGAATACAACACGAATTAATGGTGAATAGGGGTTATTCAACACAAAGAGGAGTAATTCCAATTCTTAATTTCTTCAAAAGTTTCATTTAAATGGCTAATTTTAATCTGACACACATTAAGTGTGTGGCAATCGAAGGAGTGCTGATGATGGAAGGGTGGCATCTTCCGAAAGCTGTCGACATCTCCACTTAGCCTGTGTTGTCACTTGATTTTTTTCAGATTTTCTCATTGTACAACAATTATTATTTCTCAGAAATAATTAATATGGACTTAAACCGAACTAAATGAAAATTCAGTTATAAAATATACAGTCCAACAATATATAAACACAATTAATACACAACTCATAAGGTACATTGCAATTTAGTAATATTTCTAAGAATTAGAAATATGAAACAAAAATTCAAACCTAACGGACATTTTTCAAGATTTGAAAAGTCCTACTAAGGGTTAACAATGGGAAAAATACAACTCTGTTAAAAGTTAAGATGGATTAAGTTTCTGCCAAATGAATACAACACGAATTAATGGTGAATAGGGGTTATTCAACACAAAGAGGAGTAATTCCAATTCTTAATTTCTTCAAAAGTTTCATTTAAATGGCTAATTTTAATCTGACACACATTAAGTGTGTGGCAATCGAAGGAGTGCTGATGATGGAAGGGTGGCATCTTCCGAAAGCTGTCGACATCTCCACTTAGCCTGTGTTGTCACTTGATTTTTTTCAGATTTTCTCATTGTACAACAATTATTATTTCTCAGAAATAATTAATATGGACTTAAACCGAACTAAATGAAAATTCAGTTATAAAATATACAAATTTTTACAAAAATGTTATTAAAAAGTTATTTTAGTCACCTTTTCTTTTTTTTTTGCTTAAATAGCATTAGCATGTTTTTGCTTAAATAGCATTAGCATCAAAATTTTTTACACAAGCGTTTTGGCTAAATTGCGAAAACTACTTCGTCGGTTGTAGTTTTAACATATTTTTGGTTAAATTATGCCAGATTTTTGCTCACTCCGACACAGATTTTTTTTGCGTGTAGAGGCCTTAAGTGTTTTTGGGTGTATCAATAGCAATTACATACTTGGATTAGAGATGGGCCCGTGAGTGGATTTTGACTCACACTCACTCACGCAAACAATAATCGAATCACTTACAAATCACTCACCCAATTTTTTTTTATTCACGTGAGTAAAAAAAATGCGTACACTCAAGCGTGACTCACGCCAGATTCAATCACGCTATAAAATATTCTTTAAAAAAAAAAAAACAGTTAAAAATATTTTTTTGGCAAGAAATGAAAAAGAAAATGAATAAAATAAGGAAAATCAAAAATCAAATCATTCAAAAAAATGAAGACATACAGCTGCGGTCAAAAAAATAGCACCAGGATAAAACAAAATTTTCTTCGTTGGGTTTTTTTTAACAATTTAAACTTATGTCACTGAAAACGTGTCATAAGTTACTTACAAGAGTGTGCAACAATATTACATAAGAAAAGGCTAATTTGGTTTTTTATTTTATTAAAAATTTTCAGAGTTTTTAAAAAAACTTCAAAAAGACACAGTCAAAAAAATAGCACCACAGTACTTTTTGTATTTAAATTAACTTCTTAAATTTGAAAAACGAATGGATTATGAATTCAGTATTGTTGTGATATCTTTAAATATTAAAAAAAAAATTTTGTCGAGTGCTCATTGTTGACAATTACCTATGTACAACGTTATTGTACCGAATTCAAGAGATTTTGGGATCTTTAATTCGAAATTGAGTTCCAGATTTGCCAAACAGCCACCCAAAGGGCTTCATTACAAGTTGGTTGTATTCAAGATACTCCCTTCTCTATATCTGTCCATTAACTTTCGATTTGATCTAGATCTGGGGACTGACCAGGCCATTCCATCACGTTTACATTATTGTCCAGAACCAATTTTTTTGCCAATTTCCCGTCATGCATTGGGTAAATGACGTGCTAAAAGACCTAAATTAGTGGCATTTGCTCAGAAACTTATAGTAACATTACTTTCTGGATGATATAAACGTTAAGTGTTTATCCACGATTGTCCTAGTCCAATATGTGAGCCATGGTCCAATATATGAACCCCACTCCACAGTAGTAAAATATCCTCATCACCATAAGCACCATTTTAAGATATTTTTATTTCGAATTTTGGACTGAATTCCGCGTTATAGGGTCTTCTGACATAGGTTTCTGTTCCCATGTCTCCAAATAAAACAACAATGGATTCATTTGTCCATAGAACATTGATCCACTTTTAAGCTGGTAATTCTGAGTCACTGTTAGCAAACTTCAAACGACTTGCAGCATGCTTAAGTGACAGTAGACGCACTTTTTCGAATCTACAAGCGTTAATTTTGTTGTTTTGTAATCTTCGATGAACTTTTTCGGCATTTGCAGTCCTTTTTTAGCTCTGGAGCTGCCGTAAATGGGGCCTTCTTGCATGGTCTTTACAAACACCTAACCATTAATGGTAACTGACGTCGCTTGTGACTAAGTTTTTCAAGCTCTAAAGTTAATTTTGTTGAATTTTCAATTATTTTATAAGCGCATCCAACAAATTTTCCTGTTTCAGAATATGGTTTATGTTCAGAAATTATATTTTTTACAAAAGCACGTTTTTGAGGAGTGTAATGCTTTCCACGTCCTATTTTTATGAAAATAAACATCAAATTTAGTAATGAATTAATTTTTTTATAAATAAAAACTATCTTCCTTTAATATTTAACACTTTTATTTTAATAATTTAAACAATATTATTTTTCTTAATGAAATTTTGTCATTCGGTGCTATTTTATTGACTGCACTGATTCAGAGTTTTTTTAAAATATCGATCATTAAAAAGGAACCGTCCACAATTTTTGGAAAAAGTAAAAACATTTAAGGGGTATATACTTAGTATAAGAGTATAACATATTTACTTTAAACGAATACACACATAATATTTTGTTTTAATTGGATGAATAGAGAGTTTGTCATTGGTGCTATTTTTTTGACCGGCACTGTAAGTGCACTTTACAGGGCACAAATATTTTGGGGGAGACAAAAATTGGACCCCCTCCGGAATTAAAAAAGAAAAAAACCGAAATTAAAATTTAAGGGGGCTGGGCCCGGGGCCCCCCTGGAGCCAAAAAACCGCCCTCCCACCTACAAGTTTGTGTGGGTACTTAAAATAAAGGTAATTAAAAAAGAAAAAACAAAATAAAGGGGACCTAGGTCCCTGGGCCCCTCCAGGTCCAAAAAACCGTCCTAATGAGTTTAAAAAAAAAAGTCCACCAAAAAAAGTTTTTTTTTGCTTAAAATTTTTTTCTGCGTAGCTGGCCTTCGGCCGGGCTTAGGGATTACAAACTCCATAAATTAATTTAGCGGCTTCGCTAAATAAAGTTTTTTTGTATATCAAGCCTTTTACGTTGTTAATTACTGAATGGCTTAATTATTGAACTGAAACTTACTAAAATGGATTTAGGGGTTACAATATTGTTAAAATACATACAAAAAATACATATTTGCAATCGTGAGCAAATTACCTTTCATTTGAGCACCCATACGCACATGTTTGTGGGTGGGGCGGTTTTTTGGCTTTGGGGGTCCACCCCTTAAATTTTAATTTCGGTTATTTTCTTTTTTAATTCTAAAGGGGGTGACATATTGTTTTTTGCCAAAATATTTGTGCCCCGTAAAGTGCACTTTAACCAAAATGAATAACTCACTCAAAAATTCGAATCACTCACGCAGATTTTGTTTGAAAGGAAATCAATCACATTCACCCAAATCACGTGGCCTTCGCCATTTTCTAACTTTATATTGGTTATTTTGGGTATTTTATTTAAGCACCATTGTTGTTAACTCTGCTAACAATTAACAGTGAATATCAACAAAACAAAGAAGAACAATCAAAACAATCGCACGTGCAGTTTGTTTTCCACGTTTTCTTATTTTAATTTTGTACTTTTAATCAGACCGGAGGAAGTTTATGTTATAATATGAGTGATAATAATTTACTAGAAGTACTGTTTGTCAGTGATACTAATGATCACCAATTAACCTGCTCAGTATGGGATTTTCGTACCGGCACAAATTTGATGAATTATAAGGGTGGTGGAGGTGGTGCTGCCTTACATTCACTTACTCTTTTACGTTCGGAATATATATTGGCAGCCAATATTACCAAGCCATTATTACATGTATGGCCCATTAATACTCAAGAACAGATGACCGCTGTAAGATTTGTGGTACCAGGTGCTGTTACGGCTTTAGCACTATCGCCAGACGCTTGTTATTTGATAGCTGGTATACAGGAAACAATTTATATATGGGAATTGGCTACCGGACGTATGATGAGTACATTAGCTAAACATTATCAAACAGTTACCTGCCTTAAGTTTACCGACAATGGTTCACATTTTATAAGCGCCGGTAAAGATGGTGCTGTTTTAGTATGGAATCTAACGCAAGTTTTATCTCGAAATGGTGATGATGGTAATCATGAACCTTTATATACATTCAATGATCATGGTTTACCAGTAACGGATATTCATGTTGGAGCTGGTGGCATGAGATCGTATATGTATACTGTTTCCTTGGATCGTTCATGTAAAATTTATGATTTAAATAGTGGTACTCTATTGTTGAGTGTTGTTTTTGCTGAAGGCTTGCAAAGTGTTGCAGTTAATGCTATGGAAACAACAGTTTTTGTAGGCACAAATACGGGAAATATTTTTGAATTTTTTATCAATGATATTCCTAGAGTTAAGGTAAGTAAAAATATAGTAAATGAGTTTTTCTTTTAAAAAAAATGTCTCACGGCCGTATTTAAAATGAAAAGCGAGTGTCAATCTTTTTTAATCAAGTTCAATCGATGTTGTTATTCGTTTATCTTCATCATATTAATAAAATTATTGAATTGGTAAAATTATTGACTCGAAAGCCATACTCTCCCTGGATGAAAATTGTAAATAAAAAAAGTTAGATACTCGATGTTAGGCACTCGTTATGCCGCCGAAGAATTTACAACTTGTGGGAACATCCCACTCTACTAAATTAAAATTTTAAACAATCAAGTTTCATTTGATTTTTTATTTATTTTTTTTGTTTCAAAATTTAAATAAAATATTCATTCGTTATACAAATTTTAATAAACCACAACCTTAGTATATTTTTTTCACAAAAAATATTCTTAAAAAAGCAATAATCTGCAAGTGCTTAATTTAAAAAATTGCATAATTTACACACGTTAGAGTATTTCGCTTACCATAGATAAATCAATCACAACGTCGTTTGCTGAATTATGGATGAAACTCAATATCAACAACCATCACCCGAATCGGTTGGGCGTGAATTTGTCCGCCAGTACTATACTCTTTTGAATAAAGCACCCAATCACTTGCATCGTTTCTACAATAATAATTCCTCATTTAAACATGGTGATTCGGCCCTGGTAGTGGGTCAAAAGAATATTCGCGATTGCATTCAGCAATTGAAATTTCAAGATTGTCGCGCTAAGATTAGTCAAGTAGATGCTCAGGCTACATTGGGTAATGGTGTTGTTGTCCAAGTTATCGGACAGTTATCAAATGATGGCCAACCGATGCGTCGTTTTACCCAAACCATTGTGTTGGCTGCTCAATCGTCAAAGAAGTACTGTGTTTACAATGATATTTTTAGTTATCAAAATAAGGACTCGAACGAGGAAGCCGATGTTCAGACACGTTTGATACCACAACCACAAGCATGTCAACGAGTTACTGCTCCATCAGTTCAGCGAACAAATTATCAAACAACCCCGTATTCTTCAGGTGTGACAGTTATACATATTCTGAGGATATCAGGGTCAACAATTGTGGAGGATTACATTTTTTAAAATTGGATAACGAATAAAAATTTTATTTTACTTTTAAAAATCAAACGAAATTGATTGTTTTAAGTGGGATGAGAGATACTTTTTCTTGTGTAGAAAAAATGTCTCAGAATCTGCGAATTTTTTTTTATAAATACAGGGTGGTCCAATAACTGGTATCTTTTTAAAACATGCAATGAAATGAACAATACTCAATAGTTTTGAAACCTTATGGCTTTATTTGAAAGATCAATTATTCCCATTATTTATGGCAAACGACTTCATTCATGCGTTTGCCTGGGTTAGCTCCGCAGTAGCTCATTCTCGGCACCCATTTTTCTAATGTTTCTGGTTCTATCTCACGAATGGCTTGAACGATATTCGTCGAATGGGCCTAGAATATTTCTGGATTTCCCATGTTGCATGAATCTTTAACGAGACCCCTCAAAAAAATTTTTAAAGTTTTTAATCGGCAGCTCTGAAGTGATCAATTGTCACCGCGAATATGGCGAAAAACACGATTTCCGAACTAAGTGCGCAAAATATCGATTGTTTGATGGACTGTGGGACATATTGCGACATCCTTCTGAAAATAAATGTCATCCAAGTTGGTATATTCTATTACGGCCAACAAAAAGTCGGTAATCATGGCTATGTAGCGTTCATCTTTGACGAAAATGGGAGTTTCAGCTGTATTTTTGAAAATATTGTGTAATGATGCTGATACTCAAATCTATTGCTTTCTATAGATGAATTGGATTCTTTACAATACCTTGCGAGTTTTACGATCCCAAGATGTACCAATTTGTTTGTTAACATAACCTCATTTGAGTGCCTTATTTCGGTTAAAAACTTTTTTTCGAAAAACGTGCAGTTTGGCAGCGCAGTACTGCGCTACAACGCGATACAGCGGAGCAAGCCGAAGACGCATCAATGAAGTCGTTTGCCATAAAAAACGGGAATGTTTGCTCTTTCAAATAAAGCCATAAGGTTTCAAAACTATTGAGTATTGTTCATTTCATTGCATGTTTTAAAAAGATACCAGTTATTGGACCACCCCTTACTAAAAATTTCTCAATCAGAATTTTTCTATATAGGAAAAAAATCTTAGAATCTGCGATTTTTTCTGTGTGAGAAAAATGTTTCAGAATCAGAACTTTTCTATATAGGAAAAATATCTTAGAACTTTTCTAAAATGTCTCTGAATCTGTGGGTTTTTCTATATACACCCAGCAAAAAAAGAGCTTACCATTCACTACAAAATTCACCACAACTTATGAACCAGATGTACTTCTTCTTCAACTGAAACATTGATGAATTTAATATGGGCGTGACACACAAAGTATGTTCTTTTTATCGCCACTTTTCAGTGGTGAAAGATTGACACTTAAGTATAACATATATCACTAGTGTTTTTATTACAACTTCTGAAGTAATGATCCGGATGTTAATATAACTTGACCTTTTGGGAGCACTTTTTTCATCACTTCTTTAGAAGTACATATTTCTTGGCATTTTGGGTGTGATTATGTCATTTTTATTTGGTGATTTAGAACTTCTAAATTAGAAGTTCTTTTTTCACTTATTTTTGTAAGATTGATTGAAAGAGTATTTTTTGTAATATTTACACTAAAAACACTGTTCGACAGCAAAAACCTTCCAGTGAAATTTCTAACTGGTCCTTACAGATTTTGGTCTCCTGCTTCCAAATCTACCGTCCAAATTTTTCTAGCACGTACCGTTTTTGAGATATTCGCTGTTAAAAAGTAAAAAAAGCACTTTTAGGGGTCCACTGTTACGTATTCTTACGTTGCTTCCACGAAATAGGACTTGATTTCATATAAAATGGACCTCCTGATTCCAAAACTGCAATCCACAATTTTCAAGCATGTTCTGTTTTTGAGATATTCGCGTTTGAAAATTTTAGTGTGATTTATAAAGAATATAAGTGCGTAACAGTAGAGTTTGAGTTTTTCAAACGCCAATATTTCAAAAACAGTACGCGATAGAAAAATCTGGATGCCAGATTTGGAATAAAGATGCCTTATTTTTACTTAATCTAGTTCTATTGTGTTTGAGCAACTTAAGAATATGTTACAGAGGAGACCCAAATACTTCAATATTCAAACGCGAATATCTTAAAAACCTTACGTGATAGAAAAATTAATTTCATTGATAATCCAACGTATATACTTCGAATTAAAAAAAGGAGTAATTATAAAGATCACAAAACTAAAAAAAATTCACGGCAAATCGATTCACCAGTTTGTTCTGACCACAAGCCTAAACCTCAATTTTTTTAAAAAGCTTAAACAATCTTTAATAATGTGATCGAGAAACATCCGCTTTAGTTCGTAAATGTATTTATTTAATTTAGGACCATCATTTTTCGATATATGTAAGATATAGAATGGTAGTTAAACGTCAAATTGCTTTTATGAAATTAAAAAAATTATCAATAATCGATTTTCGTCTTTTCGATTTTTTAAGCTCTATATAAAGAGAAATGAAATGCCATTACCAAATTTAGTCACCATTTTTGCAAAACCTAAATCTATTCGAAGCTGGACGTAGAAAAAAGTGCATACTTCGTGTATCACACACATTCTAAGTGTTTCAGTTGAAAAAGAAGTTCATACACTCAAAAAATTTCATGCATAAAAATACGAAGTATTATTTCGTAAATTTTTTTTCGTACATATTACGAAATTTTCGTACATATTACGAAATTTTTGTAATTTTACGAAAACTTGGAATTTCGTAAAAATACAAATTTCGTTTATTTTACGAAGTACATTTCGTAGCCAAAAAAAATACGAAATACTTCGTATCTTAACGAAATATTTCGTAATTTAACAAAATATTTTTCGGAAAAAAAAAATCACAAAATCAAGGGGTTTGATTTATTTATCTGAATTACTAGATTTAACAGATTTAACAATTAAAAAAATGGAATAACAAAAATTTGTTCCTTCTCTTTTTAATATTTGTTTACGGTTTCTAATTTTAAATTATTTTCAGCATAACACAAAGTCAAATCACCCAAGATATATTTTTCAATGCAGTCTGTTAGGTGTTGCGACATTAGTGAAAAGTTATACGGGCATGTCACCGAGTCAATTCCGTTTAGAAATGGAATTGGAAATGGAAAAATATGTCGTAACTTACGAAATATTTTCGTTAAATTAAACATAATTCGTATTTACAAAAAAAAACTTCGTAATATGTACAAAAATATTTTGTATTTTTACGAAATATTTTGTAAATATACAAAATATTTCGTAGTTATACAAAATATTTCGTAACTTTACGAAATATTTTCGTAAAACTAAACATAATACGTGTTTACAAAAAAAAACTTCGTAATATGTACGAAAATATTTAGTATTTGTACGAAATATTTCGTAGTTATACTAAATATTTCGTAAATTTACGAAATATTTTCGTATTTATTTCGTAAATATCACTAAAAAAAACTTCGTAATATTTACGAAATGCCATAGGTAAATATTACGAAATATTTCGTTCCGGCAAAATCACGAAATATTTCGTACAATGTACGAAGTATTTCGTTCATTTTACCTATGAAATTTTTTGAGTGTATGTTGTGGTGATTTGATTTAGCGGCCTATTCTCAAAAAAAGTCATAACTCAATCATAACTCAATTTTTTCCATGTGGTTGTTGTAAACAATCACAAAAGAATTCAAATTTTGTTTGAAAATTTCAAAAAAATAAAGACCTGCTACCCACATCGTCTCAAAATTGACAAATAATTTTAAATTTTGAGTCTTTTTATGATTGTGTTTACAACAAACACAGTGAATATGAAGTTTAAAAATAATAAAATTAGTCATAACCAGTCATAACTGAGAATAGGCCTGTTAATTTGATATGATTTAATTCCTAAGAACATATTAATGAAGTACTTTGAAATCATTAAGTAAAGAACTGGTGAAAAATGTTTTTATTATTATTTTGTAGCATTTTTGGAAGTGATTTTAAAAGTACTTCTTACGGAATATGAAGTTCGGCACTTATCGCTACTGTGTATGTAGTGAAACCACTAATTCTTTTTGAACCACTTCGTTTATTTTTTGCTGGGCATATGTACATTAGGGTGGCACGAATAATGACTTTCGAATTTCGTCGATCGCCGGGCAAATTATGGTTCGTTTAGGTTTAGGTCTAAAAACTTTAAATTTTAAGCCAAATCGCACAAAATTAACCCGTGCCTTTAGGGGGTTAAAGTTTTGCCCCAAAAAAATTTTTTCACATACAAACCAATTTTTTTTTTTTTTGGATTTTTTAATTTTTTTTGTTTGTTTATTATTTTGCTTGATTAGCTTATTAACGGCTGAAAATTTAATTTTGGTGGGATACACCCTTGAGTTCGAAAAAAAAAATTTAGGGCCCTTGGGGCGTCGCGTAAGACGTAAAAAAAACAAACACATTCAATTTAAAATTTTTACGTGCGTTTGATTTCGGTACCTCACATTTAAATTTTATAAACGAAAAATTGTTAGATTCTAAGCAATCGACAAAGTTAAGTTTTTGTGATAAAATTTGAAACCCGGTAAAAAACGCATTTTTGCTGTTTTTTTTTATACATTTCAGAACACCATAAAGATGTTACGGATAGGAATAATTTTTATTTGTGGATGTGTCATTAAAAGCAACATCTCAGCTAAAATCTTTTCAAGTCAAAACTAAATTTTTTTTTTTTTAATTTTTAGAGTAGGACCCAAACGATCCTATTTTTTTTCGAACTCAATTTTGAAGTGAAAGGGTTTATCCAACCCAAATGAAATTTTTATTCGTTAATAAGCTAATCAAGCAAAATAAAATACAAACAAAATAAAAAATCGAAAAAAATTTTTATTTGTATGGGAAAATTTTTTTTTTTTGGGTTTTGCCCCTCTAAAGGCACGAAATTCGAAAAAAGGCATTATTCGTGACACACTAATGTACACAGGAAAAATGTCTCTAAATTTAAAAATTTTTTTATATAGGAAAAATGTTTCAGAATCTGAGAATTTTTCAGTTTTTTCTGAAAATTTTTCTTTCTATATAGGAAAAAACTCAGAATGTGAGAAATTTTCTATATAAGAAAAATGTCACAGATTCGCCACTTTATTATATAGAAAAAAATTATTTCAGAATTTAGACTTTCTATGTATATAATAAAAATGTTTTAGAAATTAAGAATTCTTCTATATAAGAAAATTGTCCCAGAATCAGAATTTTGCTTGATAACCAAAATGTTATAAAAGAATTTCTGTATAAATAAAAAAAATGTCTCAGAATCTGTGAATTTTTTCTATGTAACAAAAATGTCTGAGAATTTTTCTATATAGGAAAAATGACTGCATCTGAGAATTTGTCTATATAAGGAAAATGTCTCAGAATCTGAGTTTTTCTCAGTATCTGAGAATTTTTCTATATAACAAAATTTTATTTATGTGAAACAAAACGAAAAAGAAATTCGGATGTGAAATCTAGAACACCAAAAAAATTCGGAAATTTTCATTTTCACATTTTTTATGTGAATTACTTTTTTTTTGGAACAGCGGCCATAATTTTTTAAATTTAAATTATTCGATTTCAACTTCGAATGCAAACGTGATCAACAAAACACTAAACTTGATTTCATATGATGCGGAAATTTTCATGTGAAATGAAAAGTTGTGAAAGACAGAACAGAGGCCTTTGTATAATAAAAATATCTCATTGTAAGAAAGACTGTTTCTGTATAATAAAAATGTCTCAAAGGCCGCTGTTCCAAAAAAAGTAATTCACATAAAAAATGTGAAAATGAAAATTTCCGAATTTTTTTGGTGTTCTAGATTTCACAGCCAAATTTCTTTTTCGTTTTGTTTCACATAAATAAAATTTGGTGAAAGTAAAACGAATGCAGTTTTTTCCTAATAATTTTTTAAATTTTTATTATTCGATTTTAACTTCGTATGAAAACGTGATCAACAAAACACTAAACTTGATTTCATGCGATTCGGAAATTTTCATGTGAATTGAAAAGTTGTGAAGACAGAAGAGAGGCCTTAATATTAGAAAGTTTTTTGCTGAGTCTGTGATTTTTATATAAAAAATCTTCTAAGCCTTTTTTCTAAATAGAAAAAATTTCTCAGAATCTGAGACTTTTTATAATAAAAATATCTCAGACAGACTTTTTCTGTATAATAAAAAATTCTCAGAGTCTGCGACTTTATATTAGAAAAAGTTTTTTTGCAGAGTCGGTGATTTTTAAATAAAAAAAAAAAATCTTTATATTTGTTTTACACATTTCCAAGTTTTTTAATTCCATTTTTTTCTTTCTATTTACTCAGGAATACCATGTTGAAGAACAACCAAAATTATTTATAGGCCATACAAAACCAAGCTGTATAAACTGTCTAGTCCTATCATTGGATGGCCAAACTCTGATATCAGGTGGCACTGATAATCAGGTAATGGTATGGAATATACCCAGTCGTCAATTGGTCAAAACAATGCTATTTAAGGGACCCATAACAAATCTCCAAATACGTTTAACAAATCCTGTTATATTTCATCCAGAACATAAGCAACCCCATGTTTTTGGAGCCAACTTAAAGCGAATGATAGATCCCATAGAACAAGACGAAGAGCAGGCCATAGAAATAATGGTTGATTGTAATTATGGCGAAGATGAGGATGATGATCGCCTATCACAAATTAGACAATATTCCTATGCTTCCAATAACAGCAATAATTTTTCATCGACAGTGGTAGCATCGTCTTCTGAAAATAGCGAAGAATTAGAATCTTTGCGTAAGGAGGTACAAAAACTGAAACGTATTAATAAACGTTTATTTGAAGTTTCCAGTAAAGAGTTACTGCGTAATAAAAAAAAGTAATAGTTGATCCGTTAAAAATGTTTTAGTTTGTAACGATTTGTAATATTTTGAACTTTTATTTGACTGATAAGAATAAAATTAAAATCATCCAATATTTTTAATACTTTTTGATACAGTGTCTTTTTTCACCCAATATTTGGTCAATTCCCTGATACCTTTCCTGCTTCACTCCAGCCGCCTGCTCTTCACGTATCTTTTTTCTCTAACTCTAAATTGTCCACTCCAGAGACAGCATTTTCCATAGCCAATTCTTGTCGTATTTCACGATTGGAATGTAATAATTCCTTGAGCTGCTCGATTATATTATCGGTGCGTTGTTCAAAGAAGTCCAAAGCGGTACTAAGTTCATCAAGGCTATTATTTACAGCAGCCATTTCTAGAGGAATGGTAAAACATTTCAATGTTTACTTTTTGTTCTTTAGTTGTTTAATTCTTACCTTGTAAATCGGCCTCATCAACATTTTCATTGGAATTCTCTGAAGGATCGTGGTTATTTTTCGGTGACATGTTTTCCGTGTCACCTGACTTTTCGTCCATAATAAATGAATAACAAACAACAGCTGATTTATTTCTGTGTTGGAAAGTGTTCGGTTTTTGTAATTGTTTAAAGGTAATCATTTATGGTGAATGTTATACTGTTAAGAAGAAGTACTACGTAGAGTAGAGGTCCGAACAGAACAAGCCCGGCACGACTTTTTCCATACGATTTGACAGTTAAAAACCGTGACCGGCACGATAAAAAATTAAAACTTATTTTATTTTATCTCCGGGTTCTCTCAATCAGAGTCATAGAGTAGTACAACAAATGGCGTTTAAAAAAGTAGTAAACAAAAATCATATGGTATTATTTACGAAATTTTATCACAAATCGAAATGTGAGCGGGATGGAAGATACCAGTTTTACAGTGAGAATACAGATTGTTTTTGTCTCTCTTTGCTTTACGATTAAACTTTAGTTTGGCATTGCCAGAATTTTCCAATTATCTTTGGTGATGTCAGATCTACAAAACGGTCGATGGATTACTATGTCACTATGCTCTCAATCTCCCTATCTCTCATACTCCAGGGTTGCCGTATTTTCACAACCATTTTTTATTTTTTCATTCACAATGGTGTAACAAACGTACAGTAGTGCCAACTTAATCACAGTTACTATGTGATAAGCGATTTTTTTCCTTAAAATTACTCTAATTTTATTAAAAGTTAGCACCACTGAACAAACAAATGACATTTTTTGCCGTCGCCGTCCCCCGTCATTGTTTTGGGCCTGTATTCTCCGGCAACGGCAACCGTCCCCCGTGCCGTGCTTGTTCTGTTTCTACCTTAGTGCTGGAATAAAATAGTTATGAAACAAAAAATTTGACACTACCCCACACGAAAAAAAAAATCTGTGTCAGATTGACCAATCCTACTTGGTAAAATTTTTTTCATACCAAAACAAATTTTTTTTACCAAATTTTTGCTAAAATTATGCTTGTTGATGTTAAAGTAACATAATTAATTTTTTATGTAAAGTTACCAAGTAACTTGCACAATAACACAAACTACTTGCACAAAAATTTATCGAAAGAAAACAAAAAAAAAAAAACAAATACAGACCGCCATTTTCATTTTGAATTTTTGTGTGCGTGGTTCGTTTATTTTGTGTGTTATAAAAACGTAAAAAGGAAATTGATAAATAAAATTAAAATAAATTAATAAAAATAAATAATTAGTTTTTTAAAAGATAAATAAATGTAAGATAAAAAAATGCTAAAGTTAATTTTGCTGTTATAACTTAAAACACCATTCATTTAGCAAAACCAATGGAGTCCCGATGTATGTTTCGATGAATTACAAATGGAATGATAAAGTGAGTACACTCAAAAAATTATGTTAGTAAAATCAACTGAAAATGTCAGTTAAAATAACTACTTTGTAAGTTGTTTTGGGGTCAACTACTTTTTCAGTTAAATCAACTAACAATGTTAGTTACTTTAACTGAAAAAAAAACAACTGACTTATGTAGTAAAAATTACTTACATTTGTAGTCAAAACAACTAAAATGTAGTAAAAATGAAAAAATCAATTTATAATTTTTTTTCAAAAAATTTTTCAGAAAAAAAATTGAAGATCAAATTTTTTCAAAGTTTTTTTTTTTTTTTTTAAAGTTGTGAAAGATAAGAAAACGAAAATTAATTTTTTTTTGGAAAAAAAACTTTGAAATTTTTTCAGAGATAAAAAAAATATAATTAACTACTTTAATTAACTGTTACTACTTTAATTAACTGTTACAGAAATAGTTGTTTGATATTTTTCATACAAAAACAACTGACTTTGTAGTTGAAAACAACTAACTACTGTAAAATATACAAACAACTAACATGTATTAACTTACATAATTTTCTGAGTGTATACCCCTATTCCGAAGACACCAATAAGGTTTAATAGGTTTTTAGTTAAAAATTTGTGTTTGGTAATAATTTTCTATTTTTACAGGGTACTGTTAAATAAATTTTTGTAGCTATGGCGAATCCTTCACTACAATAATGAGCGTGGGCACCAGTCCTGCCTTTTGTTAAAAATTAAAACCTAAAAACTCATTTATATAGCAGAGCCAATGGAGTCCAGACCTGTTTTGTTCCTCCTAACCAAGAGACCAATTGGGTTTACTAGTTTTTTGAGCTGAAAATTTGTGTTTTGTAATAATTTTCTATTTTTACAGGGTGCTTTTAAATAAATTCGAGAAGCTATAGCGGATCCTTTACTTCAAGAAAAAGTGTAGGCAGCAGTCACTGGAGAAAATTGTACAAAAAGGGTCAGTTGGTTGGTGGTAAATTAAATCCTACAAAACATTTACTGGGCTATTCATAATGAGTAAATTAAATCTAATGTAGGTTTATTTGACTGATATTGCATGAATATTTCTCAAATAAACCTACTTTAAGTACACTTTAAATTTATGAATAAAGGCCTTATTATATTAATACACTCAAAAAATTATGTTAGTAAAATTAACTTAAAATGTCAGTTAAAATAACTACTTTGTAAGTTGTTTTGGGGTCAACTACTTTTTCCTTTTTTAGTTAAATCAACTAACAATGTTAGTTATTTTAACTGACAAAAAACAACTGACTTATGTAGTAAAAACTACTTACATTTTTAGTCAAAACAACTAAAATGTAGTAAAAAAAAAATAATTAATATATAATTTTTTTCTTTTTTTAAATGTTTCAGAAAAAAATTGAAGACCAAATTTTTTCAAAGTTATTTTTTTTTTTTTAAAGTTATGAAAAATAAAAAAAAACGAAAATTTATTTTTTGCAAAAAAATTTTGAAAATTTTTCAGAGATAAAAAAATAAAATTAACTACTTTAAATAACTGTTACTACATCACAGTACTTTTTTGTTAGTTGTTCAAAAAAACGATTTAAAAAAACTAACAGATATAGTTGTTTGATATTTTTCATACAAAAACAACTGACTTTGTGGTTGAAAACAACTAACTACTGTAAAATATCCAAATAACTAACATGTAGTAACTAACATAATTTTCTGAGTGTATGGATTTATTGTGTGAAAATTTTAAATTCAACAAATATACAAATTTTTACAAAAATTTAATAGAAAATTTATTTTAGCATAAATGTGTCAATTTTTAGCATTATTTTTAGTCACCTTTTCTAATAATTTTGATATATTTTACACTGAGGGAAAAAATCGTAGTCAAATCAAAAATGTTCATACTCATTTTTAAAAACCTCAAATTTTTTTAAAAAATTTTAATTATGAGGTTGAAAATTTTAAAATTTAATATGTTTCGGTCTCAATTTTAAAATTTTCCTTGTTTAAATTAAGTATTTAAGAACTCCCTTTTAGTTTATGATGCCACCATGATGAAAATCATCATTTTGATTATAAACATTTTAAAAATGAGTTTTAAACAACTTCAACAATGACGCTTCAAAAAATGTCAATTATATTAAAAAAGTATCGAGGCGAACATTATTAAAAACAAAAGAAAAACTTTAAAAACAATAAATAAGTGATTTAAATAAAACATTAACGAAATCTTCGTTAAAAGTGAAGTTTAAAAACAGTGAAAAGAAAAGTTTAAAAGCAGTGTAAAGAAAAATGAAAATAAAAGAACATTTTTAAAAAGTGGAAATTTATATGAAATACCAGAGTCCAGTCGCTACTCTTACAAAAATACCTGTGTGCATTAAAATTTTTTTAAAGTGCCTTAAGATAAGCTTAATTGTGAACTTTTAGGTGATTTTTTAAGTCACCTTAATGGAAATAGGACGTTGCAATATTATTAAAATACTTATAAAATATGTACCATTATAAATCACCGCGAAAGGACAAAATTAAGCAAATTTGTGGAGGCATATTAAATTTTTTTTGAAAATCACACAAGTGTTTTCTTCGGAGTAGCGACGAAATATTATTTATTCCTATACAAAGTAAAAATGTTCCATTTTAATTATTCTGTAGTAAAATAAAAAAAAATGCATACATATAAAAAATTTTATTTGTTTTATTTCAAAAGAAAATTTTAGGAGATAAGTATAAAGAAAATTGTATATTTATAATGGCCAATCTTAAATTGAACATGACTATTAGTTTAATTTGATTATGGGCACCGTTAATTTAAGCATAAAACATTTTTAAATCACAGTTCTTTCATTTCATTTTTAAAATGTTGTTTGTTACTCAAGTCATATTAAAAGTGTCCATGAATATTTTCAAATTGAGAAAAAACAAAGTTTGTTGACTTTTGTCACTGTTTTATTTTCAATATGAGAAAATTGATTTGAGAATTTTTTTTCTTAGTGTACCATATTTCTTTTGGTACATTTTACCAAGCTTTTGCTTAAATAGCATAATCATTTTCTTCAAAATTTTTTACATAAGCGTTTTGGCTAAATTACGAAAACTACATCGTTGGTTGTAGTTTTTGCATATTTTTGGTAAAATTATGCCAGATTTTTGCTCACTCCGACACAGATTTTTTTTGCGTGTATATAACAAATCAAAAAATTATAATACATAATTATTAGGGTCGAACCTGAATCAAATTGCGTCGCGCAAGACGTAAAAAAAAATAAAAACAAACACATCAAATTTTAAATTTTTACGTCCGTTTGATTTAGGTACGTCACATTTAAATATTAGAAACGAAAAATTATTGGGCGTTACGCCTTACGCGACGCAATTTGATTCAGGTTGGACGCTTAGGGATGAGATTTTCATGCACTAAAAAATAAAATGTGCGCAAAAAAATCTTGTTTTCATAGGAAAAACTTCATTAAAAGCAAAAAGTAACGCCGGGTTTAAATAGTAACATTTAAAACTTTATATAAGCAAGATTTTTTTTAGAACTTAAGATAATCTATAAAAAAATTTAAAGAAAAAAAATTATTTTTCTTATTTCCAAAATAAATTTTTAAAATTTAAAATAGTTTTTGAAACAAATAAATTTCAATTTGTGTTTTTGCTAATTTATGCCAAAATATGCAAGAATATGCACTTAAAAGTTGGAAATATGCACAAAATATGCATTTAAAACCAAAATATGCAAAAATATGCATTTTCACCAAAATATGCAAAAATATGCAAAAACAAATCGATGCCATTTTAACGCAAATTTCTTGATTCCGAAAAATAATTGGTCAATATCGTTTTTAGACAATCGACAAAAAACATGCATTTGCATGGAAATCTCATCCCTAATAATTATAATTAGAGCCTGAGCGCAACTATCTTTACAGAAACAAAAAGTAAATTTTTAAATTTTTTTTATATTACTAGAAAATTTAATAATCTAAAAATCAAAAAAAAATCAAGTAAGAAAATTATAGTCGGTCAAGACCGACCATATAATACCCTACACCAAGGTTTCCCGGAAAATGGGTCCCATGGATCGATTAGATCTATATGTTGTAAAACCTTTAATAAGTGAAGAAAACACTCACAAGTCAAATTTAAGTGAAATAGGCTTCTATTTGTTGACAATAAACCGCTTTAACTGAATATCGGGCGAAATTTTTACAAGGGGCCTGAGTCCAAAACTGGTCCGATGATTACCAGGTTTGATAAGGTTATTTAAGTACGCGTTTAACATACACAAACAAAATTTTAATTAAATATTTTCTATTTTCATGAAATTTGAGAAATTAATGTGAAAATCGGGAAGGTGGTTTGTATGGGGGCTACAAGAAGAACTGGTCCGATTTCTTTGAAATTCGAAATGATGATATGTGAAGACAAAACATGTTTACCATCCAAATTTCAAAGCGATACCTTCTATAATACGGTTATTAGAGTCATTTGAGCCAAAACTAAAGAGGACCTTTGTATGGGGGCTAGGTCTAAATATGGACCGATTTTTTCCAATTTCAATAGGCTTCGTCCTTGGGCCAAGAGAGACTTAAGTTTCAAATTTCAAGTCAATTGATTAAAAATTGCGACCTGTATCGTGTTTACACCGTTTACATGGACAGACAGACAGACAGACGGACGGACGGACGGACGGACGGACGGACGGACGGACAGACGGACGGACGGACGGACGGACGGACATCGCTAAATCGACTCAAAAAGTGATTCTGAGTCGATCGGTATACTTAAAGGTGGGTCTAGGACCAATATTTCGGGTAGTTACAAACATCAGCACAAACTCATTATACCCTGTACCACAGTGTGGTGTAGGGTATAAAAAATCATCAACATCGGTTCAGTAGTTTTTGCTGTTCAACTGCAGCCGATTTAGTCTTTTAAAAAAAGAATTCTACAAGTGAGTGGCAACCCTTAAAATTCTTGTTGACCGAATTTTGTGTTACAAAATTTTTAAAATATTACAATAATGGAATTCACGTCATAAATTTTAGACTTGCAAAATTGCGCAATATCAAAATTGCAACTTTTTTTGCTTGTTTCTTTGTGAATAAAAGCAATTGTATTTATATTAAAATAAACTGCAAATCTTTTCTTGCTACTACGCATCATATAAAAGGTAATAGAAAAATAAAAATTTTATTAAATTTTTTTTTAAAAAAAAATGTTGCAATATTGCACTATTGCAACGGTCAAAAATTCTGAAGTGAATACTCTGAATAATTAATCTTTCAAATTAAAAAAAAAAACAGAATTAAAAAATATTGCGTATTTATATTTTTATATGTACCTGTTTAAAAATTGCTCACGTTAAGACTGTTTTTTTTTGTCCTTTTAACTCCCCTTATAACGGAGCATTGAGTAATACACTCAAAATAATACATTAGTAGATTTACTAATTTTTTTGCTAATGCTGGTTAGCTAACTTTTAGCAAATTTTTAGTTGAGATTAGCATGTTAGCAAAAATATCTTGTAATCTTCATTTAGCGCATTAGCAATTTTAAACAAAATTTAAACTAATTTTTTTTGCTAGATTTAAAATTGAGTTGACCAAATTTTTACAAGTTTTTTTGCTAATATTAGCAAAATAAATGGTAAATTCTTTTTTATTTTCAGAAAACTTAAAATAGCGCTATCTCGGAAACTAAGCCAGATAGAGCAAAATGGAGGCCATTTTTGGTTCTTAGAATCTCCATAGTACACTCAAAAAAATACGTTAGTACTAATTTTTTTTTGCTAACGCTAGTTAGCTAACTTTTAGCAAATTTTTATTTGAGATTAGCATGTTAGCAAAAAATTCTTGTAAACTTCATTTAGCACATTAGCAATTTTAAACAAACTTTCCTTTGCTAAATTTGAAATTGAGTTGACAACATTTTAACAAGATTTTTTGCTAATATTAGCAAAAATAAATGGTAATTTTTTTTTTATTTCAGAAAATTTAAAATGGCGCTATCTCGGAAACTAAGCCAGATAGAGCAAAATGGAGACCATTTTTGGTTTTCGGGCTCTCCATAGTATCGCCGGTCCTCTTCATACGTGTGGACCCTAATGGGTCATAACTTTGGATCCAAAAAAGTTAGCATTCCCGAAAATTTTAAAATGCTCATATCTCGGTAAATATTGCCGACACTACAAAAAGTCCAAAAGCATTTTTGTAGCTCTCAACACGTAGAACAAAAGCTCTCCGAGTAATATTTTTGAAGTTATCGAGTTTTGTAATTCTCAAGACCCCAGTGGTCCCTTATAATCACGTATCTCAAAAACTAAGCAAGGTAGAGCGAAACGGACACAAATTTTGGATCAAAAACTATGACAATTTTTAAGGAACCCAACTAGCTCTAGGCCCATCGGGGTCTGGACCTATCGGGTCCGAACGCAATGGGGTCCTCAGATGTGTATGAACTAAGTTCAAAAAAAAAAAAAAATTAGTTAACTAATTATTGGCAAAACATTTTTGCTAACTTTAGCAAACAAATTGTGGGTTCAAAATCAGCAAATTTTCTTATAGGTTTACAAGCTTTTTTTTGCTAACATTACAGTTTTTTTTGAGTGTACAGCCTTAAGTAACATCCGCGTCAATATGAAAATTTAAAGTTTAATATTGCCAAAAACTTTGAACTTTTTTTTTTAAATGCACTGGTGTCCACAGGGCCCCTTGGTACGTGCTGCGGTATTTAAAAAAAAATTATTAAAATAAAACACTTTTTTTTTCTAATTTTTTAAATTATTTTCTGTGTAAATTTTTTTATTTCTTTTTTCTTCTTTTTTTTATTTTTTTATAATTTATTTAATGAAACTAATTTATTTAAATAAATATAATTACACCTAATTATTTGTTAGATTTTTTTGTTAATTAATAATTTTTCATTACTTACGTTATTCCTTTTTTAAGAATATAATTTGAATTCGTTTCATTTTTAATGCTATACAAAGCTTTTTTTATTTTGGTTTTTTTTTTTTTTTTTTTTTTTAAATACAAGTATTTTTGAATTTGTTTTTTTTTATTTCTTTATGAAGATAATAGTAATAATAACCATAACAATTAATTTAACTAATAATTTAAGTGTTATTTTTTGTATTTCTTTTTATTTTGTTTATTTTTTTCAATATTCTAAATTTTTTGTTTTTTTTTTGGGTTTGTTTTAAAATTTATTTTCGAAATGGATCTTCATATAGGTTCGTGTATAGTAAGGATAAGGATTTGTATATAAAAATTAAATTTTTTTTTTATTTTTTTTTATTTTAATAATATTTAACAAAAATTAGTCAATTTATGTAACTATGATTTAAGTTAGTTTTTTTTAGATTTGATAAAATAAAAACTTTAACTTTAATTTCAATTTTTATTTAGAAGGTCTTTGGTCGACTTTACACACAAAAAAAAATCGAGGTAATATTACCTAAAATTATAGTATAAAAATACCTTAGCGCCAGGCAAACGGGGCATTTGCTAAGTTAAAAGGTAATGTTACTTAAAAGCTAAGGTAATTCCTATGTTCGAAAATTTATTATGGTTGACAGAAATATACCTTAGCTTTTTAGGTAAAATAGCATTGATAAATAGGTGATATTACGTAAATAATTTGGTAGTATTACCTTGTATTAGTAATGGCTTTTTTACACCATTTCCTTTTGAAATTTAAATAAAAACTACGAAAAGTTTATTATTTTTAATTAATTTATTTTTTTTAATAATTTGAATGTTTACAAACTTTAAAGAAAAATTGATAATAAGAAAAATGTCTCATAATTTTATGAATGATTCAAAATCTGAAAATTTTTCTGTTATTAAACATTTTTTCAAAAGAAATACTCTCAGATCCTTAGACTTTTCTACAGAAAATATTCAGTTTCTGGATATTTTTTCTTTTAAAAAATCTGAAATCTCAGAATCTGAAAATTTTTCTATAGAAAAATGTCTCACAATTCAGAATATGAGAACTTTCTATAGAAAATAGTGTCAGAATCTGAGAATTTTTCTATAGAAAAAATGTCTCAGAATCTGATAATTTTTCTATAGAAAATATGTCTCAGGATCTGAGAATTTTTATGTAGAAAACATGTCTCAGAATCTAAGAATTTTTCTATTGAAAAAGAGTTTCAGAATCTAAGAATTTTTCTATTGAAAAAGAGTTTCAGGATCTGAGAATTTTTCTATAGAAAAAATGTCTCAGAATCTGTGACATTTTGTATAGAAAAAATGTCTCAGAGTTTGAGAATTTTTCTATAGAAAAAATTTTCAGAATCTAAGAGTTAGAATCTGACAATTTTACTATATAAAAAATTTCGAATTCTGACACATTTTTCAAAAGAAAAAATCTCAGATTCTGAGACATTTTTCTAAAGAAAAAATCTCAGATTATGAGACATTTTTCTATAGAAAAAATCTCAGATTCTAAGACATTTTTGTATAGAAAAAATCTCAGATTCTGAGACATTTTTTTATAGAAAAAATCTGAGATTCTGAGACATATTTGTATAGAAAAAAATCTTAAATTCTGAGACATTTTTGAATAGAGAAACTCTCAGATTCTAAGACACTTTTGTATAGAAAAAAAAAACGCAGATTCTGAGACATTTTTGTATAGAAAAAATCTAAGATTCTGATAAATTTTTGTATAGAAAAACTCTCAGATTCTGAGAGATTTTTCTATAGAACCATTTAAGATTCCGAGAAATTATAGAAAAAATTTAAGATTCAGATTTTTAGACATTTTTCCTACAGAAAAATGTCTCTGAGAATATGAGATTTTTTCTATAGAAAAAAATTTATCAGAATCTGAGATTTTTTCAATTCAAAAATGTCTCAGAATCTGAGAATTTTTCTACAGAAAAAATGTCTCAGAATCTGGGAATTTTTCTATAAAAAAAATGTCTCAGAATCTGAGAATTTTTCTATAGAAAAAATGTCTCAGAATCTGAGAATTTTTTTATAGCAAAAATGTCTCAGAATCTGAGAATTTTTCAATAGAAAAAATGTATCGGAATCTGAAAATTTTTCTGTAGAAAAAATGTATCAGAATCTGAGAATTTTTCTTTAGAAAAATTGTTTCAGAATCAAATAATTTTTGCAGAAAACATCTATGGAACTGTAACTGAAAGATTTTCAGATTCTGAGATTTTTTTTACAAAAAATTCGCAGATTTTGAAATATTTTTTATAGAAAAATGTCTTTTTTGTATTTTTTCTATGTGGAAATACGGTTGAGAAATATAGATGATTCTGATATTTTTCTTAATTCTAGTATTCTTGATGAGTTTTTTTTTTTTGTAAATGATGCTTCTTAAAACTGGGTCGCTGGATCCTTAGTTCTTGAAGACTTCTTACGTTATCTAAAAAACTGTAAAATAATTGATTTATTTTTACATAATTAATTTGCTAATAAAGTTAATTACCTTGATGGTATAATTTTTCGCGAATTGTTCATTTTTATGATTTGATTTTTATTGCGTTTAACAACTTCCAATAATTTTTGATGTTTGTATTTTTTATTAATTTTAAAATTATTGTCAAAAAATTTTTCGAAGTTCTACCTAATTTGAATAGTAAAAGTTGCATAGCCAATAGGTATTTAAATTACATATTGCTAAGGTAATAAACCTAATATTTTTGATTTCAAAGAAAAAATAAATACCTATGCCAGCTAAGGTATTGTTACCTCGATTATTTTTTTGTGTGTACGTTTGTTTAATGTGTCCTGTGTTGTCAACAAAAAAAAATATATGTTTAAATACGGTGATTAAGTTTTTTGTTAAATAAAAAAAAATATAGTCAATTACTTTTATCATTTATTTAAATAAAAAATAATTAATGGTATTCATCTAACCGTATAAACGCCTCGTATAATATGTAAGTCTGATAAATTTATACAATTTATGTCAAACTCCATTTATAAAAAATAAGTTTGGTAAGTTTATACGGTATACTTGGTGTATACGAGTTTAAATGAATACGGCCATTATTTTTAAAACTTTAAAAAATAATACCCAATTACTAGTACACTGAAAAAAAAGCTTCGTGAAAATAATGAAAATTGACATAAACTTAATGAAAAATGACTCACGTTTTCAACCGAAGACATGTTTCATTTGATCAATGAAACGAGTTTCATTAAAGTTCCTTTCAATGAAAACTTACATTGAAATAATGCAAATGTTCGTAGAACTTATTCAAAACGTTTTATGAAGTTTTTCATTATATGAATGAAAGTGTTCATTGATTATAAGTGGAACAACATTAATAATAAACAATTTTTGGTGAGTCATGTGTAATCGTCACTGAAATTTATTTAACGTGATTGTAGTATACATTTATGTAAACTACAATCACGTAAATTAAATAAAATTTCAGTGACGATTATACGTGACACACCATGGTAGAAAAAAATACACTTTCACATTCTTTTATGGGTTTCTTGGCTAAAGTGTACTTTACGGGGCACTCAAAATAAAATAAAAAAAATGCCACCCTCCCCCTTCAAAATATTTTTTTTAAAAACAACTCACCAGTCCCCTAAATTTTAATTTCGTTTTTTTCTTAAGCGGGAGGCACATTTTTTGTTTTAGTTTTTATGTGCTCCATAAACTATACTTTTGGCATTTTTTGACACAAAATGTTACTCCAATCTTAAATTGCACACACGAAATAATATAAAAAAGCGCGGATATTAGTAAATATAAAACGTCCGAAAAAATCACAGAAACAAGTTAGACATTATTTATAGAATTCACTCGGATTTCACACATAAAATTTTACCACAGCATTAAATTTTTATATATAAATAAAACCACGAAATGATATGAAACAGCGCTAGTTTTAGTCAATATTTAATTAATAAATAACATTTCATTTTTAATTTCCAATAAAAAAAAACACAAAAAAAAACTCTAACCAGCTGTTTTTTATTTGTCAATATTTCCCGGGTTATTTAGAGACTAAACAGACGCGACACGACAAGTGTTTAATTAGAGACTAAACAGACGCGACACGACAAGTGTCACAAAACAACAAGTTTAATAAACAAAATTTAATGAAATTTTTGAATGAAAGTATGAAATCTAATGAACAAATTTTTATGAAATTTGTTACCAATAAGCATGATATTTTAATAAGCTTGTGAATTCCTTCATTGGTTAAATGAAATCAAAATAATGAATCCGTTTCATTTATATCACGAATGTTTTTTTTTCAGTGTAGCAAAAATTAACCCTTGATGGTAAAGCTAATTCGGATATACGTTGAGTTCAATGGTGCTAGCCGATTTTCGAAGTTAGCGCTCTTATACGCGATATTCGCCATTTAAAATTGCAATGCTAAAGTACCTCAAAAATGATTATTTATGCTTTTGGGATAATTCCGTGGAAAAACAAAAATTTCGCAAAAAAAAAATAAGCGAAATTTTTTTTTTTCGAAAACTTTTGATTTGACCGTCCAACCTGAATCAAATTACGTCGCGTAAGGCGTAACGCCCAATATTTTTTCGTTTCTAATATTTAAATGTGAGTTACCTAAATCAAACGGACGTAAAAATTTCAAATTTGATGTGTTTGTTTTTGTTTTTTTTTACGTCTTGCGCTACGCAATTGATTCTGGTTCGACCCTGAAATTTAAAAAGAAAAGACAAATTTATTTAAATAAAATTTATGAAGTTCATAATTTTTATTTCCTTGCCAACTATAAAATGTTTGAAATTTTATAGTCCGTTACAATAGCCCTGTTTTTTGCAGACCGGATTAAGATTTGGATTAACTTTATTTAGTTAAAAAATGGGTCAAATCAAGTCCAGAATTTTTTTTTATAATTTTTTTCTGAAATTACATACAATTAGTAAATATAAACAGAAAAACAAATTAAGCTTTGTCCAAAATGCAAAGAATGAAAAATAAATTTAGTTAAATCCTAGGATTAACCTAAATTTATTTATACCGTTTTACATTTTGGACAACGCTTAATTTTTTTTCCTGTTTATATTAACTAATTGAATGTAAATTCAGGAAAAAAATATAAAAAAAATTCTGGACTTGATTTGACCCATTTTTTCAACTAAATAGAGTTAATTCTAATCTTAATCCGGTCTGCAAAAAACAGGGCTAATATTAAAAAAGCGGTGAAAAAATTTCGCAAAAAAAAAAAAAATCCGCGAATAAAATGTTATCTTATCGTACTGATTTTTTGTACATTCAATAGAGTTTAGATGATAAAAATTCAGCAATTGTCTAAATCAGCGGTTACCAACCTATGGTACGCGTACCACTAGGGGGTTCGCGAAACTGTCCGCGGGGGTACGCCAAATTTTAGTAATTTGGACATTCGTTTTAGATTCACTTTTCAATCCTGGTTTCGTACTGGCTTCCAAAGTTTTATATAACGTCAAGTTTTTAAGAAAGTTGAAGAACGTATTTTTGTGCAATTTAGAGAGCTTTTTTTGCGATATTTTTGAATGATATTTTGATGCTGATTCCGATAATGGTTCCCAAATTTATTTTTGATGTCAGGTTTTTGAGAAACTTTATTTCAAAGTTCTCAAAAACGTGTTTTTGGAAATTTTTGAGATCGGTTGTGTTAAAAAAACTTAAAAGCATTATATGTCCGCCCTCTGAGACAGGTTTTTGGAACTTTTATAAGAGTTCAAAAAAAGTCCGTTGTTTTAATATTACACAGAAAAAAATATAAAAAATATTTGAGTAAATTTTTAATACTATTGAGTTAAAAAAAATTTAAAAAAATATTAAATTTTTATTAAATTATTTACTTAAATTGTTTTTAAAATGTTTGAGTAAATTTTTAATTGCGACAATTAAAAAATTACTCAATTTTTCTTTTTAAATTTGAGCAAGTGATTACTCAAATTTGTTTCCTCCATATTTTTTTCTGTGTAGGTGTAGAATCGCCTGGTGAAATCAGATTTGCAATATTTTCAGCCGTTTTTGCACTGCAGAAAAATCAGCTCAAAATCAGTGTTTTCCTATCCATTGAACCACCCCAAGGAGCGAACATTTTTCCAAAAAAAATCCCACCATTGTTTCTCCCCTAAACCCTTCAAAAAAATTATAATACCCGCAGATCAAAAATTTCAAAATTAACTCTAATTTTTATATGTGAAGTTTTTTTGACGAAATCAAAAAACTCGTTAGGGGGTACGTGGCTGATAAAATTTAAAATTAGGTTGGTAAAGGTTAAAAAAAGGTTGGCAACCGCTGGTCTAAATAATAGAAAAAAAAATGTTTTTTTTTACTTTACAATAAAACAAGTAAGAAAGTTATAGTCGGTCAAGACCGACCAGTGTTTTCCGGAAACTGGGTCCCAAGTCCGAACATGGACCGATTGGTTTGTCTTTTGTTAGATTTTTATTTAGTGTAGAAAACACATTCAGATCAAACTTTAGTGAAATTGTTTTTTTTTTTTTTGCCAATAGAACGATTTCACCGAATATCGGTCGAAATTTTTATATGGGGGACTAAGTCCACAAATGGTCCAATTATATTCCGATTTGATTAGGTTACTAAAGTACACATTTAACACCTAAAAATAAAATTTTTATCAAATATTTCCATTTTTATGAATTTTGAGGGAATTATGTGAATATCGAGAGGGTGGTTTGTATGGGGACTACCAGCAGGACTTACCCGATTCCTTTGAAATTTGGAATGATGATTCGTGCAATTTGATTACCTGTGAAATTGCAAAGCGATATAATTTATAATACGGTTATTAGAGTCATTTAAGCCTCATCCAAAGGGGGCGTTCGTATGGGGGCTAGGTCTTAACATGGACCGATTTTCTCCAATTTCAATAGGCCAAAAGATGCTTAAGTTTCAAATTTCAAGCCAATTGATGGAAAATTGCGACCTGTATCGTGCTTAAACCGATAGATGGACAGACGGACGGACGGACATCGCTAAATCGACTCAAAAAGTAATTCTGAGTCGATCGGTATGCTTGAAGGTATGTCTAGGACCAATATTTCGGGTAGTAACAAACATCAGCACAAACTCATTATACCCTGTACCACAGAGTGGTGTAGGTTATAAAAATTTAATCGCGAATATCGCTACTTTGAAAAAAAAACTATATTACAATGGGTTTAGTGCAATGGTTCCCAACCTTTGATTCTCGCCCAACTGGGGGCAATTTGAATGCTTCAGGGGGGGGCAACGAACAAATTTTTAAGATTTTTTTTTGTTAAAAAACTAAAAAAATAATTATTTTAGTTAAATTATTCAGTTGGTTGTTGAAGACTTTTGCTAAAAACTTTGTTTAAAACATGATTTTAACAAAAAGTTTGCTTAACTACAAGCAAATTTTGAATTTTAAAACAAATTTGAAAAATTTACACATTTTTCTTGAGTGTAGGGGGGACATTTTAGTTTTTTAACTTAAAAGTGGGGCATGTCCCAAAAAAGGTTGGGAACCATTGGTTTAGTGTACACGAAAAACCTTTACCAAGCGAGCATTCCAAATTCAAAATTAACTAAAAAAAATTTATTTTTACGAAATAAAAGATTTTTCGCGAATAAAAAATATTTTTTGCGAAAAAATTTAAAGTATCATGGTTTGTTTTGTTAATTTAACATAGTTGAATGGCTTTAAATTTAAAAATTATTTCAAAAGTTTAAAAAAATCGTTGATATTGTACTTGAGCATCAAAATTTTAAAAAGCGAATATCGCGAATACGAGCTCTCGTTTCGAAAAACGAAATATTAAAAAAAAAAAACATAATTTTTCTTATTTTCAAAATAAATTTTTAAATTTAAAATAGTTTTTGAAACAAATAAATTTCAATTTGTGCTTTTGCTAATGTATGCCAAAATATGCACTTAAAATATGCACACAATATGCATTTAAAACCAAAATATGCAGAAATATGCATTTTCACCAAAATTTGCAAAAACAAATCGATGCCATTTTAACGCAAATTTCTTGATTCGGAAAGATAATTGGTCGATATAGTTATTAGACTATCGACAAAAATCATTTATTTGCAGGGAAATCGCATCCCTATTAATAACTATTTTTTTTAATAAAATTAATTACAAGAATATTTAACTATGTTTTAATTTTTATTTAACAAACATTTTAGTCACTTAAACTTTGGGGGCTTAAAATTTCCAAAATAAAAAAAATTTTTAAATAATTTTTGATACACAATCTATGAATTTTTTAAAAAACGAGGTATTAAATCCAATATCCAAGAACAATACTGCCTTCCACATCTTCATTTTAGTAGTTTTGAGACATTTAGCTTTTACGTTTTTTTATATTTCGCGTCTTGAAATTAAATATTTTTGAAAAATTCCAAAATTATCTAAAAACATATTATTTTTATTCAATTTTATTATCGTAACCAACCGGGGAAATTTCACTCAATTGTAAAATCTCTTAGTAAGATCACGATCATTAAATAACTAACAAAAAACTATTAAAACAGATTTATATTTGCTAAATTATCTTGACAATGGAAACTTATAAGTTCCGAAACACGTGTCGACTAATACCCTATTCACACTTACAGTTTTAAATCGTTTTTAGCAATTATTTTTAGCATTTTCTGTCAATATACGTGTGAATAGGGTATAAGTCTTGCAAAAATTACCAACATAAACATAAACAACATAAATTTAAAACAGAAATTATTTTCTTGAAAATTATTCTATGCGAATATCATAGTTGTAATTAGTAAATTAAATAATGACCTCGAGCTTAAATAAACCTACTCAAAATCTCATTGTATTTTAAAGGTAGACAAAAACAATTGTTATTTTTTAATAAAAATTAATCAGAATTATTTGAAATAATTTTTGTAAAAAATATTTTTTGTAAAAAAAATATTAAAAAAATTTGCGTGAATAAATTTTTTTATTGAACCAACACTCAGGGGATACCCCCAGTGAGAAAAAAACAATCGCAAAAGTGAAAGCGTTGTGGACGGTTGTACGAGCGTTCTGTATACCAACTTCAAAGCGATCTTCAGATGATCCGAATGATAACATCGATCCCAGAAGCTGTACCCACCACTGCTTGGAGAGCAGCAGCGGCGTACACGTATAGTATGGTCCCTGAAAAAGCTCGAAATAAAACGAGAGAATTCATTACCCACACCAAAAGCAATAAGCTTATACCCCAGGGATGAAATATGGCAATTTCTTTTGGTATCAAAAAGGATTTTAAATTGTACTTTTTTGGCCCTTAAGGTACTTTTTTTATTTTATTTAAAACAACAAAAAAATAGTAATTATAAGGAATGTGATTTCCATGCAAGGACATGTTTTTTGTCGATAGTCTAAAAACGATCTTGATCAATTATCTTTTCGAATCAAGAAATTTGCGTTAAAATGACATTGATTTGTTTCTGCATTTTGTTTTGCATATTTTGGTGAAAATGCATATTTTGTGCATATTTCCAACTTTTAAGTACATATTTTTTGATATTTTGGCATAAATTAGCAAAAACACAAATTGAAAATTATTTGTTTCAAAAACTATTTTAAACTTAAAATTTTATTTTTGAAAATAAGAAAAAAAAATTTTTTTTTTTTGTTAAAATTTTTTTTTTAGATTGTCTATATTTTAAAAAATCTTCCTTACCTAAAGTTTTAAATGTTACTATTTAAACCCGGCGTTTTTTTTTTTGCTTAAGAAGTTTTTCGTATGGAAACAGATTTTTATTGCCCAAATTTTCCTTTTTAGTGCATATTTTAAGGTTTTTTAGAGCATATTTTGAGTTTTTTTATCGCATATTTAATAACGAAGCGAGATATCAAAAAATTACTCATGATCAAAATTATTCTTTGAAAAAATGACAGCGATTTTTTCAACAACGGCTCTGACGAAGATTTGGATTTTCGTTGAAATATATTAGTTGGGCACCCCAAATTCGTAATCAAGAAAGACATTTACAGTGTTCGCAACTTGTGGTTAAAGTTGGTTCGGCCGAGTCGTGAAAAGACAGCTGATATTCAATAGACCAGCGGTTACCAACCTTTTTGGCTCGCGTACCCCTAATTTAAAATTTTGTCAGCCGCGTACCCCCTAACGAGTTTTTGTTTTCGTTAAAAAACTTCTCATAAAAATATTAGAGTTAATTTTGAAATTTTTGATCTGCGGGTATTATAATTTTTTTTGAAGGATTTAGGGGAGATCAAAACAATGGTGATATTTTTTTGGAAAAAATTTCGCTCTTGGGGTGGTTCAATGCATCTGAAAACGCAGATTTTGAGCTCATTTTTCTGCAGAGCAAAAACAGCTGAAAATATTGCAAATCTGATTTCACCAGTCGATTCTATACCAAAAATTTAAAACAACGGATGTTTTTTGAACTCTTAAAAAAGTTCAAAAAAAACATCACAGAGGGCAGAAATATAATGTTTTTAATTTTGCAAATGTTTTTTTTTTTTAATACAAGGGCAGATCAACAATTCCGTGACTTTTCGAATGAATCACCCTCTTATATACAATGAAATGGCATTTTGAGCTTAACAAAATGATACCAAAATTTCCACTCCATCACAACCCGTCTCAAAAATGTCCAAAAACACGTTTTTGAGAATTTTGATATTAATTTTCTTAAAAACCTGACATCATAGAAAAATTTGGGAACCATATTTGGAATCAGCATCGAAAGGTTAATCGAAAACAAGTTGTCAGATCTCAAAATATCACAAAAAATGCTCTCTAAATTGCACAAAAATACTTTTTTTGTCAACTTTGACCTCAACTTTTTTAAAACCCTTTGGAAGCCAGATGCGGAACCAGCATTGAAAGGTTAATCTAAAACGAATGTCCAAATTACTAAAATTTTGCGTACACCCGCGGACAGTTTCGCGTACCCCCTACTGGTGCGCGTACCATAGGTTGGTAACCGCTGCAATAGACCATACTTCAACATAAATAATACTCTTTTAAATTTAAAAAAGTTTCTCCACGAATAACAATATTTCAATTACTTAGTAGCAAATGGGGGACAAATTAATGCAAGAAAAAAATTTTAATAAAAAAATTAATTTAAATTCGTTCAATTTTGAAAATGTATCAAATGAGTGTATTAAATAGTATCAAAAAAAGTACATTTGTATCAACTATTCCATCCCTGTTATACCCTGTTCTCACGTACAGCTAAAAACCATTTTTAGCAAAATATTTTTAGCACTTACAGTATATTGACAGAAAATGATGCTAAAAACGGTTTTTAGCTGTACATGAGAACAAGGTATTAGACACGATCGAATGCTTTGGAAATATATAGAGCCACCACACCACATACTCTCCCCGAAATGGTGTATAGACAGACTCCAAAGTTCTAATTGAAACGCTAACAGGTCTCTACTTAGTTGAACGACTTTTATGAAAACCATACACTCAAAATAATTCTACAGTTAAAGGTTTAGTAAGTGATATTGTACCAAAATCTACTAATTGGTTACTATTTTTAGTATCTTCAAAGTACTAACATTAGTAATTTCTACTGGTTTTGACTAATATTAGTTAAAAATTTTAGTATTGGTTACCAATTTCTGCACTAGGTCCTTTTGGACTAAAATTAGTTAAATTTTTAGTATTGAATACCCACGTTTTTTTTTGGGTGTACTGTCGGTCATGGAGTAATGAGTTGGACTCCAGAAAATTAACGAGATGATAATTTGATTAATTTAGCAGTTTTGTTTTAGTGATGTAGCATTCTTGTAGCAAAGATTTCTGTTAACATTGATTGTGTATCAAAAACATTTAGGATACTCACAGTCAAATGATCAAAAGATTTGTAAATAATTGTATTCATTTATAACGTCCGTCTGAAATTAAAGTTTTTTTTTTATTCATATTTTATGTAGTATGTTTTTGTTGTTTTTTTTTGTTTAATTTTTTTTTTTTAAATTCTAATTTTAGCAAATGTAGGCACCCTAATTTTTAAAGCTTTTTGCAAAACACTTTTTTTTACTTATTAATTCATCGTTAAATAATAAATAACAATATTTTTGTTTAAAATATACATATTTTTAAATTTATTTTATTTTCAGTTTTTTTAGTTTTTTTGTTTATTTTTTTTATTTTTTTTTAATTTTAACTGAATTTTTTAGTTACTAATTTTTAGTGTATTTTTTTAATTTTTTTTTAATTTAATATTGGGGTCTTGGATTTTATCTGGTTTTAAATTTAGTAACGTAGTTTTTAGTTTAAGGTTTTGCTTTTTTTTAATGTTTTTAGTAAGTTTTTATTTATTTGTATATTTATTATTAGTTTTTGTTTTATTATTTAGATTTTTAGTCATATGTATAAACATTTGTTTTAAATTAATTTGCATTCTTGTTAAAACGTACAACTCTATATAAATTGGTCTTTGTTGTCTCTTTTTTTTTATTAATTTATATTTTTTTGTTTTATTGTAAAAAAAATCTATGAAATACTATACAAATGTTTAAAAGTTAACTAGTTTTCTCATTTATTTGTTTTTTAATGATTAAATTTTTTTTGGGGGGCTCTAGGATAATGAATTGGTTAGATGAGCAGTCAACTATTTGTGTTAAAATTATGGGGGCTTTCTAGGTTTTTTAAGTAAATAAATTATAATTAAATAAAATATGTTTTCGAATCCATTTAAAAATTTCAATAAAATAATTTTTATTAATTTAAATATTCCCCCGACTAATTTTACTATTTTTGTTTTAATAACTATTACGGGAGTTTTATTTATAGTCTACTTTTAACTCAGCAATTATTTTAACTACATTATCCTTAAATAGTAGCTAAATTAATCATTTTCAGCATTTTTTTTTATTTTGGAATTTTTCATTTAATTTTATTGTTTATCATCATGAAAATTGTTGTAAATTATGTAGGGTTAATAGGATTTCAAAGGAAAGTGGTAAATATTATATTAAAGCCCTTATGACACTTGCAAGGGAAGTATCTCAACCCTTATAAACCGATTTGCATAAAACTTAAAATATATATCAAAGAGACAATTCTAAGGTTGGGGTGTCTCGGCTTATCGGCCATATCGGGGATTTAGGGGTTCAAAACACGGGTCAAAAAATGGCGAAAAAATCGTTTTTTGATTTTTCAGCCATTTCTTTTTAAGAAACTATATGATGTTTTCATATGAGAAGAAAGGTTTTTTTAATGCCTATCCAATGGTGGCATAACCTTGTAAAAATTCGGCTTCTTTAAATATTTTTTTCAGGAAAATGTGTAAATTTTGGGGGGTACCTATGTGAAGACATAGACCTACGATATCCATATGGATAAGAAATAATCTTTATTAAATTTAAGTCGACCCGTATTTTTGCCCTAGACGATATTCCTGTTAGTTCGGAAGTTATCAAAATTTTCCCGAAGGTCCACATGGTTTCATAAGGGGACAACGAAATTTTTAAACACCGATATGGCCGATAAGCCGAGACACCCCAACCTTAAAATCGTCTCTTTAATATATATTTTAAGTTTCAGGCAAATCGGTTCATAAGGGTTGAGATACTTCCCTTGTTGGTTGTTGTTTAAGTGATTTGATTGGTTGATTATAGCAAACAAATGAGGGAAAGGATATACAAAATAATTTGGTAACAGTACTATCAATTTTTTACCCTGCAAAAAAATCATTACCACTTCCAAGTGGAGTGCTTCACAACTATAGCAAATGTAATCAAATTAAAAAAATAAAAATAATCTACTCCAGAATTCAAAGATATTCAGCTCTTAACTCGAAACCTTACGCGACACCTCCATACAAAAGTATTCCAGGCCAAATCACTCACATTTTGACCCGATTTTTTTTTTGATATGTTTTAGTACGTATTAAATGCAACTTGCTGTCAAATTTTCAGATTTTTATACCATGTTGGTGTTGAGTAATAAAATTCAAAATGGCGATTTTTTCAAAAAAATTAAGAAATTTAAATTTTCAATTAATTTTGGCCAGAAAAAATATAGATATCTTAAAAAAAATATTGAACAACGTTTTGTTCATATACAGGGTGATTCAGTCACGACCCGCCGAATTTTACCAGCGTATTCCTTGGCTCATTTTATGAAAATATGTCCATTACGACCATCCCACTGTGGGCCAGGATTTCCATTTTTTGGCCAATAAGGTCTGTAAGGCAACACATATTTAAAAATATTTTTTCGGAATGTTGACATCTTGAATTTTGTCCACCTTTAATATCTTTTTATTATAGCTTAAAGTTTTTTTTTTTTGCATGAGGTTAAAGTCAAAGTTTGAGATTTTTTTTATATTTTTTATTTATGAAACAAATAATTTTTTTTTGTACTTCGACACAATATTTTTTCAAATTTTCGGTGAAGTTCTCCTAAAGACATACCTGTTTGTTCAACACATGATATAAACTGCCAAAAAGTAAGCTATAAGCATATTTTTTTTTAAATAAATTATGGAAATTCATACTTTTGTTGAAATCCGCCTTTTTTCAACACCAAAGTCCAAAAAAGTCCAAACGATATTGACAAACCTCGAACTACGATCTGTCTCTGACAATGTATTCTATTCACATTTTTGCGACCCTGTGCGACCGTTCATAAACTTTTGATCTAGAGGCGATAAACCAAAATATGACGTTTAGAAAAGCCCTAAAATGGAACTTCAACACTTTTTGATATTTTTGTTTCTATTGATTTCTAATAAAAAATGCCTCACTTTGACAACATTGGCGTGATAACTGCTGATGGGCACGTGAGTGAATTTTGACTCATGTTGACTCACGCTCACGAAAAAAAAACATAATTTACTCAACCATTTTTTTTTCTCACACTTACTCACTATTTACGTGAGTAAACAAAACACCACTCACGTGTGACTCACGCTCACTCGTAACTCACGCTAAACATTTAAAACACGAAAAAATTGTAAAAACTGAATCAATACAATTAAATAGTTTTGACTCACGCAAAAAATTGCACTCACTACGAATCACTCACGCAAAAAATTATCTCACTCACTTATCACTCACGAACAAAAAAATTTAATCACGCTCACTTTCGATCACGAGTTAATCACGTGACCAGCGTCCATCTCTAGTGCTAAACATTAAAGTTGGTAACGCATTTAAGCGGGCATATTTTGGCATTAGCATTTTTAATATTTTTTTACGAAATTGTAAGCTTGTAGCATTATTTTTACATTTAGGATGGCAAATGCTTATTGGAAATAAAAAGTTCTCTCTTAAATGAGCCACTGAATATATGAACTTTTTGACGCATTTAAAAGAGAAATATTTTATTAAAATCTTCTGATAAAAGCAAAAAGAGGGATTTATAAAAACTTAGAAATTTTAAAATTGTACATTTTTTTAAAAAGCTATGTCCTAAATTTTGTACCCGCCATTTTGATTTCAAAAAATCTGAGTTCGTATTCGTGTTGTGCAATCATTTCCTAGTGATATTTTGAAACATTAATCAATAATTTAAATATCTTGTCCGCCTTATTGGATCCTCTATTTTGAATATTTGATTCTTAAATCAGATTTGGCATTCCAAAAACCATTAAAATCAGACAACATAGAAAAAAACTTAATATTTTATTTGACGCCATATTGGATCCGCCATTTTGAATTTAAAAAATCGGAGCTCATATTCGTAATTACTGACCCTAAATACATCAAAAATTACTAATTTAAGTACAATTAGCTAAGAATTACAAAAGCATATTCGCCATATTGGATCCGCCATTTTGAATTTCAAATCTTTAATTCTAAAATCAGTTTTAACATCCGAAAAACCATTAAAATCGAAGTTTTTGGCCAAAAGAGACAACATATAAACTATTCTAAATTTAAATTTGTCGCCATATTGGATCCGCCATTTTGAATTTTAAAAGTCTGAGCTTATATTCGTTATTAGCGACCCCAAATACATCGATAATGATTATATTAAACACAAAAAACAAAGAATTAAAAAGTCATTTCCGCCATTTTGGATCCGCCATTTTGAATTTTGAAATTTTTTTTCCAGAATCGTGATCAGCGATCCTTTAACACCCATATGCAATACATTTTTGACATATCGGTTAAGTGGTCTATTTATGGCCAAAATTCAGGGATACTGGCCCACAGTGCATCCCCAAAAAATGCAAGTGTGCGAAATGTCAGCGGTTTGAAAATTTTCGGATTGGTGGTTGGAGGGTAGTAGGGTAAAATTGATAACTTCTGAACCTGTGGTCCGATTGTTTTGTTTTGGGCCTGTTAGAAAGTTTATTAGGAGACCTTTCAGAATCAATAACAAAACCTTTCAGAATCAATTAAAATAAAGTGAAATCGTGGAGATACAGAGCTTTTAAAAATAAAATTTGAAAAAAAAAGACAAACAAATTTGCACATAACCTCAATTTATTCAGCCAGATGGCAGGTAACTTATATTTTTTTTCTCTCTTAAAAGATAGCCCTACGTCTTACCTTTCCAAAATGCCCTAAATGAAGCCCAGAGGTCTTTCCGTTCTAAAGTTATGACCATTTGACTGAAATGCAAACAATTTTTTTTTGGGTTTGGAGGCGAATAACAGCACACATTCATTTGTTTTTGTAAATTAACAAGTTTAAGATTTTATTTTATTAAAATTTTTGGAAGGCAAATGGTCATAACTTTGGAACGGTAAGACCTCTGGGCTTCTTTTAGGGCATTTTGGAAAGGTAAAAAGCAGGGCTATCTTTTAAGAGAAAAAAAACATAAGTTATTTGCCATCTGACTGAGCAAATTGACGTTATGTGCAAATTCTCATGTCTTTTTTTTCATTTTTTATTTTTAAAAGCTCTGTATCTCGACGATTTCACCTTCTTTAATTTTTTTGTTATTGATTCTGAAAGGTCTCCCAATGAACTTTCTAAGAAGCCCAAAAACAAAACAATCGGACCACAGGTTCAGAAGTTATCAATTTTACCCTACTACCCTCCAACCACCAATCCGAAAATTTTCAAACCGCTACCATTTCGCACACTTGCATTTTTTGGAGATGGTCGTAATGGACATATTTTCATGAAATGAGCCAAGGAATACGCTGGTAAAATTCGGCGGGTCGTGACTGAATCACCCTGTATAAATTTAGTTTTAGAAAAAAAAAAATATGAACAAATTATTCGAAGTAATAATCCCTTATTTTTTAACGTTTAAAGTAGAGTTTGCAAATAATCGAGATATTTCATAATCGCGATTACGATTAAAAAAATTGCCGTTAATCGCGATTATCGATTAATCGAATTTATTAAATAATTTGAGTTGCAATAGCTTTAAAAAAAAATCTTTTAAAAATTAAATAAATAAAACGTACGAAAATTCAAAAATTATTGTTTTTAAGAAATAAAATTAAAAACTTTCGAACTTGCCAAGTAAAAATAATTCAAGATTTTGGCACCACAGTTTGTTTTTTTTAGTATATCATTGCGCATAGAAAGAACGCTCGATCGCTCTTGAGAATGTTTTATTAAGATTTTTTTTTAAACTTATAATTGAAATTCTTTGTTGATAAAATTTCACACATACTTTAATTTTTGCCATCGTCAACACTTTTTAAATGACCAAAAATTTTTTTTGGAGAAAAATACAAGATTTTCTTGCATCTTTATTGCACTTAAATAAACTCTGCAAAGAGTGCGTCAATCAGCGCTAAAAAGATACATGATTTTACTGCGTCTTAATAGCTCTTTAGCTGCGCTGCTAAAGAGTGTTCTAAACTGTGACTGCTTTGATTCGCTCTTTGGCTCGTGATTCCTTTCCAAAAGCAGCTTCCATTTCATCAAAATTTCTGCTGGGTCGTGTACAAATACCTGCCGATGGCCAGAGAAAAGCTAATTGTGAGGAAATTTATTGAAAAAAATTTACAAGGCATCATTAGTCGGCAACCAGAATTCAAAGTATGAAAAAATTACGTTTTTACGAAATTTCATGTCCAAATTTTTAACCAAAACCGGTCAAAACATGTGCCAAACCATCAAAAATTTCTGTTTCAAATAATCGATTCCAGAACGCATTATAAAATGCTACAGTCGATTCTACTTTACATTCCAGAATCAATGGTTTTTGTTTGAAATTATCCTGAAAGCAATCGTTTTTTAGAGAAATTTAGTTTTTTTTGAAAAATAATTTTACATTGAAACTTCAAAATGGGTTCCAGAAAATTTTGGAACTGATTTAAATTCGTTATAAAAACAGTGTATATCATAGAAAATTATTAATCGTAATCGCATGATTTTTTTGTCGATTACGATTACAATTATTTGGTGCGATTAATCGCGATTACGATTACGATTTTAATCCTTTTGCAAACTCTAGTTTAAAGATTAAAATCGAATTTTTGAAACAGTCCGAAACCTTCAATTTTTTTTTTAAAAGTCTAAAAATTCCACTCTAAAATACGCTTATTTTAAGCCATAATTCGAGGTGTGATCAAAATTCGTTCTATTTTTTGTCAAATTTTGAAAATTGCACTTTTTTTTGACTTTGGTTTTTTTTTATATGGTGCTCCAAAAAAATTAAATTGGTAGATATTGACCCTAACTTACCCTAGATATATTCATTTGTGGGTAAAAATATGTCTTACAAATATTTAGGTTGATCGGACATGGGTAAGGCGTGCCGCATCGGCATTGAATTTTAAAAAACGGATTACAAGGAAAAATATGAATTGGGCCGCTGTTCCAAAAAAAGTAATTCACATAAAAAATGTGAAAATGAAAATTTCCGAATTTTTTTGGTGTTCTAGATTTCACATCCGAATTTCTTTTTCGTTTTGTTTCACATAAATAAAAGTGGTGAAAGTAAAACGAATGCATTTTTTTCCTTATAATTTTTTTAAATTTAAATTATTCGATTTCAACTTCAAATGAAAACGTGATCAACAAAACACTAAACTTGATTTCATGTGATTCGGAAATTTTCATATGAATTGAAAAGTTGTGAAAGACAGAACAGAGGCCTTGTTTTCAGTTTTCTCAAATTTTTTGGTATTTTAAGTTAAATTTGAATTCAGGTGGCTATAGAATTTTGATTAAGAGTAAGATTCCTTTCTAATAAGGTACTAAAAACTAAAATCGTTTGAAATTCAGTCAAGTAATTAAAACTTCCCCAGGCATCTAATGTGTGGCAGACCACTTGATTAAGGCATACAATCCGATTTATGGAATTCATTGAAATTTTCTACTGTAATAACCAAGGAGAGGACTTTTATGCAAATGCATGTTTTTACTCTTAGGTAATAGAACAGCATAAACAAAATATCTTTGCGAATCAAAGAATTGGCTTTAAAATGGCATCGATTCGTTAGTGCATATTTTTGCATATTTTGCTCAAAATGCATATTTCTGCATATTTTGCTATTATTTCGCTATAAATGCATATTTTTAGGTCATATTTTGTACACATTTTAGTTTGTTAGCTGTTTTTTAGAATTTTTAGCTATTTTTTAAATTCTTTTATGATTTTTTGTATTTAAGCAATTATTAATTTTTTTTAGATAATTTTTATTTTTTAATAACATTTTATACACACTGTATATATGTATATCTAAGCTTACAATGCTAACGCATTTCTACATCCAAATAAATACATCAAAGTGGAGCTGCGGTCAATATCTAACAACTTAATTTATTTGGAGCACCACACTGTGGGCCAGGATTTCCATTTTTTGGCCAATAAGGTCTGTAAGGCAACACATATTAAAAAATATTTTTTCGGAATGTCGACATCTTGTATTTTGTCCACCTTTAATATCTTTTTATTATAGCTTAAAGTTTTTTTTTTGCATGAGGTTAAACTCAATGTTTGAAATTTTTTTTATATTTTTTATTTATGAAACAAATATTTTTTTTGTACTTCGACACAATATTTTCTTCAAATTTTGGGTGAAGTTCTCCTAAAGACATACCTGTTTGTTCAACACATGATATAAACTGCCAAAAAGTAAGCTATAAGCATATTTATATTAAATAAATTATGGAAATTCATACTTTTCTTGAAATCCGCCTTTTTTCAACACCAAAGTCCAAAAAAGTCCAAACGATATTGACAAACCTCGAACTACGATCTGTCTCTGACAATGTATTCTATTCACATTTTTGCGACCCTGTGCGACCGTTCATAAACTTTTGATCTAGAGACAATAAACCAAAATATGACGTTTAGAAATGCCCTAAAATGGAACTTCAACATTTTTCGATATTTTTGTTTCTATTGATTTCTAATAAAAAATGCCTCACTTTTTCAACATTGGCGTGATAACTGCTGATGGGCACGTGAGTGAATTTTGACTCACGTTGACTCACGCTCACGAAAAAAAACATAATTTACTCAACAGTTTTTTTTTTCTCACACTTACTATTTACGTGAGTAAACAAAACACCACTCACGTGTGACTCACGCTCACTCGTAACTCACGCTAAACATTTAAAACACGAAAAAAATTGTAAAAACTGAATCAATACAATTAAATAGTTTTGACTCACGCAAAAAAATTGCACTCACTACGAATCACTCACGCAAGAAATTGTCTCACTCACTTATCACTCACGAACAAAAAATTTTAATCACGCTCACTTTCGATCACGAGTAATTCACGTGACAAGCGTCCATCTCTAGTGCTAAACATTAAAGCTGGTAACGCATTTAAGCGGGCTTATTTTGGCAATAGCATTTTTAATATTTTTTACGAAATCGTAAGATTGTAGCATTATTTGTACATTTAGGATGGCAAATGCTTTTTGGAAATAAAAAAGTTCTCTCTTAAATGAGCCACTGAATATATCAACTTTTTGACGCATTTAAAAGAGAAATATTTTATTAAAATCTTCTGATAAAAGCAAAAAGAGGGATTAATAAAAACTTAGAAATTTAAACATTGTACATTTTTTTAAAAAGCTATGTCCTAAATTTTGGATCCGCCATTTTGATTTCAAAAAATCTGAGTTCGTATTCGTGTTGTGCAATCATTTCCTACTGATATTGTGAAACATTAATCAATAATTTAAATATCTTGTCCGCCATATTGGATCCGCTATTTTGAATATTTGATTCTTAAATCAGATTTGGCATTCCAAAAACCATAAAAATCAGACAACATAGAAAAAAACTTAATATTTTATTTGACGCCATATTGGATCCGCCATTTTGAATTTTAAAAATCGGAGCTCATATTCGTAATTACTGATCCTAAATACATAAAAAATTACTAATTTAAGTACAATTAACTAAGAATTACAAAAGCATATTCGGCATATTGGATCCGCCATTTTGAATTTCAAATCTTTAATTCCAAAATCAGTTTTAAAATCCGAAAAACCATTAAAATCGAAGTTTTTGGCCAAAAGAGACAACATATAAACAATTTTAAATTTAAATTTGTCGCCATATTGGATCCGCCATTTTGAATTTTAAAAGTCTGAGCTCATATTCGTTATTAACGATCCCAAATACATCGATAATGATTATATTAAACACAATAAACAAAGAATTAAAAAATCATGTCCGCCATTTTGGATCCGCCATTTTGAATTTTGAAATTTTTTTTCCAGAATCGTGATCAGCGATCCTTTAACACTCATATGCAATACCTTTTTGACATATAGGTTAAGCGGTCTATTTATGGCCAAAATTCAGGGATGCTGGCCCACAGTGCACCACATAAAATGAACCAAAGTAAAAAAAATGGAATTTTCAAAATTTAAAAAAAAAAAAATAATGGAATGAATTGTGATCACATCTCGAATTATGCCTTAAAAGTTGCGTAATTTAAAGTAGAATTTTTAGACTTTTTAAAAAAAATATCGAAGGTTTCGGACTTTTTCAAAAAGTCGATTTTAAAACGTTAAAAATTAAGTGATAATTACTTCGAATAATTTTTTCATATTTTTTTTTCTAAAACTACATTAAAATACCAACAAAACGTTGTCCAAATTCTTTTAAGATATCGATATTTTTTACTGCCCGGTTAGAAATTGTCACATATGTACACGTATGAACACATATGATCACCCATATATCTGCATGGACGAAAATTGAGGTAATATGTAGACATATGAACATATATGATAACGTATGTTCGCATATATTTACATATTATACTTTTATATTTTTTTTTTTTTTGTTACGAAATGACATAAAAAATATTATTTCTTTTTAATTAAAACATTTATTGTTGAAAAAAAATTCATAAAAAAAATCTAAACTAGAAGACAAAATTTTCGCGAAGCGTTTTGGAAAGATTTATAAAAAAATAGTTTTGACCTTTAAAATGTTTCCATTGCGTTGCACAAAAACTTGAGGTATCTTACTCATTCTGTCAATGGGATTCTCCCGGACTTGTATTCTTTCGAACCCATGAGAATGCATATTGTGTTGTATATTGCTTACGTTTCTTCTCTTCAAATGTTGATTTCTTCACGAAGCTGCGGTCTTTAACTAAATGCAAATTGAGCTGTAAATAATATAGATAATTATTATAAGATTAATCTTAATTTGATTTGCAAATATGTTACCTTTTATTTTATTTTCTGCAAATTCCGTATGAAAAAGACAATATTATTTTAAAGTTTTTCAAATAATTTATTTTTTTTTTTGAAGTTTTCAAAATTGTGAAAGCAAAAAAAAAAACAACATTTTTGACAACTGTTACAATGAAAAAATAAAAAACAGAAGGAATGAAAAAGAACACATTTAAATACAAACGTAATTATAAATTATTTAAAAAACAATTTATTAGCAAAAAGGAATCCTAGAAAATATAATACACACTCCTAAAATTAGTCGTGACTTTTTTTAGTCGTATACACAAATATACCGATATTTTCTGAGAAATGGGTTTTTTTACTAATACCGTAGTGGTTCTCGGTTGAAAGTTGTCAAAATCGCCTTTTAATAACATCCAACTGTACCCAAAAATAAGAATTAAATCTATAAAAAATTCCATGTTTCCCTATTTTTGTCCCAAAATAAAATATAATCAGAACTTATCACTATAATCCTTAAAAATCTTTATACTGAATTTGACGAAAAGAAATTAATGCCTGCAGTTTTTAAACAATTACCGATTCAGTTCGGTTTGATAATGTATGTAACAAAAAATGATACTAGATATGGAATGTTGGCATATGTCTTCATATATGACTCCAAACACTACACGTTGTATGAATGTATGATTTCACATATGCTAACATATGTACCAATCATGTTCATATATGTGTCATATGTCATCATACATGTACACACGTGATCCCATATATGTCCATATGTGTGCATACGTGACGATTTTTACCTGGGTGGTCAAAAATAATTGAAAATTTCAATTTCAAATTTTTTTTTTTGAAAAAATCGCCATTTTGATTACTCAACACCATTTTAGAATAAAAGGCTGAAAATTGGTGTGCAAGTTGCATTTAATACGTACTAAAACATATCCAAAAATAAAATAAATCGAAAGGGGTCGGGTCTAAAAGTGAGTGATATGGTCTGGAATGCCCCATATACAAATTTTCAACAAATTCGAAACGTTTCTTTAGTATATGCAATTTGTTAAAGATAAAGTTAAAAATACTCAACGTTATTATTATCAAACAAGTATACTTTAAAAAAATGTTATGTAGGTAATTTATAAAGCTTTAATTTAAGCTTAAAAGCGTCCAGATTGAGTAAATAATAAATATGCTACTAGGGTTGATCTGGAAAATGCAATTATTTATAGAAATTTTTCTTAAAATTTTTTTAAAATATTTCTAAGTCGATTTTTTCAAATATTAAAATATGGTCCAATAGTTTTTATTCAGTAAACAATTAATTTTTCCAATAACCAGAACAAAAAATGTTTTTTTTTTTTTTTAAAGAAGAAAACCGCATTTTTTGACCTCCAATTCTTTTTACCACCAATTTTTCGTAAGTTCTACGAATATTTTCATTATTTCCATGTAAGTGTTCATTGAATGGAACTTTAATAACACCATTTTCATTGATCAAATGAAACCTGTCTTCGGTTGAAAACGTGAGTCATTTTTCCTTAAGCTTATTTTAATTTATGCCACTAAACTCAAGCATCTCATCAAAAAAATGTTCACGGATTTATTATTTAAAAAAAAAATTTACGTTTTTTGGAGGTGTTTGGACTATTTATCTTATACTTATCTTGCGTTGTGCACATCCGATAAATTCGAAATATAAACCAAATTAAGGCAAATCGTACAAAAACTCTTTTCCAACCAGTTTATAAGTTTATGTGAAATGAACAAACATGCATCAAAATTTCGGTTTTTGAGCGAGAAAATCAAAATTTGTATGATCGGCATAAAATAGAAACCGTTGGAAATTACCAAGTTTTTTTATTTACCTTAAAAACCTTACTACTCGTTTTACAAAGATAACAAAGTTGCTTTGATGAAAATCTATGGGTTAAATCCGAAGTAATAATTATATGAAAATATATTAGCACTGTTCAGCGACGTATCCAGGAATTTGAAAACGGGGGGGCACAACTTTCAATTTTTTTTTTTAGTCATCGCCGATTTAACTATGACTACACCCCCTATTTAACCCCTATTTACCGCCAAATTTTGCTATAAAAAAGATTCAAAATTTAAGATTTTTTTGAGAGAAAAAGTATCAGCATCTAAAAAGTTTTTATACACACAAAAAAAAATCGAGGTAATATTACCTAAATTTATAGTATAACTTTATCTAAGTGCCAAGATAACATAGAGCCTACAAAGTTTTTAGACAATATTACTAAAAAGCCAAGGTGATTTTTAAAAAATGATATGTTCGAAAAATTATCTATGCTTTTAGGAAATATTCCTAGGAAACTTTGTAAACTTTTCAAAGTTTAGCAGAGTAAAAATTTATATATAAATTTTGGTAATTTATCTAAATTATTTTGTTAATACGCTAGGTATAAATAATTACACACTTTACTAAATTAAATAAATTAAAAAATTATTTGATTTTATTATGTTTTTATAAATAAATTTAATCATGAATTAAAATTATTTAATCATGAATTACAATTATTGTTGTTATATTTGAGAAATATTTTTCAAAAAATAAATTCTCAGATTCTGAGACATTTTTTCTATAGAAAAATTCTCAGATTCTAAGACAGTTTTTTATAGAAAAATTCTCAGATTCTGAGACATTTTTCCTATAGAAAAATTCTCAGTCTCTGAGATAATTTTTTTATAGAAAAATTCTCCGATTCTGAGACATATTTTCGTTTCGATACAATAAATTATCAGATTCTGTGACATTTTTTCTATAGAAAATTGTTTTTTTTTTATAGATAATTCTCAGATTTTTAAAATTTTTTATATATTTAAAAAATTCCTCAGATTCTGAAACATTTTTCTATAGAAAAATTCTGATTCTAAAATAATTTTTCTGTAGAAAAATTTTAAGATTCTGATACATTTTTTCTGTAGAAATCTTCATAGATTCTGAAATATTTTTTCATTCTCAGATTCTGAGACATTTTTTCTATAGAAAAATTCTTAGATTCTGAGACATTTTTTCCATAGAAAAATTCTTAGATTCTGAGACATTTTTTCTATAGAAAAATTCTCAGATTCTGAGACAGTTTTTCTATATAAAAAAAAAAATTTTAAGATTCTGAGACATTTTTTCTATAGAAAAATTATTGGATTCTGAGACATTTATTCTATAGAAAAATTCTCAGATTCTGAGACATTTTTTCTATAGAAAAATTCTCAGATTCTGAGACATTTTTTCTATAGAAAAATTTACAGATTCTGAGACATTTTTTCTATAGAAAAATTTACAGATTTTGAGACATTTTTTCTATAGAAAAATTCTCAGATTCTGAGACATTTCTTCTACATAAAAAAAATTTTAAGATTCTGAGACATTTTTTCTTTAGAAAAATTCTCAGATTCTGAGACATTTTTTCTATAGAAAAATTCTCAGATTCTGAGACATTTTTTCTACAGAAAAATTCTTAGATTCTTTTTTTGTAGAAAAATTCTCTGATTCTGAAATATTTTTCTATAGTAAGACTATCAGATCCTGATACATTTTTTTCTGTAGAAAATTTCTCAGATTCTGAAATATTTAGTCTAAAGAAAAATTCTCAGATTTTGAAAAAAAAAATTTCCTGTAGAAAAATTCTCAGATTCCTAAATATTTTTTCCATAGAAAAAATTTGAGATTCTGAGACATTTTTATATTGAAAAATTCTTAGATTCTGAGACATTCTGAGACTTTTTTTATATTAAAATATTCTATGATTCTGAGACATTTTTTATATTAAAATTCTCAGATTCTGAATTTTTTTTATATAGAAAAGTTCTCAGATTCTGATACATTTTTTAGTTATAAAAATTCTGAGATTCTAAAATATATTTTTTGTAGAAAAATTCTTAGATTCTGAAATATGTTTTCTATAGAAAAATTCTCAGATTCTAAGACATTTTTTCTATAGAAAAATTCTCAGATTCTAAGACATTTTTTCTATAGAAAAATTCTTAGACTCTCAGAAAACGTTGATAGAAAATATTAAAAAAAAAAAACAATGGGGATGGAACTTTGCTGTAGCAGAATCTGAAACTGGTCCTGTTTATATTGTTGATCTTAGCTTTTCGGGTATCATATGGGATTTAATTTTCAATTCTATTCTATTGATAGCCTCATAATGTCACCATTAACTTAGGGATCATCTGCTGGTACCGTAAGAGGCATGAAATGTTTTTGTAATCTAAAACTGGTAGCAAGATATGATCCGTATTAAAAGACAGCATTAAAAGAAATCATTATGTTTTTTACCTCTATTTAGCTTTAAATATTGTTAACTGATTCTTGGTTTAATAACCCCTGGAAAAACGATCTCCAGCCTCCATATTTAATTTTGTTTGCTTTTTGGGTGTCACAGTTTCCAGGAAAATTTCCGTTTCTGTTTCTTACCCACAACAGCTTGCAAATGTTAATCATAATCCATGTAACCGTTCTTCAAAATTCAGTTTCAGTTACATTCGAATTAAATATTCTGTTTTGGAAAATTTAATATACAAATTATATAATTTTTTTTCATTACATATTTAATTTTGGACTAGCTTTTCAAAAATTAAAATTGAAAATGACAACAAAAAATATAAAAAAATTAAATTCGAAATTTTACCTATTTGTGTTAGTAAACCTTACATGGCCATTAGGTGAAAATGTAAAGTAAAATTATACTGGTGGCATAGGTAATATGTCGTGGCTTTTAAATTACATACAAAAATATTTCACCTAAGCCAGCTTAGATAACATTACCTCGACGTTTTTTTTCTGTGTATAAAATTTCTTTCAGAATCTGATATATTTTTGTATAAAAATATTTGAGAAAATGAAAATTTTACTATGGAAAATATAGTTTGGAATCTGATAGTTTGTCTATAAAAAAAAATACTAAGAATTTCAAAATTTTCTGTAGATGAAATGTTTCAGAATCTAACAATTTTTCAATAAGAAGAAAAAAAATTCCCGAAATATAACAATTTTCCTGACGAAAAAATGTATTAGAATCTGAAAATGTTTCTAAAAATGTTTTCAGAATCTGAGAATCTTCTATAGATATAATTTTTCAGAATCTCACAATTCAATATTAGAATCTTGTAGTTTTAAATTTTTTTTAGACACTTTTTTAGACATTTTTTTTTATTATCCTCATGCATGTGTTTCTTAAATATACATATTTTACAGATATTTCGATATAAATGGCTTTTTAGAAATGAAATTAGATTACGCTCTTGAGCTTTTATAAAAAAACTAAAATCTTTACTTTAAAAACCAAAATATTTTGATTCCTGTGTATTTTTTTGAACAATGCGTTGCAGTGTATTAATTTTTAAAAATTTTCAAATCGAAAAGGTGGGGGCACGTGCCCCCTGTGCCCACCCCCTGTATACGTCCATGGCACTGTTTTTAAATATTAAAAGTGCATAAGGGCTTTAAATAATGAAAAGTGTTTATTTTAAAAAATGGCTGTTGTGACTAAAAGTTTCATTTATTGTTTCATAAACTTTTTATTAATATGCCATTTACATATACCTCGAAATCCAGAAAAAATGGGATTTCAATGAAAATCCAAGTAAATCCCATTAATTTTTTGGATTTCAAATGTCAAATCCCATACAAAAAAAAAAACTTGGATTTTTGGAAAATCGTAAAATCGCAATTCAAAATCCCAAAAAATGTCTACTACTTAATTGTACAACTATGGTTTTTCCCAAAATAATCATCCCTAATGCTTTTTGCAACGCTGCACACGATTTTTTTTATCAGCTGTTGTTGTTTTTTATAAAGTAAAAAAACAATTAAAATTTATTTTTTAAAAACTACTAAAAGATTAATAAAAACAATGTTTAACAATGTTTCATTTAAAATTTACCATTGCAAATGGTAAACGCACAATTTAGTTGACCAATTTGATCTTCCTAACAAAGAAAAACACTCAATGGTGGCGGCCCCAAACATGGCAAAAATGTTAATTTTCTTGCATTTGAAGAAGCAGGGTGAGGGTGCTGTGGCTTAGTGGTTAGCGCGTTGGACTACTAGCCAGCAAGCCTGGGTTCGATTCCCGGCTCAGGCAGAACAACATTTTTTTCAGATATTTATTAGTTTCTATTTATAACTAATATCTATCGCAGCACCCTCCTTCGTTGATAAATAGCACTAAAACGTCAACGAAGTAAAATAATAAAATAATGGCTATTAAACACAGCTTCAAAAATAATTCACTAGATCAATAACAGATGGCGATGCAACAACTGTACTCAAAATTATCAACACGCGCAATTACAGTGTTGCCATACTGAAGCCCTTCTATCTTTCAAATCTTTCATCTCTCTTCTATCCCCTTTCCGAAAGAAACATCACGGTTACATTAGTAATTGATAGGCAGCATTGCCTGAGTGTTGTTTCTTTAAAAAAAAAAAAAAAAATATACAGAGTTAGTACAAACAAAATCCCGCTAAATGTCAAAAAAGCATATGTAAACGGTATAGATTTTAATTGGATTTGAAATCCAACTTTATATGGATTTCGGGGTATATGTAAATAGCATATAAGAACATTTTTACGTTTCCATTACTAAACCATCAACTTAACGTTTGAAAATTTCATTTGAAAATTTCATTCATAATTCAGTTTTTGAAGTAATTCATTTTAAATAAAATCAAAAAATTAATTTGTTTAATTTTATTTTAAAATTTTGAAATAACGTCGGCAGAATGTCTTGTCGTATTTATTGAACACGAGTTTTCGAGATATCGCTATTTGAAAAAAAAAACAAAAAATATTGCGACTTTTTTCAACGGTCAAAAAAATTTAAGAAAAAAAATCTAAATTTTTTTTCCTTGACCCTTTAATAGAGCTTAAGACAAACTTTTATTAAAATTAGTCGGATTATTTTAACCCGTGGCTCCCTTTGATAAAAGTTTTCATTTTTTTTTAAATTTTTTTCTAAAAACTCCAAACTTTGATCAAAGGATGCCATTGGTTAAAATGGTCTGATTTAGTTGAAATTAAGTTTAAATGAAAGTTTGTCTCAAGCTCTATAAAACAGTCAATGGAAACAAAATTTTGAGATTATTTTAAAAAATGTCTTAAATGTCGGAAAAACGCCATTTTTCTAATTTTTTCAACAAATTTCAAATGGCGATAACTCAAAAACCTCTCGACCGATTTCGGATACTTTTTGTTATTTGCATTAAGCATGCCAAAATTAATTTAAAAATCCAACATTTTGGTAAACATTTTCCAAAAATCCGAAACTTTGATCGAAGTGCGCCACGGCCCTGCAAAAAAAGTCATTACCACTTCTCAGTGGAGTGCTTTAAAACTACAACAAATGTAATGAAATACAACAAAAATAACAAAAAACACAAGACAAAAACACACAAACAGTTTTTTCTACTCCAGAATACATAGATATTCAGCACTTAACTCATTACCTATCGCGACACCTCCATACAAATGTAAGTAGATATTCAGTAGATATGAACTACTCCGTGGAAGTAGTTGGAAGTTGTTTGAAAGCTCGGAGTACTTCTTATCTACTGAATATCTACTTACTTTTGTATGGGAGTGTCGCGGAAGGTAATGAGTTAAGTGCTGAATAACAACTTTTTATGGAGTAGAAAAAACTGTTTGTGTGTTTTTTTCTTGTGTTTTTTGTTATTTTTGTTGTATTTCATTACATTTGTTGTAGTTTTAAAGCACTCCACTGAGAAGTACTCCGCACTTTTTTTGCTGGGGGGTTAAATGATCGGATTTTGCTTAAATTAGGTATAAATGAAAATTGTCTCAAGCTCTATAAATGGGTCAAGGTAAAGACATTTTTTTTTTTAAATTCTTGAAAGTAGAAAAACAGGCATTTTTTGCAAATTTAAAATAGCGATATCTGGAAAACCGTAGCACCGACTTTAATATTTTTTGATATTCGTGTTCAGCGCATCAAAATTTATAATTATGAAGGAGGTTGGAAGATATTTTTTTTTTAATTTTGCGTTTTTTAGAGGTTGGTTAAAGAGAACATTTTTTCGCCTGATCCGATTTTGCACATTAACGAATTTAATCGGCCTATGACAATAGGAAATGACAAAATTTCAGGAGTCTATCTCTTTCAGATTAGACTACTTCGTGTCTTCCACAGACGAAAGGACATCCGGAAAATAGTAGTATATACATAAATTTAGCAAATCTACTTTTTGACAGCTTCAACAAAAAAAAAAAATATATCAAAAACTACTGCACTTTTGTAAAGTTTTGTATAATTTTCAAACAATACTTTGAAACTTTTGTAAATTTTTTAAGTTAAAAAATGTATAAGTATGAATAAACAATAGATGAAACTCCGTTTTATCAAGGAATGTATGAAAAAATGATTCAGAAAATTATTATCTTAGTTCGTTAATAAAAAATTTGTAGTTAAAGATTTTTTGATTTTTTTTTAATGCGATTTTTCACCGATTCTGCTTTTTTTTTTGTAAATTTGTTATGTTTAGTTTTATATAATTTGGGAAACACTGTTGGGATTATATAAGAATAAGAAGTGTGTTATTGATTAATGTGTTACGAGAAACCACAAATACAGTAAGGGTGTTTGGGGCAGAAATTTTAGCCTTGCGAAAGTTTTGAACCCACGATAAATGTTTACACATTTATTTATAACACAGCGTGACAAGCCCAAAAAATTGGCATTTATTGAATATAGTTCGACGATATATTGAACCGAGGTACGCCCACAAAAGTGGCGTACCGTGGTCTAAAAATGTTTTTCGACCAATAAATGTTTTATTTGTTCCACGAAAGTACAATGCAACCCGTGAGAAATTAAGTTCTTTTAGAGTTTGGTTTAGGTTTTCAAGGGGGATTTTTTTCCTTTTGGGCCGATTTCACCCATCTCGCTTTCTACAGACAGACGAATGGATAATTTATGAATAAAGTTATTTATTTATTGAATTTTTAACATATAATTACATATCATATTCTAAAATAACCTAACCTAGACGGGTGACAATGATTCTTGTTTCGTTTTAGCGAAGCAGACCAAGGCCTCTGGTGGGAATCGAACCCACGATCCTCAGAATTATAGGCTAGCACGCTACCAACAAGTCTTTTTTCGAATAAAGTTAGTTCACAATTAGCGAAAAGTAAACATTTAGCCGAAAATTTACTATAAATCTGACGACGAATGGCTAAAAATAATGTATTTTCAAAATTTCGCTCTTTCAACTTTTTTGCTTCACTAAAATTTCTGTCGTGAATACCCTTAATCTGAAATATTTAATAAATCGAATTTGAAAAAAAAGTGATTTTGTCTACATACATTTTAGAAATAAAAGATTATTGGTGATTAAGTAAAAAGTTCATCAAATATTTATGAAACCCAAAGAGTATTGAATCGTTTTATTGAGATATTTTTTTTTTATATTTATGATTTTCATTTTATTTTTATCAAAGTTAAAGCTGTAATTTTTTTGTGTGTGTTGTTTTATTAATTATTTTATTCATAAATTCGGTTAAAGCTTTATTTTTTGTTTGTTTTGTTATTTAAGACAAACAGTCTTTGTATAATTAACGAAGTATGACACGAATGACTTAGAAAGATATTAAACTTTTGTGTGTACAAACAATCAACATCAAATCAATTAATCAAGTACTGATTAATAAATTAATCAAGTAGTGATTAATAAATTAATCAAGTACTGATTAATGAATTAATCAAATTAATCGAGCAGTGATTAACAAAGATTAACAAATTAAGCAACTGAATAAATCATAAAATAAATAAACTACTGATTAAAATTCAAATCGGATCAATTTTAATCTGATAAATCGGAACTTAACATTTAAAACTAATTTTGAGTCTGATTAATAATATTGTTTGATTAATAAAAACATATTATTAATTAATAATTGATTAACCAATAATTAAAAAAAAAATAATTAAATAATGTATGTACTGATTAATAAATGAATCAAGTACTGATTAATAGATTAATCAAGTACTGATTAATAGATTAATCAATTACTGATTAATAAATTAATCAAAAAGTGATTAATAAATTAATCAAGTAGTGATTAACAAATATTTACAAATTAAGCAACTGAATAAATCACAAAATAAATAAACTACTGATTAAAATTCAGATCGGATCAACATTAATCTGATAAATCGGATTAAACTTAACATTTAAAATTAATCTTGAGTCTGATTAATAATCAAAAATTGATTAACCAATAATTAAAAAAAAAAAAATTAAATAATGTTTGTATTTCAGTGGGCGGATAAATTTAATTTTTGTATTGTTTCTTTGTTGGTCCTTCAAATAAATTTTTTAATTAAATTTGATATACGATAAATTACAATTTCTACTAACTGATCTTCATCTGATTGTTATAGAACTTTGAAAATATGTATAATTTATGTTTATAAACCTCAACTCCACAGATATTAAAATTATCAAAAAATTATAAATTGAAACAACATTGATATTTAAAGAACCCGAGTAAAAAAGGTTTTTATTTAGTTAAATATAATTTGATAAAATTATATATAATTATATAAAATTATATACAGAGGTTTCTGTTTTCAAAAAATTAAATAAGACAAAGTTTTATATAATTTGATAAAATTATATGTAATTATATCCGATTTTTTTATCTAAAATCTTATCAAATTTTATATAATTTTATCTAATTTTATAAAATTTTTTCAAATATATATAATTTGATATAATTTTTTAAAATTTTATGTAAAACAAATTCTGATATAATTATATATAATTTGATAAAAATTATATATAATTTTATCTAATTTTATAAAATTTTATATAAAAAAAATTCGGATATAATTGTATATAATTTTATTAAGTTTTATATAATTTTATCTAATTTTGTCATATAAATATAAGTATATATAATTTGATCAAATTCTATATAATTATATATAAACTTTTTTACTCGGATAGTTTTAATTATAAAATGCTCATTACTTTAACATGACATTGATATTGGGGTAAACTACTTCTTTGAAAGATTACGAATAAGTCAACAAATTGTCCATTGGACGTGAGAGACTACACAACAGATTTGTCCTTCTTTTAATCAGAAGCTCAAAAGTAAGCTGATATCGCTTCCAAGAGGAGAGATTTCGACTGTAGAAACTGTCTTATAGGAAAGCATGCAGAGCTTTTGAATGTCCCGTCAAATGACTTTTGCCGGTGTTGCATGGTTTAGGAGGAGTTGGAAACTATAGAACACTTTATCTGCCATTGTCCGGCACATTCGGATTAGAACCTTGCTTCACTGGAATCTAGGGAGCTGCATGATCTTTTTGATTTGACGGATGTAAAATTGGTTTAACGGCAGGGGCTAGTAGGGGAACCTTTTACGGTCCCGTGGTATCACAACGGACCCAGAGTCTATTGTACGGTTCACACTTATTGTTTTTGAGTGTTTAAGTGCTTCGTGTTTAAAAAAGACTTTGTTCTCTGTAAATTACGTTCTTATTCTGTTACTGGTGTTTTATCAAACAACTTGTTGGAGGTCGTAAGAGTGAACCCATATCCCATTTATAACCTAACCTAACCCAGGGCACCCAGTTTGTTAAAAAAGTGTCAACTTCAAGCACAGTGATATTTTTCTAGTTTCAAATAAAATTTTTGGGTTTCACTAGGCACGGCTTGGCCGAAACAACTTTAAGCTGAAATTATAAACAATTTTTTGACGTTTGACCGCGATTTATTTAAAAAGGGCTCTGGCGAAGATTTCGATTTTCGTCGAAATGTCAAGAGATAAATTTACAGTGTTCGTAACTTGATCTTAAAGTTGTTTCGGCCGAGCCATGAGGAAGTACTTTTTTTGCTGGGTTTACTTTCAGAATTTGTTTGTTCCGTCCGATCATGGTTGCAACCAAAAATTTAATTTTGTCTTACCGTGTTATCTATTTAATAAATTGTTTTATTATGTGAAAAATCGCAATTTTTTCTGACAAAAAAGAAAAGAAAATAATTATATATATCAAATGACATCTTGCACAGAAAAAAAAGAGGAAAAACAAATTGACTAATCGCTTGTTTTAATTAAAAAAAAATTTAGTAATTTTTAAATTGACGCAATTCAAAATTTACTAAAAAATTAAAAGAAAACTGCCCAGTTGGAAAATGTGTCACTGAGGAAATTTCCACAGTGATTCCTTGAGGAAATGCCTTCAGGTTATGACAAATCATAGGTAATCCTTGATGACATGTCCTAACATTGTCAACACCGAATGTTTGCTTTAAGAGTGTGGACAATTCCTCTAAGACGTCTAAAAGGAAATGTCTTCAGAATAGCAGTATATTAAATTAGAATTTTAAATCTGGGCAACTCTTCAATTTCCAAGAAAAAGATGGCAATATTATCGATTTAATTAAAATAAAATCAAAATCTAAGAAGTAGAATAAAAGTAATAAATAGACAACTATTTTAAAAATAAAGCTTGGAACAAGTAGTTAGGAGTGGGACTAATAAACTGGAGGTTCCAGGTTCAAATCCAGTTGGGACTAAAAAAGGCGAAAAGTTTTTTCTAAATATGAGAAAGATAATTTATAAAGGAAAATGGATAAAAGTAAAAACTAAAGGAAATACGAAAATTTTTTGTATTTTCGCATGACCTATGTCAGACATTTCCCCAAAGAAGTCTTAGGTGACATGTCCCCAGAAGGTCAGCGCTGACCACTGCTCACTTTGAGTGAGGACATTTTGAAAATTTGTATGAAACTGTCCTCAACCCAGTACATAGAGATGTCTTGTGGATGTCAGGTGTGACTCTGACATGTCACCGCTCCGTCACTGAGGATGGCTCGAGGACGTTGCCAACTGGGTAATTTAATAAAAATTAAAAAGTTGTTTAATCATTTTTTTCTATTCTCTAAGTGTTTTTGAATTCTCATTTAGTTCATATTTTTTTTTGTATGTATATGTACTAGGGTGACCCAAAATCCCTTTTGCTTCGCTTTAGGTCAACGTACCCCAAAAACTAAAAGATGACATCGTAAATAATATGCTGCGCCAATTTGCAGCACCTTATGACGATTATAAGGGGATGCTAACTGAGCAGATGCGTTTGCAACCTCAAAAAATAAATAAATTTTGCAATTATCAAAATGATATCGATTGGTAGCATAACAAGAGCAAGTGTGGCCATTTTGTCCAAAGATTGTCTACAAAGGACAATAAGGACCTTTTAGTTTCGATAAAAAAAATTTTTATCGAACAAAATAAAAGTGAATTACAGTGCTTGTCAATTAATTAGAAATGTTTCTATTGAATAATACTCAACATTATTATTATTATGAAACGAGTATAATTTAAAAAATATTATTTAGGTAATTTATAAAGCTTGAATTTAAGCTTGATAGCGTTCTGATTGAGTAAATAATAAATGTGCTACGAGGGTCGATCTGGAAAATGAAATTATTTATAGACATTTTTTTTAAAAATAGTCGTTTTTTTCTAAGTTAAAACATTAAAAATTACAAAAATTGTCCAGTAATTTTTATTCAGTTATCTACTAATTTTTCTAAAAACCCAATATTTGTTTACAAATATTGGTGGTCAAAAGAATTAGAGGTCAAAAAATGCGGATTTCTTCTGCTGTATTTAAAAAACTTCATTCTTTTCTTAGGTTATTTGAAAAGTAAGTTGATTACTGAATAGAAACTATTGCACCATTTTATAAATTTTTAATGTTTGAAACCAGAAAAAATCTACTTGGAAATATTTTTAAAAAATTTTCTGAAAAATGTCTATAGTGTTGAGGGGCCACACTAATATGCACTGTAGCCTGTCCCGAAAAATAAAATTTATGGTAATAGCAAAGAAACAATGCCTTCGAGAGCTGAATATGGAAATAAAATTGGAGTCCGTCTTTGCCTCCTTACAACCGGTTAAATTTTTTTTTTTTATTTGTCCGCAATTGGTAGTAAAGAGTTAACTATGTCCGAAAAATCTATAAATTTTTAATTAAATACTTTGGGTCAATTGTTAAACAAACCCGGTTTCATAATGATTTATTTAATTTTTTTTTACAATTTTTTTTTATTTTTAATGGTATATTTTGCTCCACGGCCCGAACTTCAAGAGCCTTTTCGAAAATTTTGAAAAAATTTTGGTGTAACTTTTTCATGAATCTTAATAAACTGAGGGGGCGTCCCAAGCAGAAATCCAACTTTTTGTTTTTAAGAAACACCCTATTCAATATGTATTACCAAAAACATCGATTTTTTTTTTTAAATGCAGTGGTAGACAAAAATTATTCTATGGAAACTTTTTAAATATTTTTCCCTTAATGTATTCAACAGTCCGCGAATTTTGACACCAAATCAAAAATATTTTGTTTGGCAAAATATCCTACGATTGTGAACTTTAACCGGTTGTAGGGAACCAATGACAGACTCCAAAGTTTTATACCCTCCAACTACAGTATGGGGGTATACTCACTTTGTCATTCCGTGTGTTACGCATCAAAATATCATAAAGTATATCGAGGGCCTATATCCAAACCTCTATAAAAAAAAGCACAACTTTTCAGGAGAGCCAAAAAAACAGTTTATTTCGCGTACTGTTAAAGTGAGTAATCAAAATTCGATATTCTACAATATTTTTTTAAATTAACTACTGAATCTCACATATAATTCGTTTATAAAATTTTGCACCATTGCACAGAGGTAAAAACCGGCCAAAACTAAAAAAAAAAAAAAAAACTTTTTTTTTTTTAAATGATGCCAAATGAGAGCTAACACTTCAAAACATGCGATTACGAAGTTTTGTGACAATCCCTTGACTAGTTTAGGTTTTACAACGAAGCAAAGTTGTGTATTTGTATTTATTTTTTTTATACCCTCCACTTAGTGATAGAGGGTATATATAAGTTTGTCATTCTGTTTGTAACTCATCGAAATATCGATCTAGGACCCCATAAAGTATATATATTCATGATGCCCGATCGATTTTAAGACATTCTAGCGATGTCCGTCTGTCCGTCTGTCCGTCTGTCCGTCTGTCCGTCTGTCCGTCTGTCCGTCTGTCCGTCTGTCCGTCTGTCCGTCTGTCCGTCTGTCTGTCTGTTGAAAATGCTCTCGCGGACAAAATATTGCACAGAGATGACTGAAACTTAACATATTTATTGGAAGTTCTCCCGAGAAGTTTGGTATTGCATTTGAGCGATATCGGTTCAGCGGTTCAAAAGTTATGAACGAAAATGTAAGCACACCTCAAAAATTTCAGTACATTCAACATAACCTAAAAATACAAAATGCTTTAATTCGGCTTCTGGTTGACATATGTGAACATAATTAAACACCAAATGGTATTTAAACAAGTACGTACATATTTTTTGACAAAAAAAGAAAAAAATCGCGGATTTTTTTTACCAACATTTTTTTTCGCGAAATTTTTTTTTTCAAAAAATTTTTTTTTTCTTTTAAATAAAGTTTTTTGCAATAATCTTTTTGAAATTGTGGAGGGTATCACTACATTCGGCAAGGCCGAATTTAACTTTTTTACTTGTTTAATTTAAAAAGTTGTGATTTGCAACTTTGACATCAAACTAAGCTATAAACTTAAAAAAAAATTGTTTTGCCTTGAAATTGATATATTTTGAAAATTTAGCATTATTTTTACATGTCATATGCATTTGGGTAATTTCGAGTGCGCGGATCAATTTAAACCAATGTTGGCAATCGATACCTTTTCAATACCGTTATCCGTTTCAAACCCCTTTAAATTAAATACCGGTACCAATACCAATACCGAAACTCAGTTTTGGTATCGGATACCGGTATCCAAAAACCTTTTCCTTTGGTATCGGTACGTACCGGTATTGAAACGGTTTTTCTTAAAAATCATGCTTTTTTAGCGTCCAACCTGAATCAAATTACGTCGCGTAAGGCGTAACGCCCAATAATTTTTCGTTTCTAATATTTAAATGTGAGTTACCTAAATCAAACGGACGTAAAAATTTCAAATTTGATGTGTTTGTTTTTGTTTTTTTTTTTACGTCTTGCGCTACGCATTCGATTCTGGTTCGACCCTTACAAAAGAAAAAAATAATAGAAAGTTTGTAAATTTTTTGGTTTTTGTAAATGAAAAATCGTACTCCAAATGCCTCACCGACGTTTCATAAAAATCAAAAAAATCCTTTGGCACCCACATCGTGAATTAAATAAAAATTTCAAAAAGACCATACTTCAACCGCGATGCTAGTGCAAAAGAAAATGATTGATTTTCACGAAATTTTTATGGATTCATTTTGACTCCCAATAGAAACTTTCTGGACCCCTTTTGTATAGTATAGTTTTTTGGGGATTTTTATTTAATCCGTGATGTGGGTGTTCAAGAATTTTTTTGATATTTACAGGACTTCGGGGAAGGTATTTGGAATACTAGCAGGAGGTTTTCCACCATAGTATAATTTTTTGAAGTGGCTTAACTCGTAGAAATCGTCCATAAAAGTCCCATAATTCGCGAACAAAATTGTTTGCAATATTTTTGAATGTGATCTTGTCTAGACAGGGAATACATATTTTTCCAAATAGATAACACCAACAAAAAAAAAACTTGGTTGCCTAGAATTAAGATGAAATATGTAATTTGTTGGGGTTTTTAGTTTAAACTCGCTATGCGTGAGAGAAATAAATTTTATGGAGTCATTTTGACACCCAATATAAACTTATTGGACCCTTTTCAGCTCAAACAAAAAAGAAAGGTAAAAATCGATACGGCCTTATATTTATGTACTAAAGATATAGGGAAATGTCCAGCAAAAGCGGTCCAGTGCTTCAAAAGTTATGAGCAAAAGACTGAATTTTGGCAACGGTTTTTCATGAATTTTCGAGATAAAAAAACACGCTAACTTTCGAAAGGCAATCCTGTGGATACTGAATCTTGGCATATATTTGCCGTTCCCCAGGCCAAGTTCGTCTTGAATTTCAGCTAAATCGGTCCAGTGGTTCAAAAGTTATTAAGAAAACCGTGAATTTCAGATTGGTTTCACCTTAAACTCACTTGTTGAAAATACCGTTAAATCACCTTTAATAAAATTGATGAGTCAGGAAAATATTTTACAAAGTATTCTTGTTACTCACAAAAATTTTTATACTAAAACAAAAAAAATTTACTCTCAAAAAAAATGTTGTCAGTTTTTTTTTTTTCAAAAATGATTAAAAAAAGTTTTTTACTCAAAATAAAATATTTCTAATCAAAATTGTAAATTTGATTCACGTTAGAAAATTAACTATCACTTTAAAAGGGCATTATGGAGGGTATTGATGGATTTCTTCAAGTCGAATTTAACTTTTCTACTTGTTTTTACAATTTTTTTTAAAGTTTTTATACGTTTTTTTATATTTTTAGCATTTTTTCGATAATACCGGTACGTACCGGTATTGACGTTTTGGTATCGGTAATACCGTAACCGATTCAACTCCAATACCGTAACCGTAACCGACACCGATACCGAAATAAATAAAAAAACGATACCAATACCGATATCGATACCGTTATTCGTTTCGATTGCCAACCTTGATTTAAACAGTGGTGGTGAAAATAAATCTACAAAAAAAAAAATATAAAAAAATTAAAACCTTGAAAAGCAAAAAAAGTACTTTTTGCTCAAAATTGCTCTTAAGTCGATATACCATAAATTAGTATAAGGGTTCCCAAGTAAGTACTAATTAACATCAGAACCAAGTTTAACCAAGTCTTTCAGTTAGAGCCTTTTAAAGTTGAGTCATTTATATCAAATAAAAAGCTTTTTGAGCTGTAGAAAACACATAAAAAAAGAAGATGGACGAAATACTGATGAATAAGACACAACATCCTAAAATACATTAAAAAAATTTTTTTTCGCGAAAAAAAAAAAAATTATTCGCGAAAAAAAAAATTTCCGCGGAATAAGACACAACATCCTAAAATACATTAAAAAAAAAATTTTTCGCGAAAAAAAAAAATTATTCGCGAAAAAAAAAATTTCCGCGGGATTTTTTTTTTCGCGATTTTGTTTATTGTTATATTCTTAACCTACCTTCAACATTTTATAAGCTTACACAAAAAATTAAAGAAGTTATAGGATTTTGGCCGGAATTTACCACTGTGCATTGGGGATTTTATGATAGATAGAGGGTTTTGTTTCTCCAAAATATTAAGTACATGAATGAAAATGATCAGAGAGAGGGTTTTGCATTTTAATAAAAATGAATTATTATGATTTCATTTACGACATCGGTAAATTTGTAACTTAATTTAACGGCTTATAAAAAATTCCAAAATCACGGTTTTGGTCCACAGGTGCTGATTTTTAAGACAAAACATATTTTTTTTTACCGAATTCATCTCAGAAGCTGACAAACTGTTGAGTAATTTCATTATGTACACAAGACATCCAAATTTTGAGCCATATTTTTCAAAAAAGTCAAACAAAAATGTTCAGGACCGAAATCGTGGTTCTGGAATTTTGTTGAAAAATTCATGTTCAGAATGCAAAATTTAGTATGAAAACATGTAATGCATGATGAAATTATTCAAAAAATATTTATAAATTAATAATTTGAAAAGATAGAGGGTTTTGCATTCAGAAATAGTTCAGATTAATTGTGTAAGAGATAGTGAAAACCAAAAATGCAAATAAAATAGCTAACAAAAATATTTTTGTTCTGAATTTTACACCATAGATAAGGGCCCTTTTACTGAATACTTTGCCATCAAAAAGTAATTTTCGTGAAAATGGAAAATAGAGGGTTTTGAATATAGGCCGAACATATATATTTATAGTCAGTGATCGATTCTAAGACATTCTAGCGATGTCCGTTCATTCGTCCGTCCGTCTGTCCATCCGTTTGTCCATCCGTCTGTCCGTCTGTAGTTAACACGATGCAGTCCATAATAAAAAAGAGCTAGACTCCCGAGATTTGGCATAAATATGTCTTATATTCATAGGAATGTTAAGTTCGTAAATGATCAAAATCGGACCAGGGGGAAAAAAGTTCCCCCTTGAAGAACTAAGCAAACCTCTGAAAAATACACTCAAAAAAATACGTTAGTAGATTTAATAATTTTTTTTTGCTAATGCTAGTTAGCTAACTTTTAGCAAATTTTTAGTTGAGATTAGCATGTTAGCAAAAAATTCTTGTAAACTTCATTTAGCACATTAGCAATTTTAAACAAACTTTGAACTAATTTCTTTTGCTAAATTTGAAATTGAGTTGACAACATTTTTACAAGATTTTTTGCTAACATTAGCAAAAATAAATGGTAAATTTTTTTTATTTTCAGAAAACTTAAAATGGCGCTATCTCGGAAACTAAGCCAGATAGAGAAAAATGGAGGCCATTTTTGGTTCTCGGGCTCTCCATAGTATCGTCGGTCCTCTTTACATGTGTGGACCCTAATGGGTCCTAGCTTTGGATCCAAAAAAGTTAGCTTTCCCGAAAATTTTAAAATGCTCATATCTCGGTAAATATTGCCGACACAACAAAAAGTCCAAAAGAATTTTTGTAGCTCTCAACACGTAGAACAAGACCGCAAAATAACTAAAAGCTCTCCGAGTAATATTTTTGAAGTTATCGAGTTTTTTAATTCTCAAGACCCCAGTGGTCCCCTAAAATCACGTATCTCAAAAACTAAGCAAGGTAGAGCGAAACGGACACAAATTTTGGATTAAAAAACTATGACGATTTTTAAGGAACCCAACTAGGTCTAGGCCCATCGGGGTCTGGACCTATCGGGTCCGAACCCAATAGGGCCTCAAATGTGTATGAACTAAGTTGAAATAAAAAAAATTTCAGTTAACTAATTTTTGGCAAAACGTTTTTGCTAACTTTACCAAAAAAATTGTGGGTTCAAAATTAGCAAATTTTCTTGTAGGTTTACAAGCTTTTTTTGCTAACTTTACAGTTTTTTTTGAGTGTACCATTTTTTTACATAATTTTTTTTGTTTTTGTTTAACTAACTAATACAACATTTTTATGCTACAAGAAGTTCAAAATCCTGCATTTGGACCCAAAGGGTTAGAAAATTACGTTTTTTTTGCGGGCGTGGATAAAAAAATTGTTTAAATAATGATTAACTTGTATTTCTTTAATGCAAAAAGCGTAAGAATGAATTTTTAAACATGTTTTTCGAGAGGAGATTTGTCCCCCCACTACCGACCTCTCCCAAAAAAAGAAAGGAAAACACCCCTGCAATTTATTTTTTATTTTTTGCATGTTGAAGGATATAAATGATTCGGCACAGCCGAATTTAACAATATTACTTGTTTTACATGATTTTTTGTGTTTTTGTTTAACAAATGCAACATTCTTATGATACAAGAGATCGAAGTCCTGCATTGGACCAAGAATATTAGACAATGTGTTTTTTCGTTCCGCCTCACCCACTTTAAACTTACATTTCTTTATTTCAAAAAACATAAGAATGAATTTTTAAACATGTATTTCGAGAGGAGATTTGTCCCCCACAAAAAAACGAAAACACTCCTGAATTTTTTTAAATATTTTTTTGCATGTTAGAGGGATAAAAGATTCGCACGGTGAGCCTCAGCAATGTTTAGGTTCGACTTTAGTGCCGACGAAAAGTGTAAACGCAGTTCGATTTATACTTGATTAAATGTCACAAAACTGTTTACAGAGAAATCGTAGCTGCTCGCATTCGCGAGATATCGCGAAATTACTGTTTTTGTATTTTCTAAAATTTTGACAATGCAGTTTTTTAAATGTCTTCTAAAACTGAGTATGCAGTTTTAATTGTATATATTTACAGGTCACAAAACAGTTTACATCAAAATCATATCTTCTAAAAAAAAAAAATAAAAAAAATTGGAAAAAAAAAGAATTTTTTGGAAAATTAGCAGTCAAGATATTGATTTAAGCAGTTTTACCACCTTTAACCACATAAACTTTAAACTGCATACAATATATTTGTCGTTTCTTGATTTTTTTCCTTTATTTTAGACACTAAAGAAAAAACAAGTAGAAAAGTTAAATTCGACTTTGCCGAATCTATGAATACCCTCCACAATGCATTTTTTTTAAAGGGTAGTACATTTTTTAACGTGAAAAACTTAACAATTTTGATTAGAATTATTTTATTTTGAGTAAAAAACTCTTTTTTGTCAGTTTTTTTTAAAAAAAGAAAAATTACTAACTTTTTTTTTTGAGTGTAAAATTTTTTTCGAGTGTAATGTTTTTTTTACTGTAAAAATATTTCTTACACAAAATATTGTAATTTTTGTAAAAAAAAAAAAAATTTTTTTTTGTGTAAATTTTTTTTTGAGTGTAAAATTTTTTGGAGTGTAAAATTTTTTTGAGTGTAAAATTTTTTTCGAGTGTAATTTTTAAGTTACCAATGCTTTTAAAACTTAACAAGTTTAAAAAGCATTGCTTTAAAATTTAACAAGTTTGAAAAGCATTGTTTAGTTACCACCAATGCTTTTAAAACTTGTTAAAACACGTGGCATTTTAGATGAAACTAATCTGAAATTCAAGGTTTTGCTTATAACTTTTGAACCAATGGACCGATTGAGCTTAAATTTAAAACCAAACAGACCCGGGGAACGGCAAAGATACGTGCCAAGCTTCAGTAGTCTCATTATAGTCTTTCGAAAGTTATCGTGTTTTTTATCTCGTAAATTCGCGAAATACCCTTGCCGAAATTTACGCTCATAACTTTTGAACCACTAAACCGATTTGGCTGGCTTGCAATACCAATCTGACCAGGTAAATGACAAACATATATGCCAAACTTCAGTAGCCTCTGTAAAGTCTTTCAAAAGTTAGCGTGTTTTCTACGGACGGACAGACAGACGGACGGACGGACGGACGGACATCGCTAGATCGACTTAAAATCGATCGAGGATCATAAATATATATACTTTATGGGGTCCTAGACCAATATTTCGAGGTGTTACAAACGGAATGACAAACTTATATATACCCTCTATCACTAGAGTGGAGGGTATAATAAATTAATATAAAAGCTTGAACCGTAATTTTGCAATTTCTCGGGAAATTGCTCATCTATAATTTTTATGCTTGCAGTTTTGTCACCTATAATAACCTCGAATTCAAACTGCATATCACACACAAAAAAAAAATATAAAAAAAATGTGTCCGTTTTGGGGATAATACAACCTATAAAGTGGTTTTGGATAATTTACCTAAGTTTTTTAGAGCAAAAACTTTGGTAAGTTATCCAAAACCACTTTATAGGTTGTAATTAAACCAAAAACTGGCACAATTTTTTAAATTTTTTTTTGTGTGCACATTTTTGTCGTTAATTGAAGGAAATGTTTTTACAGACCAAAAATAACACAAAGCAATGAATAAATAGTAGTTTAGTGCAGCGGTTACCAACCTTTTTGCCTCGCGTACCCCTAATATTAAATTTTATCAGCCGCGTACCCCCTAACGAATTTTTGTTTTCGTTAAAAAACTTTACAAATATTAGAGTTAATTTTGAAATTTTTGATTTGCGGGGTTTTTTAAGGATTTATGGGAGATCAAAACAATGGTATTTTTTTGGAAAAATGTTCGCTCCTTGGGGTGGTTCAATGCATCTGAAAACGCGGATTTTGAGCGGATTTTTCTGCAGAGCAAAAACGGCTGAAATATTGCAAGTCTGATTTCACCAGTCGATTCTACACCAAAAATTAAAACAACGGACGTTTTTTGAACTCTTAAAAAAAAGTTCTAAAAACATATCACAGGAAGCGGAAATATATTGTTTTAAATTTTTTTTAAAAAAATATTTTTTTTTGTTTTTTTTTTTTTAATAATTTTTTTTTAAATGTTTTTTTTTTTTTTAATACGAGGGCAGATCAATAATTCCGTGACTTTTCCAAAGAAACACCCTCGAATTGACAATTAAAGGGCATTTTGAGCATAACAAAATGGTACCAAAATTCCCACTCTATCACAACCCGTCTCAAAAATGCCCAAAAACTAGAGTTTGCAAATAATCGAGATATTTCAAAATCGCGATTACGATTAAAAAAATTGCCGTTAATCGCGATTACGATTAATCGAATTTTTTAAATAATTTGAGTTGCAATAGATAAATCTTTTGAAATTTTCATTTTAGAAAGTACGAAAATACAAAAATTATTATTTTTAAGAAATAAAAATAAAAACTTTCGAACTTTCCTAGTAAAAATAATTCGAGATTTTGGCCCCACAGTCGCTTTTTTAGTATATCATTGCGCATCGAAAGAACGCTCGAGCGCCCTTGAGAATTTATTGTTAAGACATTTAAAACTTATAATTAAAATTCTTTGTTATGAAAATTTTACACATACTTTAATTTTTGACATCTTTAACATCAAAAATATTTTTGGAGAAAAATACTGGATTTTCTTACATCTTTATTGCGCTTAAATAAACTCTACAAAGAGTGCTTCAATCAGCACTGAAAAGACACATGATTTTACTGCGTCTTAATAGCTCTTTATCTGTGCTACTAAAGAGTACTCTAAACTGTGACTGGTTTGGATTCGCTCTTTGGGTCGTGATTCCTTTCCAAAAGCTGCTTCCAGTTCATCAAAATTTCTGTGCGGTCGTGTCGGAATACCTGCCAATGCCCAGTGAAGGAGCTAATTGCGAGGAAATTTATTAAAAAGTTTACAAGGCATCATTTATCGGCAACTAGCGGTCAAGGTATGAACAAATTACCTATTTTTTAAACTTCATGTCCAACTTGTTCGACCAATCCGACCACTTTGAGTATATTTTAAAAACAAACATCTTTAAAACTTACTCATATCAGAATTTAAATTTTCCTTTAAATTTGAATGACTTTTACGAGAAAAGGAAAGAAAAAATGGCAAACAAGTTAAATGAATCATGGGCCAACCCATTCAAATTTTCCGTTCCAAATAATCGGTACCAGAACGGGTCATATAATCCTGCAATCGATTCTACTAAACATTCCACTAAACATTCCAATGATTTTTGTTTGAAATTGTTCCGAAAGTAATCGTTTTTAGAGTAATTTAGTTTTTTTGAAAAATAATTTTAAATAGAAACTTCAAAATGGGTTTCAAAAAATTTTGGAACTGATTTAAATTCGTTATAAAAACAGTGTATTTCATAGAAAATTATTAATCGTAATCGCATGATTTTTTTGTCGATTACGATTACGATTAATTGGTGCGATTAATCGCGATTACGATTACGATTTTAATCGTTTTGCAAACTCTACCAAAAACACATTTTTTGAGAACTTTGACATATTTTTCTCAAAAACCTGACATCATAGACAAATTTGGAAACCATATTCGAAATCAGCATCGAAAGGTTAATCGAAAACAAGTGGTCGGATCTCAAAATATCATCCAAAAATATCAAAAAAATCCTCTCTAAATTGCACAAAAATACGTTTCTTGTGAGTTTTGAAGCCAGAAACTTTGGAAGCCAGATGCGCAATGAAAGGTTAATCTTAATCTTAATGTCCAAATTATTAAAATGTTGCGTACCCCCGCGGACATTTTCACGTACCCCCTAGTGGTACGCGTACCATAGGTTGGTAACCGCTGGTTTAGTGAGTTTTTTAGCGATATCTCGAAGAATTGAGTAGCTAGAATTTAAATGTTAACAGCCTTATCACCTTTAATCAATAGCAAATCAAACTGCATTTCGTGTTTTTCAACAATGTTAAAGAAACTTCTTTTATTAATCAAAACAAAAAATACCCCCAAAAAGCTGTTTTTCGCTATTTCTCGCGAAAGTGAGCAGCTATAGCTTTTTTTGTGGGCAGTTTTAATTTCTTGCAACATGCTCAAATCAAACTGCATACCACTTTTTTTATTATTTCTAAAGAACCGGTTTTAAAAAATAAATAAATAATAAAAAAAATATATAATTACGCGATTTCTCGCGAAATTTAACGCATACAATTTCGATGTCAACAGCTATGTGACCTTTGATCAAGCACAAGTAAAACTGCATACCATGTTTTCACGAAATTTTAAAGAAACCTATCTAAAGATAAAAAACGAAAACAAAAACCGCAAAAAATTAATTTCACGATTTCTCGCGAACTAAAGAAGATAGGATTTTGATGTTTACTGTTTTGTGACCTTTAAATAAGTACAATTAAAACTGTGTACTCAGTTTTTGAAAATATTTAAAAAACTTCAATGTCAAAATTTAAAAAAATACAAAAACACTAATTTCACGTTATCTCGCGAATGTTACCAGTTTTGTGGCATTTAATCTTGTAGAAATCGAACTGCGCTTACACTTTTTGTCGACACTAAAGTTCAACCTGAACATCGCTGAGGCTCACCGTGTTCGGCACAGCCGAAATTAACACTATTACTTGTTTTTGATTATCCAATTATCAGCTCTGTAATACCCATCATTTTTGCCATTACCAAGCGAAATTCTAAAAAGAGGCCATTTTCGAGACAGGCGGCTAATGTACAGTATTGGCCATAATTAAAGGTTTGAAAGTTTATAATCACCTTTATGTAATTTTCCTATGTCTTAAAAACATAAATATATTTAGTAAACAAATATAATTATATTTATTCGACCTTTAAATTTTCAATCCTATATTAATTGACAAGCTCGGGGCCACATTTTTTTAAATAAATTTTTAATCTATATTATTTGTTTAATATAAGATAATATTTGGTAAAGTTTGAAAAAACATTTTTTTCTGTCAAAAAATGTGAAACTTTTTAAAAAAATAAATTGATAAATTTTGAGTTAATTTTTTCTTGAAACAATTAAAATATTACTTTAAAAAATCCAAAAATGTTAAGTAAAGTTTAAATTGTGTCAATTAAATATTTACTCATATTTTTGGGTAAGCATTTAATAGTCTTACTTACAATTAGTAAAAGTTTAGTCAATCAATCGTTTTTACTAGTTTACTCAAAAAAAAAAAAAGTTTCTTCTGTAAGTCATTTAATATTTTAATACAGATTTTAAAAATTTTATAAATTTTTCAATGATGATTTTTTGTTGTTTTTAATGATTTTTAAACTAATTGCTTTGGAAATGTATTTGATATTGTCTTCAAAATGTAGAGTCCACATTGCAGACCTTAAGTATAATAGAAATTAAGGGGTCTGTTTTTATAGTTAAGGATTTCTTTTATATAAAAATCTAGTTTTCTTTTTTATTTAGGGGATTTAAAACAACATTTCTTTAACAGACAGTTTTTTGTTATATTAAATTAATTACACCGCTCAACACTCATTTTCCGGTTTGAATTCTGGTGATCAATTTTAGTAGACTTTGATCTCCTGATTCCAAATCTTTTCTCCAAATTTTCCCATCACGTCCAGATTTTTAGTTATTCACGGTTGAAAATGCGAAAAATTACGATTTTTGCATTTGAATGCCTGCACAGCAGCCATTTAGTGGAATACAAATCTGGTATAAAGCGCAAAAGTATAATTTGTCTTTGGTCTCCAACATAGAAAACAATTTTTTTCTAATTATTGCGTTTGGTTGGGTTAAAATTGAGTTTTAAAATGACTCTGTTAAAATTATCATTTTTGTAGAAAAGATCAGCGTTTGAAAGGCTACGTTAGCTACCCGATTTTTTGCTTTTGCTTTTCATATCACTTCAAACAATTTCAATATTATAAGTTATAGCTTTTGTTTACTTTTCTTTTTTGTGTTTGCTTAAACTACAACAACATGAAAAAAATAAAAACTCCAAACAGAGCAGTAGCGGAAAACAAATTTTATTGTTGTAGCCTACAAATATACTACAGTAGTATATTTGTAGGCTACAGTATTACTACAGTATTACTACAGTAGTATTACTACAGTATTACTACAGTATCACATTGTAAACAAATGTTGCAATATAAAAACGTGATCATATTAAAAATTCCGTTAAGATGGTGTAAAATGAATACAACATCGAAAAAAGAATAATAATAATTTTTAATAAAATTCTTTTAATTTTGGTCAAAAAAATATAGAAAAATTTGGAATTTTGTCGAATTTTTCGATATTTTCGAATTTGTACGCGATTTTAATATTATCGGTCTAGACTCTCAGAAGTTATGAGAAAAACCGTGACATTAACATTGGGTTAGAGATGGGCGCTGGTCACGTGATTCACGTGAATCACGCGTGAGTGATTTTCATTTAAATCACGTGATTGTGAGTGAGTGTGAGCTGAAAAAAAATCTGAGTGAGTGAGTCATTCATTTTTTGCGTGAGTTTGCGTGATAAGATTTTTAGATTAGCCCAATTTTTTTATTTTTTGTAAAAAAATTTTTTTGGAGTTTTTTTTTTTGGTAAGAGAATTTTATTGCGTGAGTAGATTTTGCGTGACTCACGCGTGAGCGTGATTGAATCTGGCGTGAGTAAGATTTTTATTACTCACGTGAATAGTGAGTGAGCGTGAATAAAAAAAAAATTGCGTGAGTGATTCGATTATTTTTGCGTGAGCTTGAGTGAGTGTGAGTCAAAATCCATTCACGCACCCATCTCTACATTGGGTTTTTCGAAAATTCACGTGTTGAAAATTACACAAAACATGGTTTTAATTAGAGATGGGCGCGTGAGTGATTTTTGACTCACACTCACTCACGCCCACGACAGTAATTTTTGAATCACGCACACTCACTCACGAGCAAATTTTTTCTACTCACACTCACAATCACGTGAGTAAATTTAATACAACTCACACTCACGTGCACTCACTCAAGCTTCACTCACACACTCGTTAACTCACACTCACGAAACTCTTATTCATACAAAAAAAAATTAAAAAACTAAAATTTTAAAAATCTTTTAAAATTTTCAACAAAATTTAAAGTTCAGCGTAACTTAAAAAATCGACTCACGCACACTCACGCAAAAATCTTACTCACGCACACTCACGCAAAAATCTTACTCACGCACACTCCACTCACACGCGCGTGAGTAAAATTGAATTTAGTCACACTCAAGCGTGGTCACGCGTGAATCACGTTCTAATCTGCTCATGTGCCCATCTCTACTTTTAATGACAAGGGAACACCACAACAATGTTTGCCAAAGTTTTTTTTTTTTTGAGAAGTTGAATTATAATTTTACATTAAAGCAATCCAACCCTATTCTTTATACACATTAAAATAAAACAGTTATGTTAAACAAGATAAGTGTGTGTGTTATATTTTTATTAAATTTTCTCTTTGTAGGCTACAAAAACAATATTAGTAGGCTACCAAAAATAATTTGTAGGCTACAGGTAGGCTACCAAAAATAATTTGTAGGCTACTTGTAGGCTACACAATTCTAATGTTTTTTGTTTTTTTTGCTACTTATTCATTTTTAAAAACAATCGTAAGCCCTCGCTACAAAAACAGAAATGTGCAAGTATTAGTAGTTATAGCAATTGAATGATTTACATATTGTTTGTTTTTAAAACTACACATATCGTCAATTTTGGTTGTTTAAACTACTTTCTTCGTAGTAATTTAAACGCTGGAAAAGATAAGTTAGATAGATACCTTATTTTTTTTTTGATATTTTTCAAAGAAAAACTAAAAAAATAAATATTTTACAAATTTAAGTTTTTTGTGTTATTTTTCGTACATACCGGAAGATATCTTTAATGGGTTTAAAAGTCTATAAGAAAGAATGAACTTTTGCCTAAATTTTGAGCTCATCACAGTAAAGATTGATCATCTAGTTTTTGTGTTAGAGCCTTTTAAAAATGGTGCTTTTTCTAATTTTTTTTACAGTGTTTTTTTGAAATACATGTTTGGCCAATAATAGTGCAACAACTTCAAATTTATTGGATCATATATTTGAGATCATAGTTCAATTCTACTCTAACGGTTTTTACCAGATTTTAATTCCAACCAGTGGCTGCTGTGCAGGCTTAAAAAAATGCAAAATCGCGTTTTTTTGCATTTTCGACCGCGAATAGTTAAAATTCTAGACGTGGAGCACATATTTGGAATCAGCGAGTCAAAATCTTTAAAAATTTTGTATCAAACTTTAAACCGGAGTCAAAAACCTTCGATTTGTTGAGCGGTGTTATTATTTTCAATATGTGTTTTTATAAGGTTTTGTATGTAGTAACGATTTTCAGAATAGTACTTTAGGCTCATGATTTTAAAGAGAACTATATGGATACGCCACTAGTGAACAAGTGGTGACGTTTCAAGTTCCCCCCTTTAAATTTTGAAGTTAAAGCCTTTTCTGATTTTATTATTTGTTTTTAAATATTTTTATTTAGTTAATTTTTTTAGTTTTCTAATAGTCTAGTCTTCGATGCCTTTTATTTACTTGACTACTGGTAGTATTTTGTTTTTATATTATGTTGTTTAATTTTATTGTTATTTTAATTGTTTTTTTAGGAGCTCTGTACATTACATTGTGGTAAATAAAACTGAAAAAATTAAGAAAATAATAAAAAACTCAATCCATTTTGTTTTTTTTTTAAGTAACATAATATTTTTTTTATTTATTTAAATGTTCTATTTAAATTTTTTAATTTATATTTACAGAGCCTGTTTTGTTTTAGTTTTTGTAGTTTTGTTGTATAAGTTTATAAATATTTCAAGAAGCCTTTGTTGTTGTCCTAATTTTTTAAGTTTTTAACATTTTTATTTTGTTATTTATTTTTTTTACATACTATTATTAATTTATTTTTAAATTTTATATTATTCATTTTATAAATTATATCTGTATGCAAGTCTTTTTTTTTATACATTTTATCTAAATTTATATATAAATTATAGTATAAGTAACATAATTTGTTAATAATTTTATAATAATAATAATAATATTTATAATATTAATTCATAGATAATAATGATAAATAATAATTTAACTAAATATATTAACAGAATTTAACAATTGTATTTAAAATTATTTTTATTACTTTTTCTCACTAAAACAATTGAAACAAAATTGAAATTTCATTCTAATTTATTTTTATTTATACACTATGTATTTTTTTTATTATTAATAATTGTTTTTTTTAATGTATAATTTTTTTTTTCTTTAATGTATAATAATTGTAATTTTAATCACTCGCTTACATTCATTAAATTTATAAAAAAACAAACATTTTTAAGAGAAATAAAAAAGGGAGAAAACTATTTAAATAAGAATTTCAATGTGATCATGCTGAAATTAGCTTATAATGATGATTTTTTGTTGTGGACATTTTTTTATTAGTATTTGAAAATGAAATATTTCGGAGTTATCTTGTTCTATGTATAATATTTTTAAAACCTATTTCCTATGCATGGATTTTATGTTATAATCTCATCTGTTTTCGTGTGATAATATATGATAGTATTTGATTGTATATAATTGTATATGATCAGATATAATTAAATATAAAATTTGTGCATATGTTGACCGAATTCGTGATATAATTAGATCATGATTTTGGCCACTTCAAATATAATTATATGCAACCATATATGATCATATATTTTTAGATATAAATATATTAGATAAGATTTATTTTTTTTACACGGAAATTGCAATTCGTAAAAGATCAAATGAAATTCCAAAAATATTTTGTCTATACTAAAAATATCTCAGAATCTAAGACTTTTTCTATACGAAAAATGTTTCAGAATCTAAGATTTTTTCTATACGAAAAATTTCTCAGAATCTGAGACTTTTTCTATACGAAAAATGTCTCAGAATCTGAGACTCCTTCTACATAAAAAATGTCTAAGAATCTGAGATTCTTTCTATTCAAAATTTTTTTTCAAAATTTGAGACTTTTTTTACACAAAAAATTTCTCAGAAACTCAGACATTTCTATACGAAAAATGTCTCAGAATCTAAAAAATGTCTCAGAATCTGAGACTTTTTCTAGACGAAAACAATCCCAGAGTCTGAGAATTTTTCTATACGAAAAATGTCTCAGAATCTGAGACTTTTCTATACGAAAAATGTCTCAGAATCTGAGATTTTTTCTATATGAAAAATTTCTCAGAATCTGAGTTTTTTTCTATATGAAAAATTTCTCAGAATCTGAGACTTTTTCTACATGAAAAATTTCTCAGAATCTGAGATTTTTCTACACGAAAAATTTCTCAGAGTCTGAGACATTTTAATACTTTTTCTATACCAAAAATATCTCAGAATCTGAGACTTTTTCTGTACGAAAAATGTCTCAGAATCAGAGACTTTTTCTATGCGAAAAATGTCTCAGAATTTGAGACTTTTTGTAAATAAAAAATGTCTCAGAATCTAGGACGTTTTCTATACGAAAAATTTCTCAGAATCTAAGACTTTTTCTATATAAAAAAATTACTCAGAACTAAGACTTTTTCTATAGTAAAAATGTTTTAGAATCTTTTTCTATTCGAAAAATGTCCCAGAATCTGTGACTATTTCTATACGAAAAATATCCCAGAATCTAAGAGTTTTTTCTATACGAAAAATTTCTCAAAATCTGAGACTTTTTCTTACGAAAAATTTCTCAGAATCTGATATTTTTTCTATACGAAAAATATCTCAGAATCTATTATTATACGAAAAATGTCTCAGATTCTGAGACTTTTTCTACAATCTAAGACTTTTTCTATACGAAAAATGTCTCAGATTTTGAGACTTTTTCTACACAAATAATGTCACAGAATCTAGAAAAAATTTTCTGCGAAAAATGTCTCAGAAACTAGGACTTTTTCTATACGAAAAATTTCTCAGAATATGAGACTTTTTCTATATGAAAAATGTCTCAGAATCTGAGATTTGTTCCTATACGAAAAATATCTCAGAGTCTGAGACTTATTTCTATACGAAAAATTTCTCAAAATCTAAGACTTTTTCTTTACGAAAAATTTCAAAGAATCTGATATTTTTTTCTATACGAAAAATATCTCAGAATCTAAGACTTTTTTTATACGAAAAATGTCTCAGAATCTGAGGGTTTTTTTATACGACAAATGTCTCAGATTCTGAGACTTTTTCTAGAATTTGAGACCTTTTCTATACGAAAAATGTCTCAGATTTTGAGACTTTTTCTATACAAAAAATGTCTCAGAATCTAGAAAATTTTTTTCTATACGAAATATATCTCAGAATCTGAGACTTTTTCTATACTTTTTCCATGCCAAAAATGTCTCAGAATCTGAGACTTTTTTTTTACGAAAAATGTCTCAGAGTCCGAAACTTTTTCAATACGAAAAAGGTCTCAGAATTTGAGACTTTTTCTATACGAAAAAAATCTCAGAATCTAAGATTTTTTCTATACGAAAAATATCTCTGAGACTTGTTTTATACAAAAAATGTCTCAGAATCTAGGACTTTTCTATACGAAAAAAAAAAAAAAATCTCAGAATCTGAGACTTGTTTTATACAAAAAATGTCTCAGAATCTAGGACTTTTTCTATACGAAAAATGTGTCAGAATCTAAGACTTTTTTTATATGAAAACTATCTCAGAATCTGAGACTTTTTCTATTTGAAAAATGTCTCAGAATCTGAGATTTTTTCTATATGAAAAATGTCAAGAATCTGAGGCTTTTTTTTCTACACAAAAAATGTTTCAGAATCTGAAAATTTTTTTATACGAAAAATGTTTCCGAATCTCAGACTTTTCCTATACGAAAAATTTCTCAGAATCTGAGTCGTTTTGTATATGAAAAATGTCTCAGAATTGAGATTTTTTCTATATGAAAAATATCTCAGAATCTGAGACTTTTTTATACAAAAAATGTCTCAGAATCTAAAAAATGTCTCAAAATCTGATACTTTTTCTATACGAAAATGTTTCAGAATCTGAGACTTTTTCTATACGAAAAATGTCTCAGAGTCCGAAACTTTTTCAATACGAAAAATGTCTCAGAGCCGAAACTTTTTCTATACGAATAATGTTTCAGAATCTGAGACTTTTTCTATACGAAAATCTCTCAAAATCTGGGACTTTTTCTATACGAAAAATGTTTCAGAATCTGAAACTTTTTCTACACGAAAAATGTCTCAGAATCTGAGAGTTTTTCTATAAGAAAAATGTCTCTGAACTGAAACTTTTTTTATACGAAAAATATCTCAGAAACTGAGACTTTTTCTATTCGAAAAATGTCTCAGAGGAATATAATTTTAAAATAAAGATTGAAACACATTTAATTTTATAAAATAAAATAAATTATTAAAATTTATTTAAACAATTTTAAGATTTTTCAAATCTGCACGAAAATATTTGATTTGACAACAAGTTTTCTCAGTCTCTGAGATATTTAAAAAAGGGACTCTAATTTGCGAAACATTAGAAATGCCTCTAGAAGTTCTTTAAGCAAAATTTTGTGAGAATTCTTGTTTTAAAGCATATTTTTTTTTTAAATAAGCAAGAGCCAGATGTTGGGATAAAGTAATTTAAATACAATTTAAAAATATCTTAGCGTATGATGAATATTTAATTACTCATACGCAGTGATGTACATACGAAAATATTATTTTATGCAGACAGAATGCTTAATAAATATAATAGTAATGCAGCATTACACTGGCATTTTTTTTATATGGCATTATAAATGTTTTCTTCTGACTTAGAATATTTATTTATTCTCTAATGCTGCATTTAAGAATATTTATATGCAGCATACCGAATTCTGCTTATTTTGAAGCAAATCTAAATCGACGTTTTTTATTGTTTTATAATTATAATAAGTCAAGTTTTGGAAAATAATATTTTAGGGAGAATTTTTTAATGAAATATAAACTTTGTAAGAACACAAGACAAATCAGTGTGTATAAAAAAAAATTCCAGCATCCAAAAAACAACAATATTGCTAATTTTATTTAAAAATCACATTAAAAAAAAAAAAAAAAAAAATCATAATTTATATAATTGTGTTAACTTTTCGCTTTTCATTTTAATTTTAGGTATAAATTCTCTTAAGGGAATGGAGTATTTATATATAAACAACTAATTTTCATTCATTAAGTACTACAGTTTTTTTTATTTATACAATTTTAATTTTTAATTCATTTAAACACTTTTACACATTCATACAAAAAAAATTTACATTAATTTACTGTTTTTTGTTTGTACAATATCCTTTTTTTCTTGCATTTTTTTTTTTGAATTTTGTATTAAAGGAAGGGGATTTTAGGGGATTGGGAAAGGGAAGGTAAAAAAAATAAAATATATTTACATCTGGGGGGGGGGGGGGGGGGTCTTATAAACACTGAAAAAAAAATTATCAAGCTAGAAGGGTCTTTTCAAAAACCACAGAAAAAAATCCATAAAAACATTTTAGCGGCCAAATATTATTATTAGTGGTGTTACTGAAGAGAGAGGAGGTGGGGGGGGGGGGGGTTAACTACTTAAACTCCGCTAAAAATAAGATCGTGCAGAAAAATAGAATCAATTTTTCTCAGATTTTTTTTTTCTTTACAAAAATTAAAAATTTAAAAAAAGTAATATACAGTCAAATTTGGTTATATCAAACTTGCTTATAAATTTTCGGCTATAACGAACTAATTCTTAAGTCCCGTCGCTTTGACACAAATTTTCACACAAAATACTTCTTTTATAACGAATCCTCGGTTAAAACGAACTGCATATTATGGTTCCACCAATATATTTTCATGTGTATTTACCATTTTATAAGGAATAGGGTATTCAATTAATCGAGGTTCTGGTTTAATCGGTTAATCGGGCAAATAATTAATCGGGGTTTAGATTTAATCGGTTATTAATCGGTTAAATTTGAATTATTCGGTTAACCGAATAATATAAATTTTAAATTTAATACAAAACCACGAATTGTATATGCTTTTAAGAATTTTATAGTAAGGAATTTGTACCCGTTATGGCGAAGCTTTAATTACCCTGTAGAATGTTAGCCCAAATAAAGAATTTTTGTATGGCACCCTGAAAAATTAGCCCAATCCAAATTGGGACCAATTCAATGTAAAAAATGTCAAAAAAAAACAAAGCCATTTTTATAAAAAGGTTAAATTTATCCAAATTGCTGCCGGGGTTGCATCTACCCCCAAGAGTTTCAAATTCGGTACTAAAAATAGTAACAAAAAATTTTTTTGGTTTCCAAAATTTGTTTTCTTTTATTTTTTAGTGCCGAAATTGCAATAATTTCATCGGTCGATTTTTGCGTAATGAAAAAATATATCTAAAGTGTTTCCAAAAGTATTTTGAAGAAAAATAGTAGGAATTTCAGATGTGCTGAACTATTTATGCATCATAAAATAATTCGCAAACATTGCGAAAATTTGAGTTTATGCTGTATTGTCAATCGAAAATCTAAATACCTCAAGATGAGATAGACCTCGATAAAATATTTTATTGGCGACGTTTTCACACATTGCAAAAAAAGAGTTTGATAATTTTTTTATACCTAAACTTCTTTCAGCAGAACCGTAATTTAAATTAAAAAAACCATCAAAACACAAAATAAAGCAAAAAAAAAAAAAATAGGTTAATCGGTTAATCGACACAAATTAATCGGTTTATTTGTTATTTGAAAATTGAAAATTTTAAATTATTCGAACAGTTAATCGACCAAAATTAATCGGTTAACCGATAAACGGTTAATCGATTGAATACCCTAATAACGAACTCCCATAAATATTTTTTAATGTGTGGCAATCATGTTTATCAAACTTAAAATTTTTGTTTTATATTATAATTTTAATAATGTTTTTTTTATATTTCTAAGGTTTTCTCTCAAAAAGTAGTCTATATACCAAAAAACATAATATAAAAAAAAATTTGGATATATTTTTTTTGGAAATAAAACTACCCAACAAAAAATAAACGAAGTGGTTCAAAAAGAATTAGTAGTTTCACTACATACAAAGTAGCGATAAGTGCCGAACTTCATATTCCGTAGGAAGTACTTTTAAAATCACTTCCAAAAATGCTACAACATAATAATAAAAACATCTTTCATCAGTTCTTTGCTTAATGATTTCAAAGTACCTCATTTATATGTTCTTAGGAATTAAATCATATCAAATTAAATCAAATCACCACAACATATGAACTTCTTTTTCAACTGAAACACTTAGAATGTGGGTGATACACAAGGTATGCACTTTTTTCTACGTCCAGCTTCGAATAGATTTAGGTTTTGCAAAAATGGTGACTAAATTTGGTAATGGTATTTCATTTCTCTTTATTTAGAGCTTAAAAAATCGAAAAGACGAAAATCGATTATTGATAATTTTTTCAATTTCATACAAGCAATTTGACGTTTAACTACCATTCTATATCTTACATATAACGAAAAATGGTGGTCCTAAATTAAATAAATACATTTACGAACTAAAGCGGATGTTTCTCCATCACATTATTAAAGATTGTTTAAGCTTTTTAGAAAATTGAGGTTTAGGCTTGTGGTCAGAACAAACTGGTGAATCGATTTGCAGTGAATTTTTTTAGTTTTGTTATCTTTATAATTACTCCTTTTTTTAATTCTAAGTATATACGTTTGATTACACCGATCAACAAATCGAAGGTTTTTGACTCCGGTTTGAAGTTTGATATAAAATTTTTAAAGATTTTGACTCGCTGATTCCAAATCTGTGCTCCAAATTTTTCCATCACGTCTAGAATTTTAACTATTCGCGGTTGAAAATGCGAAAAAAACGCGATTTTTGCCTTTTTTGAAAGCCTGCACAGCAGCCACTGGGTGAAATAAAAATCTGGTATAAAGCGTTAGAGTAGAATTGAACTATGATCTCAAATATATGATCAAAAAAATTTGAAGTTGTTGCACTATTCTTGGCCAAACATGTTTTTTAAAAAAACACTGTGAAAAAAATTAGAAAAAGCACCATTTTTAAAAGGCTCTAAATCAAAAACCAGATGATCAATCTTTACTGTGATGAGCTCAAAATTTAGGCAAAAGTTCATTCTTTCTTATAGACTTTTAAACCCATTAAAGATATCTTCCTGTTTATAAGAAAAATAACACAGAAAACTTAAATTTGTAAAATATTTATTTTTTTTTAGTTTTTCTTTGAAAAATATCAGAAAGAACTAAGGTAGCTACCTCACCTTTTTTACAAAAATGATAATTTTAACAGAGTCATTTTAAAACGCAATTGTAAACCAACCAAACGCAATAATTAGAAAAAAATTGTTTTCTATGTTGGAGACCAAAGACAAATTATACTTTTGCGCTTTATACCAGATTTGTATTCCACTAAATGGCTGCTGTGCAGGCTTTCAAATAATGCAAAAATCGTAATTTTTTCGCATTTCCAACCGTGAATAACTAAAAATCTGGACGTGATGGAAAAATTTGGAGAACAGATTTGGAATCAGGAGACCAAAGTCTGCTAAAATTGATCACCAGAATTCAAACCGGAAAATGAGCGTTGAGCGGTGTATCAATGAAATTAATTTTTCTATCACGTAAGGTTTTTAAGATATTCGCGTTTGAATATTGATATATTTGGGTCTCCTCTGTAACATATTCTTAAGTTGCTCAAACACAAAAGTACTCGATTTAGTAAAAATAAGACATCTTTATTACAAATCTGGTATCCAAATTTTTCTATCGCGTACTGTTTTTGAAATATTGGCGTTTAAAAATCTAAACTCCATTATTGCGCAATTATATTCTTTATAAATCACACTAACATTTTCAAACGCGAATATCTCAAAAACAGAACATGCTTGAAAAATTTGGATTGCAGTTTTGAAATCAGGAGGTCCATTTTATATGAAATCAAGTCCTATTTGGTGGAAGCAACGTAAGAATACGTAGCAGTAGACCCCTAAAAGTGCTAAAATATTGTTTTTTTTTTTTACTTTTTAACAGCGAATATCTCAAAAACTTTACGTGCTATAAAAATTTGGACGGTAGATTTGGAAGCAGGAGACCAAAATCTGTAAGGAGCAGTTAGAAATTTCACTGGGAGGTTTTTGCTGTCAAAAGTGTTTTTAGTGTAAATATTACAAAAAAAATACTCTTTCTTACAAAAATAATTGAAAAAATACTTCTAATTTAGAAGTCCTAAATCACCAATTAAAAATGACATAATCACACCCAAAATGCCAAGGAATATGGACTTCTAAAGAAGTGATGAAATATTAACATCCGGATCACTACTTCAGAAGTTGTGATAAAAATGTTAATATATATGTACATAAACACTAGTGATATATGTTATTCTTAAGTGTCAATCTTTCGCCACTGAAAAGTTGCGAAAAAAAGAACATACTTTGTGTGTCACGCCCATATTAAATTCATCAATGTTTCAGTTGAAGAAGTACATCTGGTTCATAAGTTGTGGTGAATTTTGTAGTGAATGGCAAGCTCTTTTTTTGCTGGGTAGTTTTATGTAAAATATATAGCGAACTTCGCTTATAACAAACTATTTTTGCTGGTCCCTCGGAGTTCGTTATAACCGGGTTTAACTGTAAAAATAAAAATCAAGTGTCATTCGTTGAGACATTTTTCGTAAGAAAAATTCTCAGATTCTGAGACATTTTTAATATAGAAAAATTTTCGTATAGAAAAATTCTCAGATTCTGAGACATTTTTAGTATAGAAAAATTCTTAGATTCCGAGACATTTTTCTTGTAAAACAATTCTCAGAATCCGAGACATTATTCGTAAAGAAAATTCTCAGATTCTGAGACATTTTTCGTATAGAAAAATTTTTAGATTCCGAGACATTATTCGTAAAGAAAAATTCTCAAATTTTGAGAAATATTTCGTATAGAAAATTGTTCAGATTCTGAGACATTTTTCGTATAGAAAAATTCTCAGATTCTGAGACATTTTTCTTGTAGAAAAATTCTCGGATACCAAGGCATTTTTTGTATAGAAAATTCTCAGATTCTAAGATATTTTTTGTACAGAAAAATTCTCAAATTCTGAGACATTTTTCGGATAGAAAAATTTTTAGATTCTAAGACATTTTTCGTATAGAAAAATTTTCAGATTCAGAGACATTTTTCATATAAAAAGATTCTCAGATTTAAATACATTTTTCGTATAGAAAATTGTTCAGAATCTGAGAATTTTTCTATACGAAAAATGTAATTTTTCGCATAAAAAAATTTCAGATTCTGAGATATTTTTCTTGTAGAAGAATTCTCAGATTCCAATGCAATTTTTGTATAGAAAAAATCTTAGATTCTAAGAAATTTTTGGTATAGAAAAATTCTCAGATTATGAGACAATTTTCGTATGGAAAATTCTCAAATTCTGTGAAAATTTTTGTATAGAAAAAATCACAAATTCTGACACATTTTTCGTGCAGAAAAAGCCTTAGATTCTGAAACATTCTCACATACTGAGACATTTGTCTTGTAGAAAAATTCTGAGATTCTGAGACATTGTTTGTATAGAAAAATTCTTAGATTCTGGGACATTGTTCGTATTAAAAAATTCTCAGATTATGAGACATTTTTTATAAAGAAAAATTCTCAGATTCAGAAACATTTTTTGTATAGAAAAATTCTCAGATTCTGAGGCATTTTGTTTGTAGAAAATAGTTTAGATTCTGAGACATTGTTCGTATATAAAATTGTTAGGATTCTGGGACATTTTTCGTATAGAAAAATTCTCAGATTCGGAGACATTATTCGTATAAAATTTTTTTCAGATTCTGAGACATTTTTCGAGTCGAAAAATTAAAATTCTGAGAAATTTTTCGTATAGAAAAATTCTTAGATTCTGGTACACTTTTCGTATAGAAAAATTCTCAGATTCTGAGAAATTTTTCGTATAGAAAAACTCTAAGACTCCGCAACATTTTTCGTGTAAATTTTTCGTATAGAAAAATTCTTAGATTCTGGTACACCTTTCGTGTAAAAAAATTCTCAAATTCCAAGACATTTTTCGTTAAGAAAAATTTTCCAATTCTGAGACGGTGTTCGTATAGAAACATTTTTAGATTCTGAGACATTTTTCGTATAGAATAATTCTCATATTCCTTATTTAATCGGAATATATTCAGATAATTTTTTGACTTAATCCCCGATACTCAGTTAAATTGGTGTATTGGCTACTAAAATAAGAAAAATTAACTTAATTTTGGTATTTGTGATTTTTTCTAAACTAATTACAGATCTAACAAAAGATAGATACAATGAGTCCAGGTTTGGGCCTGGGAACTTTTTTCGGGAAAACTTATGGTCGGTCTTGACATTCTATAGTTTTCTTACTGTTTTTTTTTTCAAATGTTCGTCTTAGTCCAATTTAAGCTTTCGAAAATAAAAATTGACCAACTACCACTTGTACGCCCACTTTTTTCGAATTATCTAAAATCGGAGAACGGCTGGATAGAATTTGAAAATTCAGAAAAATTATATCTTTTGGACCATAATTCACGATTAGAACAATGGATAAGCGTAATCTGTTTTAGCTTTGTTAGTTATGATTCATTATGACTGTTCCATTTTCGCCATTACTCTCGAAGACATTCAAAGCGCATTATCATTGTCAAATCTTACTATTCCGTAAAATCCATCAAATACTACATCTACAAGTATGTGACCAATTAAAATGTAAAGAAAACCCCTTGGGATCCATTGTGATTTCAAATGTAAATCACAAATTCACATAATGATCACAATCAAATTTATTAAAATTTGGACATGCCATTGTCTGTCGGATCCGCTAGTACCTAAATAATTTATATCAGTATTAATAATCGGAACAAAGGAATAGGGAATTTGTGGAGAGGGGAGTTATCAAAATTTTTCTTCGAAACTACATAACGATTTCTTATTATTTTTCCTTAAATATTGTTTAACTTTCTAGATATTTTTTTGTTTCTATATTTTTATTTTTTTTTAACTAAAACTATTTCGAAAATACTTTACAAAAATAGGCTGTTTTCGAAAACTATTTGGAAAATGCTTTACAATAGGCCATTTTCGAAATAGTATTATTTGAGTTGCTATGACGTACACGTTCTCTTTTTCTAGTGAATTTATTATTACATGAGGTATTTGAAGATGCCGCCGATACCGAAGTCGGCACCGATGCCGATGCCGTCATATATGATGTGAAGGTAGTGCTGGTGGTGGTGGCATCTGTGGCCAATGTGCTGGGTGGTGAGAATGAAAACGATTGTGGTAAGGCGGTATATATCGATAACGATGATGAGGTGGATGAGGCTGCCACGGTGGCAGAACTCTGACGATGTTGTTGCAGTTGTTCTGGCAGTTGCTGAAAATGTTGTGTGGATGTGGTGTTTGTGTTGTCAGTTTGTGATTCGGGTGTATTGGCATTAGTTTCGGCATCTTCGGCTATAACCGTTTCTATAATACGCAATGGTTCGGCTGGTCCACGTTGATAATGATGATGATGCGGAGGATGCTGATGAGAAACGATATAGTTTTTTAGAAATTTATCTTTTTGATGTTGCATGTGTTGCAATTGAAGATGAAATTGTTGTTTTGCCGCCTGTTGTTGCTGTTGTGGTGGCAAATATTCATTGCTGTAGTTGGAGTTCGAGTTGTTGACGGCCGCTGAGACCGAACTACTTTTGATTAAAGAGGCGGGTGTTTTGGCGCTGGTGATGTTGAACATATGTTTGACTGTTGCTCTCGCTGTTGAGTTCATGGTATACATTTCCATGTCTACTCTGGCGGCAGCCGAGTACCTACGAGTTCTATGGTTGGTCTTAATGTTGCTGGTGTTGTTGCTTGTGTTGTTGTGGCTAAAGGAGCTGGTGGTGTTGGTGGTGTTGGTGTTGTTGAAATTGGCGTTTTTACTACTACTGCTACTGGACGAGCGGTTTTCATCGATTATTCAGCTACCATACTTATTGGAAGATGTGTAATTATTAACTGCATTAGATCCATTAGATGACATTAGATGAGTGTCAGGCACTAAATGTGGTGTTCTACTTGAAATAGGTGGCAAAATAGGACTAGTTGGCCAATGGTATGTTGTAGCAGCAACATTATTGGATGAGGGAACACTTCTATGCAAAAAGCAGTTTGGTCTTGATTTAGTACATAAATATTTGTTTTTTGGAAATTTGTTCAATTAGAGAGTGACACACATTACAGAGAGAGAGAGATAGATAGAGAGTGAGACAGAGAGACACACACACACACAACAACAACAAGTTAAAAACGAAGAACAAAATTTAGACAAAAGAAAATTTTGGTTAAAAAAGAATTTTGATTTAAATTTTAAGGTTTTTTGTGGTTATTTTTTTTTAAAGAAACATTGACATTAAGCATGATTTTCAAGTACAAATGATTGAGAGAAATACAAATGATTTGATGTAAAATGTAATTAATTTTTCTAATTTAGCGATTATATTGCTCTTTATTAAAAGTATTGCCATTTTGGTGATTTTGTTTTTTTTAATTTGGAAATTTTATAAATCGGTTATTTGAAAATTTTAAGTGAAAAAATTTTAAAATTTAATAATACCAAATTTCAACTATTTGTTTAGTAGATTTTTTGTAAATAACGATATTATTTTTAATTAAAAGTGTTGCCAATTCGTTTCGAATTCAATATCGATTTATTTTATCTTGAATTTTGTGCATAAAAATAAGTTTTTTACCCTCTACTTTGCGATAGTAGGCATATCGAGGGCCTATATTCAAAACCCTCTATCTAAAAAAACACAACTTTTCAGGAGAGCTAAAAAACTGTTTATTTCGCGTATTGTTAAAGTAATTAAAATTCGATATTCTACAATATTTTCTAAAATCAACTACTGAATCTCACATATAATTTGTTTTTAAAATTTTGCACTATTGGGATTTTATGATATATGGAGGGTTTTGTTTCTCAAAAATATTAAATACATGAATGAAAATGATCAGATAGAGAGTTTTGCATTTTAATAAAAATTAATTATTATGATTTTATTTACGAAATCGGTAAATTTTTTACGTGATTTATTAATGATAACGGCTTATAAGAAATTTTGAAATCGCGGTTTTGGTCCACACAGGTGCTAGTTTTTAAGACAAAAATAAATTTTCTACCGAATTCATCTCAAAAGTTGACAAACTGTTGAGTATGTTATGTAAAAAATAGTAAAAAATTAAAAACGCTATTTTGGTGCACATATGCTGATCAGCATCGCGATTTTTAAGATTTAAGCCATATTTTTCAAAAAAGTCAAACAAGAATTTTCAGAAAAAAATAGCATCAGTGGACCAAAATCGTGGTTCTGGAATTTTGTTGACAAATTCATCATGTTCAGCATGCAAAACTTTGTATGAAAACATATAATGCATGATGAAATTATTCAAAAGAAATGTTTTTAAATTAATTATTTGAAAATAAAGAGGGTTTTGCATTCAGAAAAATTAATTGTGTAAGAGACGAGAAAACCAAAAATGCAAATAAAATAGCAAAAAAAAAATTTTTTTTTGTGCTGAATTCTACACCATAGATGGGTGCCGTTTTATTGAATATTTTGCCATCAAAAAAGTCATTTTCGTGAAAATGGCAGATAGAGGGTTTTGAAACCCCAAAATTTTGATCTAGGACCCCATTATGCATATATTTAATACGATCCAACTATCTACGTCCTTCTTTTTGTCTATAGAAAAAACGCGTACTTACAAACTCTAAAGCAATTAATATCACACTGATACAAAATCGAACTTTCGGAATCGGAATGGGATGAAACCAAAAGCAAATGAAAGTTGAGATTTTACCTAACAAAACCCTCAAGGCTTGTTTTTACACGCATTCAAAGTTGGCGATTTTAAGGCATTTATGTTTTTGTGTACTTAACATATCCCAATTTAGTGGCCCCTGTTGGTGCCCTTATTGGACATGGGGAGCTCGAAATTACGTCAGCTATAACCGATATGAATTTCGCTGCAATCGGTCCATTACCTACTTACTGAATACCCAAATTATTAAAAATAAATCACTGTGCACCGTTGCGTATGATTGTTATTTAAAGGCAACAACATTAAGTATACGCCCTTTATAGTATTCAAGCAACTTTTATTACAATTTTAATGAAAGTTCACCAACTTCGAATGCGTGTAAAAAAAATCTAGCGCTGAACTAAAAAAAAGACTAGAGGTTTTTGTTATGGAATATGTCTTTTTCATTGCTTTCGCTTGCTTGTTATGGCAAATCGGACACTTTGAAAATTTTGTTTAGATTTTCCCAATTTTTATACCCTCCACTCTAGTGATAGAGGGTATATATAAGTTTATCATTCCGAAATATTAGTCTAGGACCCCATAAAGTATATATATTTATGATCCTCGATCGATTCTAAGACGATTTAGCGATGTCCGTCCGTCTGTCCGTCTGTCCGTCTGTCCGTCTGTCCGTCTGTCCGTCTGTCCGTCTGTCCGTCTGTCCGTCTGTCCGTCTGTCCGTCTGTCCGTCTGTCCGTCTGTCCGTCTGTCCGTCTGTCCGTCTGTCCGTCTGTCCGTCTGTCCGTCTGTCCGTCTGTCCGTCTGTCCGTCTGTCCGTCTGTCCGTCTGTCCGTCTGTCCGTCTGTCCGTCTGTCCGTCTGTCCGTCTGTCCGTCTGTCCGTCTGTCCGTCTGTCCGTCTGTCCGTCTGTCCGTCTGTCCGTCTGTCCGTCTGTCCGTCTGTCCGTCTGTCCGTCTGTCCGTCTGTCCGTCTGTCCATCTGTCCGTCTGTCCGTCTGTCCGTCTGTCCGTCTGTCCGTCTGTCCGTCTGTCCGTCTGTCCGTCTGTCCGTCTGTCCGTCTGTCCGTCTGTCCGTCTGTCCGTCTGTCCGTCTGTCCGTCTGTCCGTCTGTCCGTCTGTCCGTCTGTCCGTCTGTCCGTCTGTCCGTCTGTCCGTCTGTCCGTCTGTCCGTCTGTCTGTCTGTCCGTCTGTCCGTCTGTCCGTCTGTCCGTCTGTCCGTCTGTCCGTCTGTCCGTCTGTCTGTCATTTGAAAACCCGCTAACTTTTGAAAAACTTTACGGAGGCTCCTGAAGTTTGCCATATATGTTGGGCATTTATCTGGTCATGTGGATATTGCAATCCAGCAAAATCGGTCCAGTGGTTCAAAAGTTATGAGCAAAAGAGTGAATTTCGGCAAGGGTTTTTCGCGAATTTACGAGGTAAAAAACACGACGACTTTCGAAAGATTCTGAAGATGCTGAAGCTTGGCATATATATTTGTCGTTCTTCTGGCCTAGTTTATATTGAATTTCAGCCAAATCGGTCTAGTGGTTCAAAAGTTATTAGCAAAACCGGAAATTTGAGATTAGCTTCACCTTAAATTCACGTGCTGAAAAAACCGAGCCTTAAAAAAAAATGCTTTAAAAACATTGTAAAGCCACAAAATTACTTGAAAAAGTATTTTTGTCACTCAAAAATATTTTTACACTAAAAAAAATTTACACTCAAAAAAAAATTAGTAGTTTTCTTTTTTTTTACTCAAAATAAAATATTTATAATCAAAATTGTTAATTTTTTTCACGTTAGAAAATTTACCATTCTTTAAAAAGGGCATTGTGGGGGGTATTCATAGATTCGGCCAAGTCGAATTTAACTTTTCTACTTGTTTTTTTTTTTTTACAGTTATTAGTACCACCAAAAACTCCTTTTCGGTAAATTTTCAAAATTTTGGTAAAAAATCAAATTTTTGCTTAATCACCAACTTTAAAAATGTATTGCTCGACAACACGAAAAAAACACCTCCCTGAAATTTTAACAGCGTTAAAAGGACATTCTAAACTTTAATAAAAAATGTTGATAGGATAAAAGGACATTCCAATATTGTCTTAAAAAATTTTTGATAAATTTTTTTAGAATTTTTTTTTTTTTGTTTCTAAATTTACAATCTTTATAATTTTATCAACAATGTTGTTACAGAAAGTTTTTTCGTACAACTTACGATTTCCGAGTAAAAAAACACAAAAAAACTGTCTAGAGCCAAATATTTGATTTTATGCCAAAATTTTGAAAAAAAAAATCAAGTATTTGGCTCTCTAACAAACTTTGAAAATTTATTGCTCGACAATACGAAAAAACACCTCTTTGAAATTTTGAAAGCGTAAAAAGAGCATTCTAAACTTTAAAACAAAATTTTGCTTTTGGAAATCCATGGTGTCTTTTCCTGGAAAAAATGACATTCAAATATTGTTTTCAAAATTTTTTGTTGAAATTTTTGAAATTTTTTTTTTTAAAAAATTTTAAATCTTCAAAATTTTATCTTCAATATTGTTCTTATAAGTTTTTTCGTACGACTTACGGATTCCGAATACAAAAATGTTAAAAAACTGTCAAAAAGTCAATAATGTCAAAAAAGCGCTTTTTTAAACGCCCATGTCTTCCAAATTATTGATAAAAAAAAAAAATATGGTTTTTAATCATTTACGAAGCTCTACTAAATAACCAAAAATAAAGAAACTCGGTGATCCGTCAGTTAAATTTCCCATGGATTTGCTCACATTAGTATATTATATTTTCAATTATTCTATTGTATATTGTAGTAATTTTTTTATTGAACATTATTGTTGGCAACACTTTTAATTTGTAATTTAAGAATAAGAAATTAATGAGATTTGGTTATGATGATTAAAATTTTTAGAAAATTAATATTGTTTTCTATGTGATGTTATTTTTATATCCTCCAACTACAGTATTAGGGAATACTCACATTGTCGTTCCGTTTGTAACGCATCGAAGTATCAGTCAGGTCGCCATAAAGTATATAGGGTATTCCATAGCAAATCGGACACTTTGATTTTTTTTTTTAGATTTTCAATTTTTTTTTTTACAATTTTTAGTACTCTTTGAAAACTCCATCTTGGTAAAGACCAAATTCCATTAATTTTTACCCCTATTTTTTTTTTTCAAAATAACATTTCATAAAATTTGCTCTAACCCTAGTAAAAATGAAACTAATTCAATTATATCCCAGAAATGGTGGATACAATTATGTATAATATTATCCAATTGTATCTTATTAGATCCAATCAGACGGAATTAGATAAGAAATTATCCTAAAAATGTCTCTATCTAACTGTATTATTTGCGATAAAATTTATACAATTAAATTTAATTTGATACTTTTATATATGATCGCATATATTTATATATGGCTTCACATAACACCATATATAATAAAAATTTTATATCAAGAATTACATATAATAATATACACTACCCCCCGAGTAAAAAAGAACTGATATAATCATATATGCTATTATATAATTATTTATATTTATATATGGTTATGCATGAACTTTGATATGGGCATATAAGTTTATATATAGCATTGTATTTTTCCTTATTTTTTAATATGATAACATACATATTCCTATCTATTTATATACCGATCTATATGAAATTAGATATGACATATAAGGTCGGAAATTTTTAGATATGACAGATAAAAAGATATATGATTTTATTTATAATTATATCCCGAAAAAATTTTTCAAAATTTTTTAAGTCCCGGACAATTAAAAAAATTTCAAGACCTACAAAATTTTATGAAAATTTTCCAAAGTTCCGGACACAAAATTTTTTTGGCAATTGTTTTTTTGGAGTAAAAAAAGCATTGAAAATGTTTTTAGGAAAAATTTTGTTTTTTTTTTAAAAATTTTAAGTTCCGAAAAAATGTTTTTAAATTTTCTAAGCCACAAACATTTTTTAGAATTTCCAAATCACTTATAACTGATTTAAAAAAAAAAAAATAAAAATTTTTAATAATTTGCTAAGTCCCGAAAAAAATTCAGAAGAATGCAATAAAAACTCTTCTAATTGATACTGTATCCAATCTGATAAAATAATTTCTAATTTCACGTTTAAAATTCCAAAAAATTTGACCAGATTTCATCTAATTATATAAAAATTTATCTAATTTTAACAGATAAGATATGATTTAATACAATTAGATAGACCCATTTTTGGGATCAAACTTAATCAAATTTGATATTATTTTATCAGAAATAATAGAATTTGATATAATCGTATAATATTCGATCCGCCAATTTTCGGATCAAAATTAATATGGATTTACATAAAAGCATATCTGTTCATATAAAATTAAATATTGCGTCATATAACTTTTTTTTACTCGGGCCGAGTAAAAAAAAGTTATATGACGCAATATTTAATTTTATATGAACAGATATGCTTTTATGTAAATCCATATTAATTTTGATCCGAAAATTGGCGGATCGAATATTATACGATTATATCAAATTCTATTATTTTTGATAAAATAATATCAAATTTGATTAAGTTTGATCCCAAAAATGGGTCTATCTAATTGTATTAAATCATATCTTATCTGTTAAAATTAGATAAAATTTTTATATAATTAGATGAAATCTGGTAAAATTTTTTGAAATTTTAAACGTGAAATTAGAAATTATTTTATCAGATTGGATACATTATCAATTAGAAGATTTTTTATTACATTCTTCGGAATTTTTTTCGCGACTTAGCAATTTATTAAAAATTTGTAAAATTTTTTTCTAAAACAATTTTTAAGGGATTTAAAAATTCCAAAAAATGTGAAAATTTAAAAACATTTTTTCGGAACTTAAAAATTTTTCAGATGAATAAAATTTCTCATAAAAACATTTTCAATGATTTTTTTACTCCAAAAAAAAAAATGCCAAAAAAATTTTATGTCCGGGAAAATTTTTAAGACTTGAACATTTTTTATTTTTTTTAATTGTACGGGACTTAGAAAATTTTAATTTTTTTTTCGGGATATAATTATAAATAAAATCATATATCTTTTTATCTGCCATATCTAAAAATTTCCGAACTTATATGTCATATCTAATTTCATATAGATCGGTACATAAATGGATATAAATATGTATGTTATCATATTAAAAAATAAGGAAAAATACAATGCTATATATAAACTTATATATCCATATCAAAGTTCATGCATAACCATTAGACTGCCCAGAAAAAAAGCGAAGTTTTTATTTTCTTGGGGGATACCTGCAAATTTTGTTCCTTTTTGTGCAAAAAAATTTCGGTTTTTTTTTGGGATTTTTAAAATAATATCTAGAGGTCGCGATCTCGCGTTTTATAACGATTTATTTTTTTTGAGTTTTTTATTATTTTAAATTGTTAAATATGATTAATATGATAAAATATTAATAATTTCAGACAAAAAAAAAATTAAATTAAAAATTAAATATCGCTCATTCCATGAGATGTCTCCCAGCATCTAATCAAATGTTCCTTAATTTATTTGAAATTTTGCACACATGAACACTATGAAGCTATTAAAATAATTCAGTTGTTAGTTCCGAGAAAATCCGTGAATTCGCGAATATATTCGCGTTCGCGAATTCGTGGATTTTCGCGAAACTAAAAACGAATTTATTTTAATTGCTCCATAGTGTACCTGTGTGCGAAATTTCAAATAAATTAAAGAATATTTGATTAGATGCTGGGAGACATCTCATGGAATGAGCGATATTTAATTTTTAATTTATTTTTTTTTTGTCTGAAATTATTAATATTTTATCATATTAATCATATTTAACAATTTAAAATAATAAAAAACTCAAAAAAAATAAATCGTTATAAAACGCGAGATCGCGACCTCTAGATATTATTTTAAAAATCCCAAAAAAAAACCGAAATTTTTTTGCACATAAAGGAACAAAATTCGCAGGTATCCCCCAAGAAAATAACAACTTTGTTTTTTTCTGGGCAGTCTAATAACCATATATAAATAATTATATATTAGCATATATGGTTATATCAAATCTTTTTACTCGGGTGGTCATGGGGTCAAATGGGGCAATATCTAAGTATATGGGGCATTCCAGGCCAAATCACTCACTTTTAGACCCGACCCCTTTCGATTTATTTTATTTTTGGATATGTTTTAGTACTTATTAAATGCAACTTGGACACCAATTTTCAGCCTTTTATTCCAAGATGTTGTTGAATAATCAATTTTTCAAAATGACGATTTTTTCACAAAAATGCAAAAATTAAAATTTTCAATTAATTTTGACCAGTTAAAAATATAGATATCTTAAAAAAAGTTGGACAGCGTTTTGTTGGTATTTAAATTTAGTTTTAGAAAAAATATTAAAAAAATTATTCGAAGTAATTATCACTTATTTTTTAACGTTTAAAAATTAAAATCGACTTTTTGAAAAAGTCCGAAACCTTCGATTTTTTTTTTAAGAAGTCAAAAAATTCTACTCTATATTACGCAACTTTTAAGCCATAATTCAAGATGTGATCACAATTCTTTCTATTTTTTTAAAATTTTTAGAATTGCACCTTTTATTTTTTTGACTCTGATTTATTTTATATGGTGCTCCAAAAAAATAAAATTGGTAGATACTGACCCTAATTTACCCTAAATGTATTCACTTGGTGTTAAAAATACGTCTCACAAAATTTAAGGATGATCGGATATGTGTAAGGCGTTCTGCGTGGGCCTTGAAGTTTAAAACAGAGATTACAAGGAAAAATATGATTTTTTTTCAGTTTTCGCAATTTTCTTGGTATTTTAAGTTACATTTGAATTTTGATGGTTACAGAATTATGATGTGGAGTAAAATGCCTTTAAGGTACTAAAAACTAAAATTGGTTTAAAATCAGCCAAGTTATTACAACTTCCCCAGGCATCTAACGTGTGTCATACAACTTGATTAATGAATTCGAGTCCCATTTTTTAAATTTATTGAAATTATCTACTTTAATAACATTTTTTTATTATTCATGTTTCAGTGTAATATTTTTATGGTTTTTTCAAATTAAAAAAAATAAAAATAATAAAAATTTTAAAATGGAGATTTCAAAATAGTGTTGAAAAATCGAGGCATTTTAGCATTAATTTAAATTATGTTAGCAAAACACAATATCAAAAGTACTTGTCATCTAATTACATTTGAACTTGAAGAATAAAAAAATGTTATTACAGTAGAAAATTTCAATAAATTTCAAAAATCAGATTGTATTGCTTAATCTGGTGGTCTTCCTCACGTTAGATGCCTGGGGAAGTTGTAATAACTTGGCTGATTTTCAAAACATTTTAGTTTTTAGTACCTTATTAGAAAGGGATTTTACTCTTCATTATAATTCTGTAACCACTTGAATTTAAACTTAGCCAAAAGCACCAAAAAAATTGCGAAAACAGAAAAAAAATCATATTTTTCCTTGTAATCCGTGTTTTACATTTCAAGGCCCATGCGGAACGCCTAACCCATGTCCGATCGTCCTTAATTTTTGTGAGACGTATTTTTACCTCCAAATGAATATACTCAGGGCAAGTTAGGGTCAGTATCTACCAACTTTATTTTTTTGCAGCGCCATATAAAATAAATCGGAGTCAAAAAATAAAAAGGTGCAACTTTAAAAATTTGAAAAAAATAGAAAGAATTGTGATCACATCTCGAATTATGGCTTAAAAGTTACGTAATTTAGAGTAGAATTTTTTGACTTCTTTAAAAAAAAATCGAAGGTTTCGGACTTTTTCAAAAAGTCGATTTTAATGTTTAAACGTTAAAAAATAATTGATAGTTACTTCGAATAATTTTTTCATATTTTTTTTCTAAAACTACATTTAAATACCAACAAAATGTTATCCAACTTTTTTTAAGATATCTTTATTTTTTACTGGTCAAAATTAATTGAAAATTTTAATTTTTTAATTTTTTTGAGAAAATCGCCATTTTGAAAAATTGATTACTCAACACCGTCTTGGAATAAAAAGCTGAAAATTGGTATCCAAGTTGCATTTAATAAGAACTAAAACATATCCAAAAATAAAATAAATCGAAAGGGGTAGGGTCTAAAAGTGAGTGATTTGGCTCGGAATGCCCCATATATAATATTATACAATAAGATCAAATTATATTTAATTGTATCAATTTGATCCCAATTAATACAGTTATATACCCGACAAAAAAAGTAGTATGGCGCCATATATCATTTGATCCCAAAAATGGAGGATCCAAAAATATATGATTATATCTTATAGGATATAATTTGATATAATTAGACATAATTAGATCCCAAAAATGGAACGGTAAATATTATCTAATTTGATATTATAAAATATTAGATGTAATAAGATATAATAATATATAATTATATCAAATTAGATCTAATATGATCTTCAACATCAAATTAAATGAAATTTACCGTTCCATTTTCGGGATCAAATTATGTCTAATTATATCTTATTTGATCTAATAAGATATAATCTTATATTATTGGATCCTCCATTTTTGGGATCAAATGATAGATCAATTTATATACAAATATATTAAAAAATATATTATTATATCAAAACTTTTTTACTCGGGTAGAGACAAATTTCGGATCATTTTGTATCACATTGTGTCCGACTGGATCTAATAAGATGCAATTGGATAACATTTTACATAATTGTATCCACCATTTTTCGGATATAATTGGATAAGTTTCATTTTTACTCGGGAACCAAAATGTATGACCGACCCGCAATATTTTTTAATCTAAACATTTTCTCCGAAAATATTTACCTAGCCTCTATCTTCATCCCTAAAGGTGGTCCCCATACAATTTTCTTCAATTTTTATAAATTTGTTTTATTATGTCAGCTTTCAATGGTACCTCCTAAAGCGGTAAATAGTGAGACCGATCTCCATTAATTTTTACCCTTCCACATTTTTCCAAAATATACCTACCCCTTATCACCACTTCCTAAGAGGGCTCTCATACAGTGTTGCCATATATTTTTTTGAAAAAACTTGTTATTTCTGAAAAAAAATCTTTTTTTGTAAAAAAAATCTTTTTTTTACAAAGGTATTAAAATAATTAAAAATTAAAACAAATTTATGTATTTTATATTCAATTTTTTTATCAAATGTAAAAAAACATAATAAAAAAACCCAGCGTTCATTTGCAGCTCGAAAGACTCATAAAAGAGTCCTTAGACGCTCAAAAACATAATAATATGTGTTTTTTTTCCTTTCAAAATGGTCCCTTTTTTTGAGCGCTCTTATAATAATAATAATTTTGATCCAATGATCAGTTTTTATTTAGTTTACCAATTTAATTATAAATCATTTTTAATAATTATTTAAACTTAACCGAGAACTGGTTACAATGACCGTCGCCTCGTTGTATCGAAATCGACCAAGGGTTTAGTCGGAATCGAACCCACGACCCCCGGTTTATATATATTGTTTTCTGAGACTTTTAAGACTCTTTTATGAATGTTAAAAAATTTAGAGTCAAATATGTATCCTTCAGGACTCCAAATTTCGAGCGTTCTATTAATATTTTTGAGCCTTGAAAGAGTCATAATTTATGAAGGCTCACAAAATTGTACACAGTAAGCAAATATCAAACACCGGTGCATGCTCGACAATATATGACGGATTGGATCTATATGGTAAGATCTCTTAGTGCAGCAAATACACAATTTAAGTGAAAAATTATTCTATGTTGCCAACTTACAGATTTAAGTGAATATCGTGTGGAATTTTTATATGACGACCAAGTCAAAGAATGGTCTAATTTTAAATGGAGTTAATAAGGTTACCAAGCTAAAAACAACATTTTAATCGAATATCTCATATTTTCATAGAATAAAGCCGTATTTAATTGTAACCGTATACATAGACTGAAGGACGGACACGCTAAGTCAACTTAAATAGTGATTCTGAATCCGTCGGTATACTAAAAGGTTGGTCTAGGACCAATATTTCAGGTATTTACAAAAAAATAACTGATATTTTTTGTATTTTTCAACTAATTAAGAAAAACTTGAAAAAACTTAATTATTTTCTAAAAAACTTGTTTTTTTAGAAAAAATCTTGAAATCTTTTTAGCACCTCAAAAAACTTGCAAAAAAAGGGAAATCTTGATATATGGCAACACTGCTCTCATACAAAAATGTTTCAATTGAAAAAATATTGTAGGTTTTTTTTTTTTTTTTTTTTTTAAAGAAACAACACTCAGGCAATGCAGCCTATCTATTACTAATGTAACTGTGATGCTTCTTTCGGAAAGGGGATAGAAGAGAGATGAACGATTTGAAAGATAGATGGGTTTCAGTATGGCAACACTGTAATTGCGCGTGTTGATAATTTTGAGTACAGTTGTTGCATCGCCATCTGTTATTGATCTGGCGAATTATTTTTGAAGCTGTGTTTAATAGCCATTATTTTATTATTTTACTTCGTTGACGTTTTAGTGCTATTTATCAACGAAGAAGGGTGCTGCGATAGATATTAGTTATAAATAGAAACTAATAAATATCTGAAAAAATGTTGTTCTACCTGAGCCGGGAATCGAACCCAGGATTGCTGGCTAGTAGTCCAACGCGCTAACCACTAAGCCACAGCACCCACAGGTTGGTCATACATTTGACCTATCTAGGGCACTTTTTTGGCAGTTAAAGCGGCTAGAGAAAATTTAAAAAAATGTCATTTTGTATGGAAGCCCCCTTAAGAATTGGAAATACAGTGTAAGTAAGAATCGAAAATCAAAAAGTGCAAACATTTAAACAAAAAATGAGATTTAAGCTTTAAAGAATTTTTTAAGAATATTTTTTAAAAGTAAAAGTTCGATTTATTTTAAACGGGTCGACAAAAAAAAAAAAATCTGAAAAATACCAGGAAGAAGTTTTCAAAGTACTAAAAACTGTAAAAAATTGGGGAAACCAAAAAAAAAAATATTGAAAGCAGTGTTGGCTACCGTTACCCTTTCAATACCGTTACCGATTTAAAACCCTTTAATATTGACTACCGTTACCGTTACCAATACCGAAACCAAAAATTTTAAATACCGTTACCGTTAAAAAACCATTACCTTTATTCGGATTTTTACCGGTATTATATCGGTTTTGTTTCGGTTGTCTTAATATTACTTATTTTCAAATTTTTGCAGATAAAAACAAAGTAAAATAAAAAAAAATAATAATTTTTGTTCATTGTAAATCGGATTGTTATTTGGGCAAAAGCAATGAAAAAATCTGTCCAACCCATGACCACATTCGCAATTTACTAAATTATGTGGAAATTGTTCCAACCAATGTTCACATTCGCAATTTATTTCTGAAGAGAAAAATTATTGCCACGTAATGTAAGCAATTTTCAGCGGCAATATAAAAGAAGAGACAAATCCGAATCTCTGAAGTGTTGCCATCCACGCAGGTAAGCGTGGAGAGATGGTTCTCTGGAGATAAATACATAATAAGCCGCTCAAGTCGTATAGTCTGAAGAAAAACTCTGTCGAAAAATCTGTAAAACACCTTTCAGTTTGAATTAGAAAACTGTTACCAGATTTTTCTGCTAAAATGAATACTTTAACTTAATTCTCTGTCTTTAAATTTAAAAAAATGCTGATTTAAAAAAACACTTTTGTTAAAATTTTAGCAGATTATGATTTTGTAATTAAAAAAAAATTTGGCATTTTTTTTAATTTTTGTCTAATTCAAACGATTTAAACTAAAAATTACTCAAATGTGAAAAACTCAGCTGCCTATTTTAATAATTTAACAGAAATTGTACTGTTTGTAAGAAACTTTTCTTGAAAAAAATTAAAAAATTATTAAAAAAATGAAATAAACTAGTCTTTTATTTATTTTTAAAAATACCTGTCCTTGAAAGCCCAATTTAGAAAATTCTAAAAAAATTTAACAAAAAATTTTAAAGTTTATTAAAAAAGTAAAAAAAAAGTATTTTTTACTTAAATAAAATACAATTTCGATGTTCAGGCTGTTTATCTGAAATCAGAAGATTTTTTGTCTTAAATCACCAGATTTATCTGCGATCTTGACAGATTTTTTTTTTTGCAAACTCTACCTGGTTTATCCAAATAGAAATTTATCAAATCGCGTTAACAAAAATCAGCAGATTTCTTAAATGGCTCAAAATGCAGATATTTCTGCTGACTGACATCTTATAAACACTTAAAAAATCAATAATTTATTTGTTGAATTCCAATATTGCATAAATATTTTAATTAAATTCTGAGTTAATTAATAGTGTATATAATTATAGGGCAAGTACTTTCATGCATCTAAAAATCGAAAATATGTGCCTATAATATGCGTCTAAAAATCCAAAATATGGACTTAAAACTTAAAAAATATGCATTTAAAAATTATTGTTTTTACAAAAAAAAGGTTTATCAACATTAATTAAATTTTGTTAAATACTTTAAGGACCTCGATAGTTCTTACAGCGGTATTTTTGAGTGGAAAAAAATTTTTATAAGTAAAATATTTTTTATTGACACATTTTGTGATTTTTTTTTTTCTTTTTTTTTTTTCTTTACGATTAGTAAAATGTAAAGGAATAGGAAATATTTTTCAGCATCTAAACATTTTACTTCCAGAAGCAATTTTCTATAAGAAATGACTCAAAATATGATTTCTGTAAATAAAAATATTTTTCCTTAAGAAATATGTGATAGGTTTTGAATTTTCCTAAGAAAGTTTTGATAAAATATTGTTGAAAATTGAAAAAAGGCCAGTTTATATGAAAATATGCAAAAATATGCATTTATACCAAAATATGCAAAAATATGCAACTACAAATCGATGCCATTTTATTGCAAATTTCTTGATTCGGATAGATATTCAGTTTGTTGTATGATTAAAGTGCCGATTAAAAACATGCATTTTCATTAAAGTACTTGCCCTAATAATTATGTTTATGTTGAAAATACACTAAATTTATCAGTTTTTTAATTTTATTAAATAAATTTTTGATTTTTTACGTGTTTTTAACAAATTTGGGAATTTTTAACATATTTGGTAAATTTTATTCATAATACCGGTACGTACCGGTATCGTTGTTTCGGTAACGGTTAACCGTTACCTAAATAATCAAAAATACCGTTACCTTTACCGTTACCGATATAAAAAATATGTAATACCAATACCGTTACCAATACCGTTATTCGTTTCGGTTGCCAACCCTGATTGAAAGTATTAAAATTTTTTTTTACATTGTTGGGAACTTTTCGATTTTCAAGTCAAAAATTTAACCCATTGCCATTGTCCTACAGGTCCAATAATTTTGTGTGTTAATATGGCCCCTAAAACGCAACTTTCCCGACCCAGTCCATTTGGCGTTGTCCGTTCGTTCGTCTGTCTGTGGAAGACACGATACATACCAAAATAAAAGAACTTTGACACGATTATGTATTATGGTCATTGGCTAGTTAAGTTCGGAGATGAGAAAAATCGTACCAGAGGGAAAAGTTCCCTTTTAACAACTCAACAAAGCTCTAAAAACGACACTTTTTAATAAGATTTTTTATATTTTTGTCAAGCAAAAGAAATATTTTTAAGGAAATGTAATTTTTTGTTTGCCCCGTCCCCGTGTTGGGGCGTAGATATAAAAAAAACTAGATAATAAATGTGGTTTTTATTCGACCTTCTTTTAATATATGAGGCATTCCACACCAAATGTTCAGCAAAAAAGAAGTGATGTCATGTTAATATGAAATCAATTGCAGAGTATTCGCCCTTAGGTCACTATTAAATAACATAAATAAAATTTCAGTTTTTTCAAAAAGTGGGCTTTGTAGGCATGGTCAAAAATTCAAAATTTCAGCATTTTTTGCCTAAGTATCTTTATTTCAATATTTATGCCAATAAAATGAAACACAGTGATGTCTTTAAAATAAAAGTTTTTTATAGATTTTTGTATGGGCTATTGATTAAAAAAATAAAAATTGGAAAATTTTCAGAAGAAGTTCTGAATTTGTTAAATTTAAACTTAAACTTTATTTATCAAAAAACATGCCACAATTTTATTTCTTTTTTAAATGTTTAAAAATTAGTTAAGGTGTATATCTATCTGTTCTGAAATTTTCAGAGATGCTTTTTTCCTTGTTTTCGAGAAAAAAAATGTTGAACATTGCACTATGCTTATAATTTACAATAATGGGGTATATTACGTATGCGAATGAGTAATATTAACTCTTAAAAAACATTTAAAATAGAGATGTTTCGTGTGTGAATTTTTTTTGACGATCACGCAAGCTCACGAAGGAAAAGTTTTAATCACGCACGATTTTTAATTTTCCTCACGTTCACGCACGCCCACGTGAGTAGAAAAAATGTCGTCACAGGCACGATACTCACGTGAGCGTGACTAACCGTGAGCGAAATAAATTATCATGCGTGATTAAAATAATTTCCTTGGTGAGAGTGCGTGATGGTAAAAAAAAACTTAAGAGTTTATATTACTCATTCGAATATGAGGCATTCCACACCAAATGTCCAGCGAAAAAAAACATGTGTACACTCAAAAAAAAAAGTTTGTAAAATGACATAAAATCCCCGTGATTTTACGGGACAGGTTTTGTAAAATATGTACTAGCAAGAATCCCCGTAATGTTACGGGGATAATTTGTAAATTGATTTAACAAAAGAAAATGTAAATTTACAATTTTTTTTTTGTAAAATATTAACTTCGAGGTGAACATTTTTTTTGGAATTTTACAAAAAAAGTTGTAAATTTACAAAATAAAGTAGAAAATCAAACAACAAAATTGTAAATTTACAAATTGTTTGGTTAAACTACTGTTTTTTATGGCAAAAAACTTGTATATTTACAATAAAAAGTGGTAAATTTACAATTTTTTTGTAAATATACCATTTTTTCTTATTTTTTGCCGTAAAAACAGTAGTTTAACCAAATAATTTGTAAATTTACAATATTGTTTTCGTATTTTCTACTTAATTTTTGAAAAATTCAACTTTTTTCTGTAAGTATACAATTTTGTTTTTTAAATTTTCATATTTGTTTTGTAAATTTACAAAAAATTGGGTTTATTTACATATTTGTTTTGTAAATTTAAAGGTTTTTTCTATTGGTGCATCTTATTTTTCCTTCTTCGGCAGCTGGAGTAGAACTTCAACAACCTGAAATGATTTTTTTTTTTCACTTGAACACTTTTAACAAACTTTTTAAATATAATACTGCACTTTTTTATTTTTTTTTTCGACATTTCGTTTTTCTTAAGTAGAAAATATGAGAATTGCGAAGGAGGCTACACAAGAAATTTTTTATATTTTCAGGAAAAATTAGTCAAAAAATAACAATTTTTTTTTGAATTTTTAATTATTTTTACAAGTATTTTTAAAAAATCGGAAATTTTTTTTTTGGATATTGTAGATTGGATGTTCAAGTACCTGTTAAAATAAGAAAAACTTAATTTTTCATAATTGGCAGCTTTTTATTGACATTTTAGGTGCTAAATTTAAAAAAAAAAAATACCAAAAAAATATGATAAAATTACCAAAAAAAATGGTTAAAATACAAAAAAAGAGAAAAAACTAGAACAATTATATAGTAGAAACACATAAAAATTGTGGTATTTTATTTTTTATTTATAAAAAATAATTTTTAACTAAATTTTTTATTCCAAAACGCAAAAAAAAATCTGAACTTAGAAAATTTTTGCGTGTCCTATTGTTGAATAATTTAATTTTTTTTTTGTAAAACAACATTAATTCTAGTAATACTTAACATAAGTTTTGTAAGATTACATTGGAATTTTGTACTTTTTAATACATACATTTCAAACTGAAAGCCTTGTAAACGATCTTAAAAAATAAATGCTTGTAATAAAACATTTTTTTTGGTAGAAAGACTAAATAACATCAAGAAAAATTTTGTTGTACAATTATAATTTTCTTGTGTAAAAAAACTAAACACCTTGTAATTTTTTTTTAATTTGTAAAATAATTCACTTTTTGTTAAATTTACCTCAAAAATTTGTAAAATAAATTTACCAACATATAATAGTAAAATTACAAAGCAAACTGTAGTTTTCGTTTTATTAAATACACAACTATTTTTGTAAAAAGACAAAAATATTGGTAAAATAGAATTACAAGACCTTTTACTTGTAATTTTACAAACTTTTTTTTTTGAGTGTACCGTAAACTTCTGAATATGTGATATGGATAGCCCTATATGGAACTTAGAAAATTGCGTTTTTGGTTTTTCAATTTTTCAAAAACTGGGCTTAGGAGGCGTGGTCAAATATTGGAAAAATGGTCAAATTTGTGGCGAGTTGCCTTGATTAAATATTTATCACATTAAAACGGAATGCACCACAATGTCAAAAATTTACGTTCTTATATAGTTTTGTATGGGCTATCGATTAAATTTTTTTTTTTTGGAAAATTTTCAAAACCCGTTCTGAAATTTTCCATTTTTTAAAAAAGTCACTTTATCAAAAATCCGGCCACTTTTTTTTTTCTTTTTTATTTATTTTTTTAAAAGTTTAGATGTTTGTCCATCCACACAAAAAAAAATCAGAAACACGTTCATCTTTTTTTTCGAGAAAATCGCATTTGAACTTTTAATTTCATACACTCAAAAAAAAAAGTTTGTAAAATTACAAGCAAAAGGTCTTGTAATTCTATTTTACTAATATTTTTGTCTATTTACAAAAATTCTTGTATTTTTAATAAAACAAAAACTACCGTGCGCTTTGTAATTTTACTATAATATGTTGGTAAATTTATTTAACAATTTTTTTAGGTAAATTAACAAAAAAAATAATTATTTTACAAATTAAAAAAAAATTACAAGGTGTTTAGTTGTTTTACACAAGAAAATTGTAATTGTACAACAACATTTTATTTGATAGTATTTAGTCTTTCTACCAAAAAATGTTTTATTACAAACAATTTTTTTTTTTTCAAGATTTTTTAGTTTACAAGGTTTTCAGTATTTTGACACAAAAAAATGTAATTAAACAAAAATTTGTATTGAAAAATAATTATGCAACAATAGGAGACGCAAAAATTTTCTAAGTCCATATTTTGTTAAAAATTATTTTTTATAAATAAAAAATTTTGAAAATTTTTTAAGTTCCGGATACAAACATTTTTCAATTAGTTGTAAGCTTTATCAAAAAAATTGAATATCAAGACAATTTTTTGGTAAATTTGCTTTAAGTAAAATACCACAATTTTTATATGTTTTTACTATATTATTGTTCTAGTTTTTTTGTTTGTATTTTTACCATTTTTTGGTAATTTTACCATATTTTTTTGGTACTTTTTTTTTTAAATCTGGCACTAAAATGTCAATCAAAAGCTGTCAATTATGAAAAATTAAGTTTTTTCTTATTTTATCAGGTACTTAAACGTCCAATCTACAATATCCAAAGTTTTTTTTTATAATTTTTTAAAAATACTTGCTAAAATAATTAAAAATTCGAAAAAAAAGGTAATTTTTTTGACTAGTTTTTCTTGAAAATATAAGAAATTTCTTGTGTAGCCTCCTTCGCAATTCTCATATGTTCTACTTAAGAAAAACGAAATTCCGAAAAAAAAAAAATAAAAAAGTGCAGTGTTATACTCTAAAAAGTTTGTTAAAAGTGTTCAAGTGAAAAAAAATCATTTCAGGTTGTTAAAGTGCTACTCCAGCTGCCGAAGAAGGAAAAATAAGATGCACCAATGGAAAAAACCTTTAAATTTACAAAACCAATATGTAAATATACCAAATTTTTTGTAAATTTACAAAACAAATATGAAAGTTTAGAAAACAAAATTGTATACTTACAGAAAAAGTTGTAATTTTACAAAAATGAAGTAAAAAATACAAAAACAATATTGTAAATTTACAAATTATTTGGTTAAACTACTGTTTTTACGGCAAAAAAATAAGAAAAAATGGTATATTTGCAATAAAAATTGTAAATTTACCACTTTTTACTGTAAATATACAAGTTTTTTGCTATAAAAAACTGTAGTTAAACCAAACAATTTGTAAATCTACAATTTTATTTTTTGATTTTCTACTTTATTTCGTAAATTTACAACTTTTTTTGTAAGTCTACAATAATATTTTACAAAAAAAATTGTAAATTTACAATTTCTCCCCGTAATTTTTTTGTTAAATCAATTTACAAATTATCCCCGTAACATTACGGGGATTCTTGCTAGTACATATTTTACAAAACCTGCCCCGTAAAATCACGGGGATTTTATGTCATTTTACAAACTTTTTTTTTTGAGTGTAACAATTTAGTAATTTGCTTGTATTTTCTTGTGTCAACAGAGCGTATGACGAATATGTATGCAATTAATATTACTCATTCGCAACTTTAAAACAAAGAAATACAAGCAAATAAAAAAAATTGTTATGAAATTTAAAGCTCAAATGCGATTTTCTCGAAAAAAAAGATGAACGTGTTTCTGATTTTTTTTGTGTGGATGGACAAACATCTAAACTTTAAAAAAAATAAATAAAAAAGAAAAAAAAAAGTGGCCGGATTTTTGATAAATTTACTTTTTTAAAAAATGGAAAATTTCAAAACAGGTTCTGAAAATTTTCCAAAAAAAAAATTTTAATCGATAGCCCATACAAATATTGTGGTGCATTCCGTTTTAATGTGATAAATATTTAATCAAGGCAACTCGTCACAAATTTTACCATTTTTCCAATATTTGACCACGCCTCCTAAGCCCAGTTTTCGAAAATTTGAAAAACCAAAAACGCAATTTTCTTAGTTACATATAGGGCTATCCAAACAACCTATTCAGAAATTTACGGGACAAATGTTTTTCTGTAACGGGACATTTGGTGTGGAATGCCTCATATGTAATATACCCCATTATTGTAAATTATTAGCATAGTGCAATGTTCAACATTTTTTTTCTCGAAAACAAGGAAAAAAGCACCTCTGAAAATTTCAGAACAGATAGATATACACCTTAACTATTTTTTAAACATGTAAAAAAAAAAAAAATAAAATTGTGGCATGTTTTTTGATATAAAAAGTTTAAATTTAAAATATTCAGAACTTCTTCTGAAAATTTTCCAATATTTATTTTTTTAATCGATAGCCCATACAAAAATCTTTCAAAAACATTTATTTTAAAGACATCACCGTGTTTCATTTTATTGGCATAAATATTGAAATAAAGATACTTACAAGGGAAGTATCTCAACCCTTATGAACCGATTTGCCTGAAACTTAAAATATATATCAAAGAGACAATTCTAAGGTTGGGGTGTCTCGGCTTATCGGCCATATCGGGGATTTAGGGGTTCAAAACATGGGTCAAAAAATGGCGAAAAAATCGTTTTTTGGATATTTCAGCCATTTCTTTTTAAGAAACTATATGATGTTTTCATATGAGAAGAAAGGTTTTTTTAATGCCTATCCAATGGTGGCATAACCTTGTAAAAGTTCGGCTTCTTTAAATATTTTTTTCAGGAAAATGTGTAAATTTTGGGGGGTACTTATGTGACGACATAGACCTACGATATCCATATGGATAAGAAATAATCTTTATTAAATTTAAGTCGACCCGTATTTTTGCCCTAGACGATATTCCTGTTCGTTCGAAAGTTATCAAAATTTTCCCGAAGGTCCACATGGTTTCATAAGGGGACAACGAAATTTTTAAACACCGATATGGCCGATAAGCCGAGACACCCCAACCTTAAAATCGTCTCTTTAATATATATTTTAAGTTTCAGGCAAATCGGTTCATAAGGGTTGAGGTACTTCCCTTGTTAGGCAAAAAACGCTGAAATTTTCAATTTTTGACCATGCCTCCAAGGCCCACTTTTTGAAAAATCTTAAATTTTATTTTTGTTATTTAATAGTGGCCTAAGGGCGAATACTTTGCAAATGATATCCTATTGAAACCACCATGGTTTTTCTGTAGTGGAACAGTTGGTGTGGAATGACTCATATGTTAAAAGCAATACATTTTCAAGCTCGAGGTATCAGTTATTTAAATGTTTTTTATTTATTTAAAATCTTCCGATATTTCGCAATTCTTTGAATTGCGTCGTCTGGGACCGTCTTAAGTATGTATTTTTGTTTTTTTGTCATACATTAGGCTGTCCCTGAAGATGCAATTCAAAGAATTGCGAAATATCGGAAGATTTTTAAATAAATAAAAAACAAATTCTGATTAATTTTTATTAAAAAATAAAAATTGTTTTATTCGACCTTTAAAATATTATATTTTGAGAATGTTTATTCTGGCTCGAGGTCATTATTTTCTTTACTAATTAAAACCATGATATTCTCATCCCAGCAAAACTTTTCGGAGTCATTCAAAAATAACTAGTTCTAGAAGTACTTCAAAGCTTGTCACGATAGGTTCTCAAAGAGCATCCTGGAACTAGTGATGTCACAACTAGTTCTAGAAGTTAACCAAAAGGGTAATATTTTGATTCCAAAGAGCTTTTTTGGAGTAGTTTGGGAACTAGTGATTCGGAACTAGTCGTACATGACTTCTGCACCACTTCCGTGAAACAAATACTGGTTCTCAAATAACATCTTAGAAGCTGTTTCAAAAACTTGTAATTTTTTTTAAAAAAGAAAAAAATATATATTTGATTACGTATTTCTCTGTTGCATCTTCTACATATTTGGAAAAAAGTCAAACCTTTTGAAATATGTACAGAGGGGCTGAAAATATTATTAAGTATTGGGTAATTTGTTTGGCATTCAATTACCTTACTACAATCTGCAATAAACTACTTTATTTACTACAGCTGGAATTTTTTATTACAAAAAGTAAACAAAACTTTACAATTGTAGCAAAAATAGTAAGCAATTTGAGTAATCCAACTAATCATATAATCGTATATTTTTTGGTCCCTACAATATTTTTTTTCCAAAAATCCCTTATTCTCCTTCTAGATAATTTCTAATTGCATTAATGACTAAAAAAACAAAAAATACTACTAATTTTGTTCAGTAAAGTGCTGATATTGCGTTATATTTTCAACAAAAAATAATTCAAAATTTTTTTTTTTCAAAAAAAAAAAATGTACAAAATGTTCCTAGACTGCTTCCCTAGAACTAGTTCTAATGGTGACAATTTCAAACAAAAATCATAAAATAAAGAATGGGATAAAGAATTGGTTCTAGAATGACTTAAAGAACCGTTCCATACATGGGTTCCTAGACTACTTTCCTAGAACTAGTTCTGATGGTGACAATTTCAAACAAAAATCATGACTCTGAGAACGAGATAGAGAACTAGTGCCACAATAGCTTCTTGGAAGTAGTTCCTGTCGTGACAATTTCAAAGAAAAACCATGGGTTAAAGAATGGGATAAAGAACTGGTTCTAGAAGTAGTGATGGAACCGTTCCATAGGAGGGGTGATTGTTCCTAGACTACTTCCCTAGAACTAGTTCTGAGGGTGACAATTTCAAACAAAAATCATGACTCTGAGAACGAGATAGAGAACTAGTCGAGCAAAAAAGGAGTACTCCAGCACTAGTTCTGAAAGTCATGCAAGTTTTGCTGGGCATAGCATAATTTTCCAAATTTTTTTTTTTTTTGTTTTAAATTTATTTATGTTGGTCATTTTTGCAAGACTTAATCGACTTGTGTTTCGGAATTTGTCAGATTCCATTGTCAAGATTATTTAGCAAAAATAGAAACTATTTATCTAATGACAAATCGTTTGTGCACAAACTAAAATATTAGAACATATTCGCCTCTAATCACAATGGGAATTAGAAAGACGAAGAAATTGTACTAGTAAGGCAACGATTGCCAATAACCAACAAAAATATTTTAAACAATTTTACATATGTTAGTCCATTGGACTACAACATATGTTATTTGTTGTTGTGAGTTTAATAATCCATATTAGGGTTATTCATCACTAAAAAATAGAAATTATTTTATTCGACCTTTAAAATATTATATTTTGAAGATGTTTATTCTGGCTCGAGGTCATTATTTTCTTTACTAATTAAAACCATGATATTCTCATAGCATAATTTTCAAGAAAATTTTTTTTTTTTTGTTTTAAATTTATTTATGTTGGTCATTTTTGCAAGACTTAATCGATATTTTAGTTTGTGTACAAACGATCGTTTCTATTTTTGCTAAATAATCTTGACAATAGAATCTAACAAATTCCCAAACTCGTGTAGATTAAGTCTTGCAAAAATGACCAACATAAATAAATTTAAAACAAAAAAAAAATAATTTTCTTGAAAATTATGCTATGAGAATATCATGGTTTTAATTAGTAAAGAAAATAATGACCTCGAGCCAGAATAAACATCTTCAAAATATATATAAAAAACATTTAAATAACAGAGACCTCGAGCTTGAAAATTTATTGCTGTTAACAAAATTAAATAATGATAGAATTACCGATTAAGTTAATTTTTGTTTATTTGATACAGCTTTATAAATGGTTAAAAACTATCAGCCTTACCACAAGAAAATAAAATAAATTTAAAATGAGCTTTTAATTTTATTTCCATACAAATTGTTTTTGTTTTTAAAATTGACTTTGAAAAAATGTATTGAAAATTTGAAATTTAAAATAAAACTTTTGTTAAAATAGACTTTTTGTTTTCTTGTAGTACGGGCCTATATTTTTGTTTTTTTTTTTATCAATACTTTGAAAGAAATGGGCGTTTTAAAAACGCTATTTTGACAATATTGTTTTTTAGACAGTTTTTTTTTACCATTTTTTACTCAGAAGCCGTAAGTCGTATGAAAAAAACGTATAAACACAATATTGTAGATAAAATTACAAAGATTTAAAATTTTTTTTTTTTTTTTTTTTCAAAAAAATTTCAACAAACAATTTTGAAAACAATATTGGAATGTCCTTTTTCCCAACAAGGGCACTATGGATTTCCAAAACCAAAATTTTATATTAAAGTTCGGATTGTCCCGTTAACGCCGTTAAAATTTCAGGGAGGTGTTTTTTGGTGTTGTCGAGAAATAAATTTTCAAAGTTGGTGATAAAGCTAAATTTTTGATTTTTTTTGTAAAAATTTTGAAAAAAATCAAATATTTGGCTTTCTAACAAGCTTTGAAAATGTATTGCTCAACAATACGAAAAACACTTCGCTGAAATTTTAATAATTTTAATGCATTCTAAACTTTAATACAAAATTTTGTTCTTGGAAATCCATGGTGTTCTAGGCAGGAAAAAAGGACATTCAAATATTGTTATAAAAATATTTTGTTTAAATTTTTTGAAAACATTTTTTAATCCTTATAATTTTATCTAAATTATTGGTTTTACAATTTTTTTTTTTGTACTACTTGCGGTTTTCGAGTAAAAAAATGGTAAAAAACTGTCAAAAAGTCAATATTGCCAAAAAAGTGCTTTTTAAAACGCCCAAAGTATTGATTAAAAAAAAATGGTTGTCAATCATTTATGAACCTCTATCAAATAACCAAAAATTAACAAAATCGGCAAATCCCAAGGATTTACTCAAAAGTCCAAAAAATATAAAAAAAAATTGCTACGATTTATAGCAAGGGAACGATTACGATCGTCGACCCCTTCCAAAAACGCGCCCACAGTTTTTTTTTTTATTTTTAAACATTTTGGAGGTTATAAAAGATTCGGCACAGCCGAATTTTAAACACTATCACTTTGTTTTTGCAAAAGTGTTAACAATATAGCGGTTTTTTTTAAGTGTGCACATAAATAAATTTGTGTAATAAATTTTAAATTATAGAGTTTTTTATGAACATCAAATATTTGTATTGTCTATATAATTAAAAATATTAAAAAATTACTTTTTTTTTTATTCAAATAACCATTTTTTCCAATTGACACTTTTTTAAAACTGATTATTTTTTTTGCTGTATCAATTAAATGTTTTATTTATATTTTGCCGTTGACAACACTATTAATTAGCGATTTAATAGTTAAGAAAATGATTTTAGATATTGTGGTTGGTTGTGATGATTTTCTTTTGGAATTTTTTAAAATAACTTTGTTTGAAAAATGGTTCATACATTTTTTTTCTCTTTGGTTTTTGCTATAAAATATGAGCCATTCCATTTTTAAACTAGATTTTTTCTAGTTTTCAGTTTTTTTTTTTTATTTTGCTATATTTGCATTAAAGTGTCGTTGTGGTGGTATTGGTGGTGGTAACATGGATTTATTGAAAGAAGAAGAAGTAGGAATCAATGACAATGTTTCAGGAGGATGATGATGATGGTTGTAATGGTTTTGAGTTTGAGTTTGAATTTGATGCTGATGTTGCTGCTGAATTTGTTGTTGATTTGATGTTGCTGTTGGAGTTTTTGTACTATAAGCATTAAATACCAACCTTGAATGTGGAAATTGCATTGACGGTGTATTGAACATGGGTGTTGGTGTGTGTGGCGGTTGTAATGATTGCGCTGCCGTATCGGGATGTAGAAAATTTTTTCGTTGTTCTACACGCTCTTGATGTTGACTCAGGCAACGTGTTATTATATCCGGCAGACTTTCCATATGATCCTGTTTGTTTTAAGAGGGAAATTTAAACAAAAAAGAAAAATAAAAACAAAATATTCAATTAGTAAATTTGTGATTGTGTAAATATGTGTTTAGTTAAAATGAAATTTTTTGTACTTGTAGAGTTTGTAATTTATCTTCTAAATTTGTTAAACGCTCCTCTATGGCATCCTGTCTACTTGACATGTCTGATATTATTTCATACACAGTATTTTGAGTCTGAAATTGAAAAAAGGTGATATTAAATAGTCTTTTTTATATTTAAATCATGTTGAATATTGTAGGTACATTGATGATTTGGTCGACTGTTATTTAATAGATGTGAATTAAATTTGATATTTTCTATATTGAACAAATTGTCTAAAGATATTTTCGTTGGCTTATTATTTTTAGATTTTTAAACGATTTTTTAGGAATTTTTTCTTAAAAAAATGCAAAAGCCTCAACATATTAGAAAATTCGATATTTTTTGGGCGGTTCACCAAAAAAATTTTAAAATTTTTCAGGAAGTGGTTTTCGAAGGGTACTAAAAACAATAAAAAACAAGTAGAAAAGTTAAATTCGACTTGGCCGAATCTATGAATACCCTCCACAATGCCCATTTTAAGTGATAGTAAATTTTCTAACGTGAAAAAAATAACAGTTTTGATTAGAAATATTTTATTTTGTTTAAAAAAATTTTTTTTAGTAATTTTTGAAAAAAAAAAAAAATAAATTACTAATTTTTTTTTTGAGTGTAAAATTTTTTTGAGTGTAAAATTTTTTTCGAGTGTATTTTTTTTTTGTTTTGGTATAAAAATATTTTTGAGTGACAAAAATACGTTGTAAAATATTTTTGTGACTTACCAATGTTTTTAAAACAGGTTTAACGGGTTTTCAACACGTGAATTTTAGGTGAAGCCAATCTGAAATTCACGGTTTTGCTAATAACTTTTGAACCACTGGACCGATTTGGCTGAAATTCAATACGGACGAGGCTGGAGGACCGCAAAATATATATGCCAAGCTTCAGCATCCTCAGAATTGGTTTTCGAAAGTTATAGTGCTTTTTATCTCAAAAATTCACGAAAAACCCTTGCCGAAATTCAGTCTTTTGCTCATAACTTTTGAACTACTGGACCGATTTCGCTGGGTTGCAATACCAACCTGACCAGGTAAATGCCCAACATATATGCTAAACTTCAGGAGCCTCCGTTAAGTCTTTCAAAAGTTAGCGTGTTTTCAACAGACAGACAGACAGACGGACAGACGGACGGACGGACGGATGGACGGACATCGCTAGATCGTCTTAAAATCGATCGAGGATCATGAATATATACACTTTATGGGGTCCTAGACCAATATTTCGAGGTGTTACAAACGGAATGACAAACTTATATACACCCAAAAAAAAAAACGTGGGTATTCAATACTAAAAATTTAACTAAATTGTAGTCCAAAAGGACCTAGTGCAGAAATTGGTAACCAATACTAAATTTTTTTACTAATATTATTCAAAACCAGTAAAAATTACTAATTTTAGTACTTTAAAGATACTAAAATTAGTAACTAATTAGTAGTTTTTTGTACAACATCACTTACTAAACCCTTTACTGTAGAATTATTTTGAGTGTACCCTCTATCATTAGAGTGGAGGGTATAATATTGAGAAAATCTAAAATTAAAATTTCCCAAAGTGTCTAATTTGGAACTCAAATTGACAATTTAGTGGAAAATTGTGTTAAATTAGATTTAAGCTTCTTCTTCTCTATTTGCTAATTCGTTTTCCGAATGTAAACGAGCAATTCTATTAAATTTTACATTATTTTCTGTGATACATATCATAAATTTTTCACTATCTCTGATACCAGTCCACGCTTAAATATTACACCGCTCAACACTCATTTTCCGGAGCTACCCTGGGAAATGAAGAGTGGTCGGAGCAAATTTTTAAGATATGTCTTTTTTGTATTTGAGCTCACTTAGGGAGTGGAGAAAGCGGTAGGTATGTTTATAGTAGTGTTTGGGAATTCCCGGACTTTTCAATTTCCCGGGAAACGGGAAAAAAATAATTTATTTCCCGGGATTCATTATTAATATAAATCATAAAAAACATTAAAATTTTACCAACTCTTTATTAAAAACAGTTTTATTACAGATAAACGATTAATTAAAACATAAAAAATCAAAAAATGGAAGTTAGAAAACCCTGAAATACAATAAAACAAAACAAAAAAAAAATATTGCAACTTTTTTCCCCACAAAAAATCGCAAAAAAATTTAAAACTGGGTTATTCGAGCAAAAACTAGTATAGTTGGCAGCACTTTAATATTTGTTCTGGAAATGTAAATTCTAGGTTCAAAATTTTTAATTTTTCTGACAGTCTTAGCAAAATTATCATTAACCCACGTATATTTTTTGACTTTTTAAGTTTTTTCACATTACACTTGGTCAGTTTTTCTATAGATATATATTTGCGCTGTTCTTCCAAATAGAAAAAATACAAAACACAGCAAATTTAATTATACCTGTATGTAAAAAAAAATATTAAAAATTAAATTAAAATAAACGTTTTTGATGTAAAATGGTTTATTTTATAAAATTCCCGGATTTCCCGGGAAAAATTAAAAAAATTCCCGGGAATTCCCGTCAGTCTTTCGACCCGGGAATTCCCGGACCCCAAACACTAGTTTATAGTGAAAAGTTAATGGGGATCGGTCTTAAATTTGATCCAGCATCGCTCCTAAAGGGGTGCAATGAAAGACTGACGTCCATTAATTTTTACACCCAAACATTTTTTCTAAACAAACCTACTCCCTATCTCCACTCCTTAAGGGGGCTCTCTAACAAAATTTTTATGAAATGAGCTCCCATCGCTCTAACTGTCCCAAGAGTGCAACTAGACGAGTCAAATGTATGATCCACCCCAATATTTTTTAAACCCCGACATTTTTTTAAACACATCTATCCTCTATCATTAACCCATTTTGGACCAAGATTCAATTTTATTTTTCTTTTTTGGAAAAAGGTACTTTTTTAAGGTAATTAGCACCCGCTGATCTCAAAAATCCCGTCAAAAAAATTTTTCAATGTGCCGTTTTCCCAGAAAAGCCTGCATTCCAACTTTTTATGCAGTTTTAATATTTGGATTTACTTGCTATTTTATTAATATATTTGATTATTTTCAAAGTAAATAGTTTCAAAATAATTCAAATTATTGGAATTTAATAATAAATTAAATCTAGAAAAATTTTAAATTAGTCAAAAAAATTAAAAGCCAAAAATCGAAATTTTCGTTTTTGCTTGAAACAATTTCTGTGATGATTTGCATTGTAATTAAGGGACATATAAATTGCGGTGGTCAAGCGGGTATATTTTTTTTTAATTCCAGAAAGATGAGACTTAACATTCATAACCACATTTACCCGAAATTCCAGCTCTTTCATACATAAATATTTTTTTTCTCTACTGTTCGAAAAATCGAACAGAGGATCAAAATGGGTTAACCCTTAAGGCGGTCCCCATACAATTTTTTATTTTTTATAAATTTGTTTCATTAAATACAAGGATCAAAGACCTACCCCCGTAAACTTTTCCCTCCAAACATTTTTCCCGAACATTACTTTATTCGCCCAACATTTTTTTAGAACAAACCTACCCCTTTCTCCACTTCCTAAGGGGCTCCCATACAAAATTTAATTTTTAAAATATTGGGCGAAATTTTAACACGTAAAATTTCAATATGCAGTAAAATTTTTGGTTTTGGTCATATTACTTATAATGAAATTTTAAATTTATATAGGTCCTACTATAGAAAATGTTTGCACAAAACAAAATATAAAACTTTGATAAAAGAAATTTCCCCAATCCCCAACTCATTTGTTAACAATTTCCAAAAAACCGGGTGTTTTGCAATTTTTGCTGCTAACCTATATTAAAGAAAGCAATTATTAGCTGTTCATTAGGGTGTTTTTTTCTTGTAAGTAATATTTTTTATTTGAATTTCGAGGAGCACGCAGCGGGATTTTGTGCCATTGGATTTTACAATAATTGTGTAAAAATTTGAGGTATATCTGAGAAAATTAACCCGAGGCGCACGAAGGTCAAAGTTTCGAGAAAAAGCCAAAATGGCCAAATTTCGAAAAAAAAACTTAAAAAAATATAAATTTTGTAAAAATAAACAAAAAAAACTATTTTTTATTTAACTTTAACCCAATAATACTCAGATGAAAATATCTTAACTTTATATGACAGCACTAACAGTTTCAAACATGAAATACAAAAGCCCTGTTTTCGCATAACCGTATATATGTTAACATTAACCGTTTAACCGAAAACGCATCCACGTTTAGCAAAATGTACTTGGCATCACTATGGTTGTGTGTGAAAATGTATTAAGGCAAACAATAAAAATAAAAAGAGTTATGTCTTTGCTATAACAAGAAGAAAAGAGTTGTGTCTATGCTAATTCATTAAAAATGTGTACTTGGCTTCACTTTTTATCGAAGGTTAAAATTAACGCCGATAATTATACCCGCTAAAAATAAGCGTGGATAATTTAAAATTTGTATGGGTAAGCGTATATACTGTTATGCGAAAACAGGGCAAAAAAATTACCATGCATTTTGGGGTACCTGAAATGAGTATTTTCGATTTTTTGAAAATTTTATAAACCAAAAAAATAAAATCTTGCTATTCTATAGCAATGGATTTTTATTTTTTTTAGTTCAACTGTTGACAAGTGTGGACGTGTTTTAATTTATCTCCGTGCTTGAATTTTTGAAATTGTTCGTAATAGGTATTTTTGTAATATTTTCATGACCACATCCAGGAAAATGAAAATATGGACACAAATGATACCGATTTAATTCGAGGCTCTGCCTCACCGACTGGTGCTGGTCCTAGCACTGGTCTTAGGGTTGCGACCTTGAAGTCCGACCTTGATCCTGGTAGGGGTGCTCAGCCAAATATTGGTGGTAAAAAGAAAAAGAAACTTAAACCATCAAAGGTCAGGCACAACCAGAGACGGCTTTGTTTGAAAATAATTAACAGACTAAGCCAACTTGATGGAACGAAGCTCTCCGAAGGTGAGAGGGCGTCGCTATCATGGGCGAAAGGAGTCATTGAAGAACAGGACAAACTTTCGGCAATGCGCGCATCTGACAAACAGAGCGCTGTTTCGGCCTCGTCATCGAAGTCTGCTAAAAGGTTGCGCTCGCCCTACGAGAAACCTTTACCTAAGAGATCTAAGGTGACCGGCAACGTCTGGACTCAGTCTTTTAGTGAAGTGGTTAAAGGTAACTTCGTTAGGGCTGTGATAAACAGGCAAAATGGGGATTGTAGTATTCCAAGGGACAAGTGGAGTTTAGTTGAAACTAAACTAAATGAAATCTACTATAGGCTCCTTGAGAGTATGCCTGATTTTCTCCCTACTACTGTCAACGCAGGTTGGTATCAGGGGCGAGTAAAACTCGTTGCTTTTGGGAACGAAAGATCCGCAGCCGTGTTTAAGGTTGCCATTAGCCAAGTGGGAGAGTTATGGCCTGGAGCCAGACTGGACGTTGTGGAAAAACATGATATCCCCTCGCAACCCAGAGCTCATGCATGGATCCCAATGGCTACAAATGACACTGCGGTGATTCTTAAGATGATAAAAGTCTGCAATCCTGACCTTCCAACTCAGAATTGGCAAATTGCCAGATTGGGTGAGATGGAGGGCGCTCGTCGTCAAGCAGTGGTCTTGGTTAATGAGGAATCGCTTCCGCTTTTAGCCAGGACTGACGGCATTATTAGATTTGGATTTTTTCATATAAGAGTCAATGTCTACAAGGGCGACCAGAAGACTATTTTGGACGCAGACAAGCCAGTGGCAGAGTCGGCTGGGGAGGAGAATCTGGAAAAGGTTGATATTCAGCTGGCCGATTCTAGGCTGATGGGAGATGCATCTGGCATTTTTGAAACCGAATCTGGTAACGAATGCGACCTCTGTGATGGCATGGAGGATAAAGCTGATGCCACGATGGGTGACATTCAGGGCGAGGCACAGTGGTTCCAAGTCCAAATCTAGCTGGACAAAATTATTTTATCACCGTTTTATATGTTTTTGGGGTCGCTGAGTTCAAAAAACATGTTTAAATTTTTCTAAGTCGATTACACTAATCGGCAACTTTTTATTTTTTTTCTAATTTCACTAATTCATTAATGACAAAAATGGTTTATATGCAGAACAGATATATGAAATGCAAAAACTTATTTTTTGAAAGTTTTGTAATCTCTAAAAAAAAAAATTTTTTTGTCGAGAAGTGTAATTGAAAAAATCAAGTGAGAGTGTTAAATTCGGCTATGCCGAATCTTTTATACCCTCCAAAATGTAAAAAAAATAAAAAAACAGTGAGAGTGTTTCATTCGGCTGTGCCGAATCTTTTATACCCTCCAAAATGTAAAAAAAAACAATATAAAAAAAAATCCAGGGGCGTCTTTTTTTTTTTGGGGGGGGGGGGGGGTTGGTGGGAGACGTTAGGGAGCACCTTCCCCTTGCGATTTCGAACTTCATCTGAGAGAAGAATGTTGCATTTGCTTAGCAAAAGTACAAAAAATCCTGCAAAAAATTCGATTTTTCTTAGGTTGGTTTAGTTCTCCAAGGGGGAACTTTTTTCCCCTTGGTCCGATTTATCCATTTCCGAATAACCTGTCTAGGAATATAAGACATATTCGTGGCAAACTTCGGAAGTCTAGCTCTTTTATTTTGGACTGTATCGTGTCCTCTACAGACGGACAGACGGACGGACATTTTTGAATTTAGTCGAATTGTGTAATTGGCCGCGGTTTAATAGGAAACATCACATTTAATGCTTTATTTAAGCTAAGCATAATTATAATACGTAAAAGTTATCAAAAACTTACAAAAATTCGATACTTTATTTAGAAAAAAAATTTAGGCGAAAATCTATTTTCATAAAAACTGTGATTAATTTTAAACCTGCAAAAACCTGCAAGAAATGTCTGCATGACAACGTTCAGTAATAAATTACCTATAAGTTGTATGTAGTAATTCGACATGATATGCCTGGATTCGGTTTTGGCAAGCTGCGGAAGTTTCATAAGTCCTCAAAAATATTGTTATTATTGACCATACTTCAAAATACAAAAAATATAAGAAGAAGATTGATAATAAATTTTTTATTAATGTACAGAATAAGTATAAGTCTGTAGCTTTCTTGTACATAAACCGATTTGAAACCATTGATCATAACATGGATAATATGATGTTATTAGTTGAACACTTATATATATATATATTTTTTTTAAATATTGGATACCAAAAATGTTATTTCATTCGCATATTTAACAAAGTTAAAGACTCAAATTCCAAGAAATGGTTATTAGTTTACTCAGAACACACCATTAGCTTGCCCCTAGCACTATTAATTCCCAATTTTAAGGACACTTATTTTTGGACTTTTGTCCAGCTAGATTTTGATTTGGAACCAATGTGCGAGGCCCATGCAGTGAGGAATTCGGAGAGTTCTGTTGCCTCCGATTCAGAACAGATGGGATATATATCTGGCTTATTCGAAACCGAATCTGGGGACGAATGCGACCTCTTTGATAACACGGAGGATGAAGCCAATAACACGGTGGTGGGAAGGATGGTGGAAATAAAACAAGATGTTGCGGTTCCTACAAATAAACCTCCATCACTGTAAGGCAGCCTCAGTTGCACTCTTGCTGCGCCTGACGACAGGAGCAGTTGACTTGGTTTTTATCCAAGAGCCCTGGGTGCGGGGTGGCAGGGTTTGCGGATTGAAGACCCCTGGGTTTAAGTTGGTGGTTGCCAAAGGTGAGGGCTCACCAAGAGCCTGCATCTTGGCAAAAAATGGCTTAAATATATTCTTTTTATCAACTTTTAGTGATATGGATGTTACAGCGGCTAGCTTAGAGCTTCATGGGAAGTCTATTTGGCTCGCCTCTGCGTATTTTCCTAATCCGGGGTCAATACCCCCGGAGAAGGTTGTCGGTCTAATTCGGGAGTCTGAATCTAGGGGACACCAGTTAGTAGTGTGTTGTGATGCTAATGCACATCATTCGATATGGGGAAGTACAGACACAAATGATAGAGGCGAATCACTTTTGGAGTTTTTGTTAAGCACTAACCTGTATATTTGTAACAAGGGTGGTGAACCAACTTTCGTTACAAGTACGCGGCAAGAGGTTCTTGACGTAACACTTGTATCAGATACATTGTCTGATAGAATTGATGACTGGAGAGTTTTGGAAGAGCATTCTTTCTCAGATCATCGCTACATTGAGTTTTTACTCAGGGAGCGTGCCCCGGTTGAGACAGTCTCTAGAAATCTGAGGAGAACAAACTGGGTGAAATATAGGGAGACTTTTTCTTTGCTTTTGGATGAAGTACCCTTATCTGAACCACATAGTTTGGCGGAAATTGACTGTCTGGTTGACCATATTACAAATGTTTGTAATAGGTGCCTGGATGCGTCTTGCCCTTCTGCAAAGCCTAGAGGGAAAAAATGAGTTGCAGACGAGCAGAGATTCCTGCAGAAAGCTCTTTAATAAGGCTAAATTTTCAAGAGCGGACGAGGACTGGTCTGCATACAGGCTGCAACTTAAGAGTTATAAAAAGATGATCAGAAATGCAAAATGTGATTCTTGGAAAAACTTCTGTGGAAACATAGAAGACGTTTCTGAGGCATCCAGGCTGCGCAAGGTTCTGGCTTCTTCTCCTTGCACCCTGGGATACCTGAAAGATCCTAATGGGGTGTGGTCTTCCTCCAGTGGAGAGTCGCTGGATCTCCTTTTAAACATGCATTTTCCGGGAAATTCCATGACGCCGTTTCAAGCTTTGGAACGTTCTGACGCCCAAGCATCTGAAATTGCTTCGGAAATAATAAATATGCCAACATTAATCTGGGCGATAAAAAGCTTCATGCCCTATAAATCCCCGGGACCTGATGGTATAATCCCGGCTGAGTTGCAGCAAGTGTCGGACTATATAGCCCCGTTGCTGTATAATCTATACACAGCATGCATCAACTGGTCGTATATTCCTTTAAAGTGGAGGGATACCAGAGTCGTATTTATCCCGAAGGCTGGGAAAAGTTCCCATACAGCTCCGAAGGATTTCAGACCAATTAGTCTGTCTTCTTTTTTGTTAAAGACAATGGAACGAATGATAGACTCATATTTGCGTAGAGTGATTGACCCGAGGTTGCTTTCGACAAAGCAACATGCATACAGCAAGGGACGATCAACGGAAACAGCTCTTCATGAGCTCGTTGGTACCATCGAGAGATCGCTTTCGGTAAAGGAGTACACTATGGTGGCCTTTCTTGATATTGAGGGGGCTTTTAATAATGTCATCCCAGAATCGATAATAATGGTATTGTCTGGTCTGGGAGTAAAGCGTGAAATCGTTTTAATGGTGGAAAACCTACTTGCCAATAGACGTATAACGTCTGAATTGGGAGCGTCCGTCATATCTCGATTTGTCAATAGGGGCACACCACAAGGAGGTGTTCTTTCGCCGCTTCTTTGGAACCTGGCACTGAATTCAATGCTACTATCTCTAGAAGCACGTGGTTGTCATGTTGTCGCATATGCTGACGATGTTGCGATAGCGGTAAAGGGGAAGCATCTGCCAACATTGCGGGGCATTCTTCAGGGTTCTCTGAAAGATCTGTCTAAATGGGCAAGAGACTGTGGTCTAGGAGTTAATCCTAGTAAAACAGAGCTTGTTTTGTTTACAAGGAAAAATAAGATTCCTGCTTTTGATCCTATTTCTCTGGACGGTACTGAAATCACCTTCTCAGATGGAGCCAAGTATCTTGGAGTATTTCTAGATAGGAAGCTGAATTTCAGGCGTAATATTGAGGAACGGGTGAGAAAAGCAACGATTGCTTTGTATTCCTGTAAAAGGGCCATTGGAAAACGATGGGGTTTTAGCCCTCAAGTCGTTCATTGGATCTATACAGCAGTGGTGCGTCCAATTTTGCTGTATGGCATCATTGTCTGGTGGCCTGCTTTAGAAACAAAATCGAACTGTGTCTTTATCACGAAGGTACAGAGAATGGCGTCAATGTGCATCACTGGCGCTCTTCGTACTACACCTACGGCTGCATTAGAAATCCTCCTTCACCTGATACCCTTGGACATATTGGGTAGGCAGTATGCAGCTGCGTCGGAAATTCGACTTAATAGCACGCTGCAATGGAGGAGCAGCGATTGTGGCCATAGCGCGATCTTGAAAAAGATAACAATACCACAAAATGTGGATTGTGCTCCCTCTTTGAGCCTCTTTGACCGCCACTTTACCACTATGATACCATCCAGGGAGTCTTGGATGGGGGATACTCCGGGAAGTGGAGCTACCATAAATTTTTACACAGATGGATCGAGGCTGCACGAACAAGTGGGCTTTGGGGTCTATTCGGAAGAGCTTGGATTGAGCCTGGCTCGTAGATTGCCAGATCATTGCAGTGTTTACCAGGCAGAGATGCTGGCAATAAAGGAAGTGGCTGACTGGTTGAGCTGCAATGTCTTGTCTACAACCGCAGTCAACATCTATACTGACAGTCAAGCCGCGGTCAAGTCCCTGGATTCAATGTTTCTGAAAACAAGATCTGCCCTTAACTGCCGCACGTCTTTAAATGAGATGGCCAAGCAGTTTACCATACGACTCATATGGGTCCCAGGGCACAGAGACATTCCAGGGAATTGCAAAGCCGATGACCTTGCAAGACTAGGAACTACCTTACAGGTTCCAAAAGAATTGGAATGTGTTGGTATGCCTCTAGAAACTTGCAAGCAAAACCTACGGCTTTGTTCTGCGACGGAGACTAATCAAAGATGGGCAAATGGATGGACGTGTGAGACAACACGACTGATTTGGCCTTCTCTTAATCAGGGGCGCACAAGTGAGCTGATATCGCTTCCAAGAGGACAGATTTCGACGGTGGTTTCTATAATTACCGGACACTGTCTTATAGGGAAGCACGCAGAGCGGTTAAATGTGCCGTCGAATGACTTTTGCCGAAGTTGCATGGATGAAGAGGAGTTGGAAACTATCGAACACTTTATTTGCCATTGCCCGGCACTTTCTGGTCAGCGACTTGCTTCACTGGGATCTAGGGAGCTGTACGATCTTTCTGATTTGTCGGATGTCAAAATTCAACATCTAAGGAGTTTCATAAGAAGCTCAAACTGGTTTAACGACAGGGACTAGTAGGGAAACCTATTACGATCCCGTGGTATCACAATGGACCTCAGAGTCTACGTGTGTTGACGTAAAACGTCAGCAGCCACTTACAACCTAACCTAACCTAACCTAACCTATAGCAATGGATTATTAAATACATCCTAAGGCTTAAATATTTAAAAAATTGTGAATATCCATCGATTCAATTTTTTTTTTGGAGTCATTTGCGTTTTGCGGATTTCAAGGAAATTTATTTTTTTTTTGTCTATGAATTTTTACTTTGAACTGAATTTTGGTTAAAATTTACAAATCATGTTCTGGCAGAAATGTAATGTTTTGTTTAAATTTTGCGTAATTCATCTCATCAATAATATTTTTGTTGTTTTATTTTATAATAATAATTTCGAAATAAAATGTACTTTTAACACTTTGTTAATCCGATATGGCCAGGGGCAAAAAATGCACACATTGTTTTAAAAAAAAAATATATTTTTTAAATGTTTTTTTTTTTCATCTGAAACGCAAACGAGCGCAGCTTAAAAAAAATCGAAATTACAAAAATTCATTTTCTCATAAAAATATTTAAAACTAAATTCAATATTGAATGCACTGTACAACAATTTCAAAGTTTTTCCAAAATTACGGGGTTCTGACGATTGATTCTGGTAGAGGAGACAAAAAAACAAGTAGAAAAGTTAAATTCGACTTTGCCGAATCTATGAATACCCTCCACATTGCATTTTTTTTAAAGTGTAGTACATTTTTTAACGTGAAAAAATTAACAATTTTGATTAGAAATATTTTATTTTGAGTAAAAAACTCTTTTTTTGCCTTTTTTTTAAAAAAAAAAAAGAAAAATTACTAATTTTTTTTTTTTTGAGTGTAAAATTTTTTTCGAGTGTTATGTTTTTTTTACTGTAAAAATATTTCTAAATGAATGCACGTACGTATGTATACAAAATATTGTAATTTTTGTAAAAAAAAACTAAATTTTTTTTGTGTAATTTTTTTTTTGAGTGTAAAATTTTGTTTGAGTTTAAAATATTTTATTTTGAGTAAAAAACTCTTTTTTTGCGTTTTTAAAAGAAAAATTACTATTTTTTTTTGAGTGTAAAATTTTTTTCGAGTGTAATGTTTTTTTACTGTAAAAATATTTCTGAGTGAATGCACGTACGTATGTACACAAAATATTGTCATTTTTGTAACAACAAATACGCCTTACACCTCAGATGTAAAGAAAACATAGTTTTAAATACCGATATGCTGCAAGAACAGGCCAAAGCTGGGAAAATTTAACCGTCTCTAAAATAAAATTACGATGTGATCTTTCAAAACGCTGACACACGTATATATTTTTGTCTCCTCTACCAGAATCAATCGTAGGAACCCCGTAATTTTGGAAAAACTTTGAAATTGTTATACAGTGTAATCGATATTGAATTTAGTTTTAAATTATTTTTATGATAACACGAATTTCTGTAATTTCGATTTTTTTTAAGCTGCGCTCGTGTGCGTTTCAGACGAAAAAAAATATTAAAAAAATAATTTTTTTTTTCTAAAACAAGGTGAGCATTTTTTTGCCCCTGGCCATATCGGATTAACAAAGTGTTAAAAGTACATTTTATTTCGAAATTATTATTATAAAATAAAACAACAAAAATATTATTAAAGAGATGAATTATGCAAAATTGAAACAAAACAGTACATTTTCTGCCTGGGTCATATTTGACCCCCTGCCAAAGTTGGTTAATGATGTTCAAAAAAATAATATAATGTAACTTAGTAATTTTTATCAAATGAATCAGTTCAAAGAATAGGATTTGTAAATTTTAACCAAAATTCAGTTTAAAGTAAAAATTCATAGACAAAAAAAATAAATTTCTTTGAAGTCCGCAAAACGCAAATGACTCAAAAAAAAAAAAAAAAAAATGAGTCGATGGATATCCCCAATTTTTTAAATATTTAAGCCTTAGGATGTATTTAATAATCCATTGCTATAGAATAGCAAGATTTAATTTTTTTGTTTAATAAAATTTTCAAAAAATCGAAAATACTCATTTCAGGTACCCCGCAAATGCATGATAATTTTTGTATTTCATGTTTGAAAGTGTTAGTGCTGTCATAAAAATTAAAGATATTTTTTTCTGAGTATTATTGGGTTAAAGTTAAATAAAAAATATTTTTTTTGTTTATTTTTACAAAATTTACATTTTTTTTAAGTTTTTTAAAATTTTGGCCATTTTGCCTTTTTCTCGAAACTTTGACCTCCGTGCACCTCGTGTTAATTTTATCCGATTTAGCTCACCATGCTATTTCCGAAAAACTGGAGCAGGATCGGAAAAAAATTAAAATTATTCCTATTCAAATGGCTATAACTCAGAAACTGAAAGCGATAACCACTTCTTCAAGCATAGGGATTGACTAGCGATTTATAAAAATCCAAATTTCATAAAAAATCGGATAATAAACAACACATTAGCAAGCATTTAAAGCTGTTGTGTCCAAAAGGTGTCCTACTTTAGGGCACCTGGAGGTGCCCCTATTGAACATGTGTGGTCCACTTTTTAAATTCAATAAATAAACGATTTTCCCCAATTTCCAAGACCATTATGTCTCTTGGCAGGAGTTAGATTTTGATTTTAGACCAGAGCTTCTCACTTACTTTTGCTTTGCGACCCCTTTTCAATATTTTAAATTTTTCTCGATCTCCAAAAAATTATTAACGTGAACTTTGACCTCAGTTTTTTTAAAAACCTGGAGTAATGAAAAAATTTGGAAACCAAATTCAGAAGCAGCATTGAAAGATTAATCGATCCCAGATGCATACCAAAAATTTCAATTAAAAAACTTCTAAAAAATAAAAAAAAAAAAACACAATTTTTGTAAACTTTGACCTCAATTTTCTCAAAAATTTGGATACCAGGTCCCGAACTACGGCATTTTATATTGAAACTTACTATCTTTATCGATTTTTTATTTCCAAAAATAAAAGAAAAACACCAGTTAAACTTGATTAGAAATGAAAAAATGTTTACCAAGAAAGCATTTAAAGTCCAATTTGGAGTAATGATAAGGGGTGGTCCAATAACTGGTATCTTTTTAAAACATGCAATGAAATGAACAATACTCAATAGTATATATATTCGATTAGAGTTTTATTCTAGTTCGAGGCCCAAAAATATTTCTATTTATGATATTGTCATAATAGAGTATTTTTAATTTATTGCTTTAAAAAAGTTACTATCTCATAGTATGTCTGTACTGATCAGTTTCATCCCCACTAAAGGAATCTTCAGCAGACTTTAGAGAATCATCGTTGGTCAATCAAACATCAAACCAGACATAATATTTGATATATTTCCCAAGTTATATGAGAAGTACTATTATGAAGGTCCGAAATCTGTTTTCCAACAAAAATAACTCTTTTAAAGCAAAAATTTAATACTCAATAGTTTTAAAACCTTATGGCTTTATTTGAAAGAGCAAACATTCCCGTTTTTTATGGCAAACGACTTCATTGATGCGTCTACGGCTTGCTCCGCTGTATCGCGTTGTAGCGCAGTACTGCGCTGCCAAACTGCACGTTTTTAGAAAAAAAGTTTTTAACCGAAATAAGGCACTCAAATGAGGTTATGTTAACAAACAAATTGGTACATCTTGGGATCGTAAAACTCGCAAGGTATTGTAAAGAATCCAATTCATCTATAGAAAGCAATAGATTTGAGTATCAGCATCATTACACAATATTTTTTTTTAAAAATACAGCTGAAACTCCCATTTTCTCAAAGATGAGCGCTACATAGCCATGATTACCGACTTTTTGTTGGCCGTAATAGAATATACCAACTTGGATGACATTTATTTTCAGAAGGATGTCGCAATATGTCCCACAGTCCATCAAACAATCGATATTTTGCGCACTTAGTTCGGAAATCGTGTTTTTCGCCATATTCGCGGTGACAATTGATCACTTCAGAGCTGCCGATTAAAAACTTTAAAAATTTTTTTGAGGGGTCTCGTTAAAGATTCATGCAACATGGGAAATCCAGAAATGTTCTAGGCCCATTCGACGAATATCGTTCAAGCCATTCGTGAGATAGAACCAGAAACATTAGAAAAATGGGTGCCGAGAATGAGCTACTGCGGAGCTAACCCAGGCAACCGCATGAATGAAGTCGTTTGCCATAAATAATGGGAATATTTGCTCTTTCAAATAAAGCCATAAGGTTTCAAAACTATTGAGTATTGTTCATTTCATTGCATGTTTTAAAAAGATACCAGTTATTGGACCACCCTGTAGTTCTTTTTTCAAAATTATGTATGTACCAATGTTTAGTATTGATCGAAATTTTATTCGACCACGAATCTAGATCCGTTATTCGGATCCAGATTTGGAATCAGCATTAAAATGTAAATCGAAAAAAGTGGTCAGATCCCAAACGCGTCCGAAAATTTCACAAACAAAGCTCTTTAAAATGCGCAAGAATGCGTTTTTGGGAACTTTGCCTTTAATTTTCTAAAAAATCTAACGTACTAGAAAAATTTGGCACCCAGATTCGGAATCAGCATCGAAAAGTTAATAGAAAGCGACCAGACTCAGCCAAAACACTTCACAAATAAGTGTTGGACATCCCGAGAAATTAACAACTGTACAGTGATTACGGAGGGACCTTAAGTGATGGAAAAAATATTTTTCTTTAATAAAAGTATTTGTATATTTATCAGGCGCGGATCCAGGAATTTCATTTGGGGGGGGGAGATTTTTTTTTACCCAAAAAAATTTTAGGCAGTCGGAAGCAAAACAAGTTTGCTTGGAAGGGGGGGGGGGGGGGGGGGTGTGGCTGTGTGTTTTTTTATTGTTAATATTAAGTAACAAACTGAAAACCAAAAAAACATTTTTTTTTAATGTATGCAAAAAAAATACATAAAAACTTCAAAAGAATTTAGAATAAAGTTCTCAGATCGTAGTTTATGTAGAAAAACTCTCAGATTCAAAACTTTGAATCTATGATTTCTTAGGCTCTTTTCTATAGAAATAACACAGGTAACAAATTTTTAGCGCATAAACCAGAGTATACTTTTCTAAGCATTTGACTTTTTAGACCACATATCAGGTTTTATAAATAAAGGTGTATTCGTGTATAGGAAAATTACAAGAAAAGTTTGTAACTTTTTTTTTTTTGCTACCTCCTATTTGACAAGAATTCCTTGTTATTTTACAAACTTTTTACCAATAGTTTTGTAATTTTACAAGCTTTTACCAAAAAATAGTAAATTTAAAATTTTTTCGACGCGATAAATCTAACAAGGAGGTTTTCGTGATTTTACTAGATTTGTTGCTACTTCCTATTTTACGAGAATTCCTTGTAAAAATTACGAACTTTTTTTGTAATTTTACAAGATTTTTACCAATAAAATTGAAAATTTACAACTTTTTTGACTTAATAAAACTTATAAGAAATTCTCGTAAATTTACTAGATTTTTTAGTAAAAAATCTTGGAAATTTGTAAAATTACAAGAAAAACTGTAAAATAACAAAAAAAAAAAAATAAAATTTCGATCGAAAATTATTTTGTTAAAAAACAAGGAAAACTGTCAAATATTGGTAAAATGGAATTCAAGACTTTTTCTAGTAATTTGACAATGTTTTTTTTTTTGAGCGTACAACGTCTTGAATATGGCGAAAACAGGGTTTTTTTTAACTTTAAGTGAAAATGTCTCAAAAACCTGATGTGATGGAAAAATTCTGAGTACATATTCGGATTCAGCGCAACTGAAAAGCGTACTTTTGTTTCGGTGTTCCGCCTTTTTCAAATTTTGTCGGCCTGTGTAATCTGAAATTCTGAGACATTCTTTCTATAAATTATTTTCCAAATTCTGATATACTTTTCTTATAAAAAATCTCTAATATAATTCTCATATTTTAAAATATTTCTCAGATTCTAAGAACTTTTTCTTATACAAAAATCCTCAGATCCAGAAACATGTTTCGGAAAAGAAAACTATCAGACTCTTATAAATTATCAGTTTCTGGACCATTTTATTAAGAAATTTTTATACACTTTTCTATAAATAAAATCTTAAATTTTATAGTAGTGCCATTTTTCGATAGAAAAATTTTACGGGTTTTTTGCCATCTAATGCTTTATAAGGCAGTTTCTTAGATTCTGAAACATTTTTCATATAGAAAAATTATTAGGTTTTAGACACTTTTCAAAGGAAAATCCTTAGTCACTATTTAAAATAATATTCAGAGACACATTTCCTATAGAATTCTCAGTTGCTGCGGGATTTTTTCTATAGAATTTAATTTGAGGTATTTTTTTAATAAAAAAATTCTTATCTGAATTCAAGTACTTAAGTATCGAAATATTTTCTTAAGATAAAGTCTGGAATTCTGAGACATTTTTCTATAAAAAATATTTGAGATAATACCTTTGCATAAGAAAATGATAAGGAAAGTTATTTGGTTGGAAAATGTCCACGACTCTATTGTCATTTAAGTTTTTCATATGCAATTTCTTTAATTCTGAAACATTTAATCCTAAGGATGTTACAAAATTCCTTAGGATAAAGGCTATGTGTGCTGACGTAAATCATCAGCTCACATACACCTCTCCTAAGAATTTGATGCATTCCGGTCATTTTCATTCTTTCTTTGTTCCTTTCCCTTCCTTTTTCCTTTTCCTTTCTTTTTTTTCCTTTTCTTTTCTTTCCTTTCTTTTTTTTTTCTTTTTTTTTCTTTTTTTTTTGAAATCATTTTGGGGGGGGGGAGAAATCCCATTCTCCCCCCCCCTCCTGGATCCGCGCCTGATATTTATATTACACAACAATTAAAAAAATTTGTTGTAAATTTACCAAAATTTAAGGTTTTAACAAATTTGTGCGCGACCCCCCTGAAACTCTGCCGCGACCCCCTAGGTGGTCGCGACCCACCGTTTGAGAACCATTGTTTTAGACCCATAATCTGTTAGGCAAGTTTTCATAGATTTCTGTGTAGGTTACGTTTTTGATACACGCCTATTTACAAAAAAAAAAAATTACTCACCCTATGGACCTTGGACTTAATATTGGAAAAGTGGTTGTTAAGACACAAAGTGATTTTTATATAATCATTTGTTCAATACGATCCTGCTTCGTCAGAATATGAAGAAAAATTTCAATGCATATTTTAAGCGATTTTGCAAAAAAAAAAATCCTAGACAAGTTGTTCAATTAAGATTTTTGATTTTTCGTACACACAGAAAACAAATTTGCTAATTTCCAACTGAAATTCAGTTGTTGCAAAAAAAATTCGGTTGATGCATTTGTGTTAAGGTCGTGACAACTAAATATCGGTAGTAACAACTAAATTTTGTTAATACAACTATCTTTTAATTGAAACAACTAAAAAATTCATCTGACACAGCGAAATTTAGTTGCAGCAACCGAATTTTGAGTTGATACAACTGAAAAATTCAGTTGGAAATTTATTATTCTCTGTGTATAAATAATTTTTTTAAACACCTCTTTTAAATAACAAATATTCTGGTAGATTTTATTTTAATATCTTACACAATTATATAAAAAGAATATATTCTTAGATCAATGTACTTACCTTGGCCATATCAGTTATTGTATTGGCATTATCCATTAATTTGCGTTGATCCATTTTAACTTTTCGTAACCTAATTTATTTTTGTTACGATTTCAAAAAGTATTTTAGAAAAATTATAAAAAAATAAAAAAGAAGAAGCCAGTATGAATAATAAAATTAAGTGATAGTGTTAGAAATGTTAGTGTTTTTTGTTGTTAATATTTTTCTATTATTTCTTTTTTAAATTATTTATTATTAAATACATTTATTGTAATTAAAAATATTTTATTTATTAATTTTTTTTTAAGATTATATGTTTAATATTAATTTATATGTGTTAGTGTAGAGTATGTTGTATAAGTATTAAATGTATGTTGTTTTACAAATGATTAATATATTTGTTAGTAAATATGTTAGTAAATATTTTGTTGTTTTTTTAATCTAATAATAAATATTGTTTTGAAAAATACTTAGCGATGAAAATTTTGAATTTCGTCGTTAAGATTGCAGAAAATCGTATCTCAAAATAAACCTAAATAAAATATTAGACCTAATCGAAAATCAAAAACTCCACCATTGTTGTATTTTCTTATAAAATCTTTTTTTAGTTTTTTTTTTTGTCGACGAAGAGGTTGAAAAAAAAAGATAATAAAGAAACTTTCATAATGGTAGGGTTTCTGCAATCTTAACTGTAACGAAATTTTTTTGAGAAACTAATATTCAAAGTGAAAATTGGAGTTTACATTCAATTGTGTAAGTCCACCACTTGTTCTGTTCTGACTGATTTCGCTTTCTAACACTGATCTGTATCCTTCTCTTCTTTTTCTCGGTTGTCTCTTTCTTAGCCTGTAATTTTGCTAAATGTTAGTAAAACAAACTTAACAAACTGTTCGGTTAAGCAAAAAAAAAAAAAAAAAAATAGGAATGGAAAACTAAATGTATTAAACTAATTGCGATATTTTAAAGTTGAATATTTTGAGATACGAATTTCTAAAAAATTAACGACAATTTTTTCTTGATATTTGGAAATAAAGCAAATGCATGTTTTTTTGGTTTGTTGGGTTGAGTGAACAAAAAAACACATTTTGCAAATTTGGCTTTACAACCTAGTTACAGGCTAGTAAAACGAGTTGTTAATAGTTTTTGCTGGTAAATACAAAAAAAAAACGAATGAAAACAATTACAAGAAACATAAATAAAGACAGACACTTTTTTTTATTGTTGTTACTTTTTTTTTTGTTGGTTTTTAGACAAATAAGCAGTTAATATGAACCAGAGTTGTGTAAAGTTAGTACTAACATTTTTAAATTGTAGTGGAATGAGATTTTTTTGCATGATATTAAGTGCTTAGTACAATGGTTCCCAACCTTTTTTGCGCCATGTCCCACTTTTGAGCTAAAAAAAAAACACAATGTCCCCCCTACACTAAAAAAATATTGCGAATTTTACAAATAAAAATTTAAAATTCGAAATTACTGGTGGCTTAGCAAAATTTTTTTTGAAATTTTATTTTAAACAAAGTTCTTACAAGGGAAGTATCTCTACCCTTATGAACAGATTTGCCTGAAACTTAGAATATATATAAAAGAGACAATTCTAAGGTTGGGGTGTCTCGGCTTATCGGCCATATCGGGGATTTAGGGGTTCAAAACATGGGTCAAAAAATGGCGAAAAAATCGTGAGAAGAAAGGTTTTTTTAATGTCTATCTAATGGTAGCAAAACCTTGTAAAAATTCGGCTTCTTTAAATATTTTTATCAGGAAAATATGTAAATTTTGGGGGTACTTACGTGAAGACATAGACCTACGATATCCATATGAATAAGAAATAATCTCTATTAAATTTAAGTCGACCCGTATTTTTTCCCTAGACGATATTCCTGTTAGTTCGGAAGTTATCAAAATTTTCCCGAAGGTCCACATGGTTTCATAAGGGGACAACGAAATTTTTTAACACCGATATGGCCGATAAGCCGAGACACCCCAACCTTAAAATCGTCTCTTTAATATATATTTTAAGTTTCAGGCAAATCGGTTCATAAGGGTTGAGATACTTCCCTTGTTAGTAAAATTTATCATCTTTCACCAAAATAATTGTAGTTAATTTAACTAAAAAAATATTTTTTTTAGTTAATTTAATTAAAAAAAATCTTAAAAATTTGCTCGTTGCCCCCCTAAAATGTACAAATTGCCCCCCAGTGCACTGTGGCCGAAATCACTGATCTAGCGGCGCTTAAGTCAAAATTAAAAAATTAAGATCGATAAATGTTTTTACACTGCATCGTTTACCTATACTTTACAGAAGAAATTTAAGTTTTTACTTTTGTTTTGCTTTCAATATTCGCACAGCTGTAAGCTGTCAAATATACATTTTCTGCAGCAAGTGTATTAAAGGAATTTGGGGCCTAATTACTCATTGTCAGTGAGTTTTTCTTGACACTTTTAAGTCAATTGTTTATACATTTTGAGCTAAAAAGTTTTAATTGAAAGTAAAAGGTATGTTTTAACTCAAAAATAAATGTTTATGGCCTGTGTGTATCTAGTTTATTATTAGTGCATTATAGAAGTTGACATTTGTGATATAAACTATAGTTTCATGGACTGCAACTTTTTAAATTCGATCGTATTCGGTCCAATTCTTGTTTTGTTTATTATTTTGGGTTATTTTTGTTGTGACGTTTCAGTATGGCGTGCTAGTTCGCGCAAGTTGTTCGGTTTTTTATGGTACATCTACCTGTCCAAATAAACAGTATAAGCGCGATACAGACCACAATTTTCAATCGATTTGGCTAAAATTTGAAATTTAAGATTTTTTATCGAAAGAACAAAACCTATTAAAATCGGTCCATGTTATCCCATAGCCCACATGTTAATTTCCCCTTCCAGTTTTACTAAAAAGCCCTAACAATGGTATTTTCACAAATATCCTCTGGAAATTCGACTGGTAAATGTTTTTTGTAGCCATAAATAATCACTCTAAATTTTAACGGAATCGGAACATTTTAACTTCTAGTCCTCATACAGACCACCCTCCCGATATTCGCATAAATTTCCCAAATTACATAAAAACACTGAAATAAATAAATACCCAGCAAAACTTAGATTACCAAATAAGGTATAAAATAAGGTATATGATCTCTTATTTTATACATTGCAGCATTGATGATTTTAACAGGCGATGAGACTCAAAGTAATGCATCCACATTATCACATCGCTCCTTTACTTGTATAGTGTCATAACTCAAAATATTTCATTTTGCAGAAAACACGTTTAAAGTTTACTATTGAAACTGGGTTTTAATTGAAAAAGGCAGGTTCATAGAAAATGTAATAATGGCGTGTAATCTTCTCAAACGATGAGTTCAAAAGATATTAATACGAATTTTTGACACAATATAAAGCATGATTTAACGAATAATTCTGCATCATTAACTCAAAAAACGCATTTTTTGAGTTATGACACTATACAAGTAAAGGAGCGACATAGAATACCAGTAAGGTATAAAATAAGTCATAAATTTATAACGAAGAATACCAGTAAGGTGTAAAATATATGATATTTTATAGGTTACGAGTAAGGTATATACTTAATATAGCATACCAGAACGTAATATATAAGGTGTTACGAGTAGTAAAAAAGTAATTTTGTATTAAATTTACTCATGTGATTGTAAGTGAGTGTAAGTAGATATAATATGCTAGTGAGTGTGTGTCGCTAGAAATTTCTTGTCGTGAGCCCATCTCTAGTTTAAACTTATGCATTTTTTTATAAAATAATTATTTTTTATGTTATTGTAATGCATTATGCATTTAATTCTAAATAATGCATTATTTCAAACATTTAAATAATACATAATGTAACCAAATATAAATCATCCATGATATAATGTTTAGAAATAATAAATATGAAATACATTTTTCCAATAATCATGCATTACGTAGCAAATTATTAGTAATGCATTATTTTTCACTTTAAAATAATACGTTGTGGAACAAATGTTTGGTAAGACATCCTAAAATAATGCTACAAATAAGGTATATACATTACCTGGTAATGTGTTATATAATCACTACCCATTACCAAAGTTTTGCTGGGTATGGTTAAAAATTAAATTCTTTATAAGTTTAATAATCACAAATATGCATTGGGCTTTATTATTTTATTGGATGTTTCGGCCACTGTGCAGTGGGGCGAGAATCAAAGGTTGGGAATCATTGGCTTAGTACGATAGTGCTCTCTTGAATCATTTTGATGCAATTCACAGTTGTTTATATTAATTTTCAGTGATTATTTTCAACATTGTTTCACCATGTTTCGAGCGAACTTTTTTTTAAAGATATGCATTTTGATGCAAAATGCAAATTTCATGTATGAAACTTTAAAAATATAGTGCTCATTTACTACAAGACTATTATAACTTCAAAAACATGAATTTGCAAACATTACAAAATGTCGATGCATATTCTCTTTACAAGCGGTGAGTTTACAAGATTTGAAGTTTACAAGATGTTTACAAAATATTTAAAAAAAACGCGTTTTTGTGATATAGAACGGTCTTGTAGTAAGTGATCTATATGTAGGCTGACCATTCGAACATGTTCTGATTTTTATCACATGTACTGATAAAAAAACGTTCTACTGTCCGACTAAAAAAAAATATACAGGTCCATATATAATTTGAAATTGAGCCTTATATAATTTAATATGGCCCAACACGTATTTGGATAAGATAAGATGATAAAATTGGTGGATCAAAATAGCTCAAAATTTGTTATATTGGATTAAATATGATCATTTTCGATCCGAATATTGGGTATATCGTATTTGATATAATTTTATATCATAAGATAAAATATGTAGAAATTTGTATAAATTTTTTTTTTTATCTCATAATTTTCAAATTTATCCCATGACCATTCGTACTGATTTGATCAGTACATGTACTGATTTTTGATCACGTGTACTGATCAGAAAACGTTGTACTGATTTGTACTGATTTTTTGAAATATGTACTGATTGTACTGATTTTTGAAAATTTAAACATAAAAAATATTTTCTTTCAAAAATTCTATATAAAAACTTGAATTTCCATATAATACGTCTTCAGAGTAGTTTTTTATAACTTAAGTTTGACAATTAGATAATTTGAATTAATTATAGGGAGCGTATAGTTCGTAAATCAAGTGGTTCCTTAACGCAGAAATGAATCTGAGCATGAGATTATTTTGAATCTTTGAGGTTTTCTATAACGAAAAGTTCACGAGATAATGAATTTTCTATCTTTTAAGAAAGATAACGTAATTGCACGAATCCAAACGATTCTGAGATGTTCGATGAGGTAATTTCATCAGATTTTATTGGAAAAGGCGCTCAAACATGTGCTTATTATCTGGAAAGTTTTCTGAAAATGAAGAGTTATCAAAACTTTAGAGAAAAAGTTCTCAGAATCTGAGGGATTTTCTTATTCTAAAAACCTGTGGGGTTTCTTATATTTAATGCACTGAAATGAAGCAGTTTGAAGTCAACTAAATTTTATGCAAAATAACGACAACAGTTCATGGCAGTTGTTTTTTAACAGTTGTTTTTACTGAAATACTAAATAAGTTTGTTAGTTTAACCGACATTTTTTTAATGTTGAAAACACCATCAGTGTTTTCCCATAGAAAACAGTTTTCAGAGAGGTTTTTTTCTAGAAAAAAAAAACACACATAAAAAATTGGGCGTACTGATTTGAGTTTAGAAAAAAATGGTCACCCTACCCATGTACCCATGTTTTTTCGGGAAACGCAAAAAAATTTCCAAAAAAAAAAAATTGTGTCCGGGACTTAGAAAATTCTCCAAAACTATTTCGGGACTTTTTCAAAATTTGGAAAAATTTTTTTTGTTAAAATAATTTTTAATGAAATTCTTAACTCCAAAACACAAAAACTTTTTGTGTCTGGAATTTTAAAAAAAATTTCTCGGGACTTTGAAAACTATTTTTGAATATTTCAACTTGAAAAATATTTTTTTACGAAAATCTTGATTTTCCATAAAATAAGTCGTTAGAGTAACTTTAGTCGGACAATGAGATAATTTATAATGAAATAATTCTAAGGAAATTCGAGTTCGTGAATTACGACATTCCTTAACGAAAAAATGTACACACAAAAAATCATTGGCTAAAAAAATTCAATTAAATCTATTGACCAACAAAATTTAAACGAGTCAATTATTGTTATTTTGTTTAACTATCAAATTACAAATTTTCAACATACCAAATTTTTTTCGCTTCAATTTATTTGAATACATTAATTCAAAAATATGTATACTTTATACTTGGGTTTTCCTTTTTTTATTTTTTCTAAAGAAAAATTTTGAGATTCTTGAAAATTTAAGAACAAATTCTCACATGATTTATAGAAAAATTGATTTTTCATATCAAAATTGTCAAAATTATAAGATTTTTCCTATAAAAAAATTCTGAATTTTTTTCTATGGAAAAATTCCTAAATTTTTCGTCTAGAAAAATTCAAAAATTTTTCGTCTACATCATTTTCGGTTGTATTTCAGAAATTATCAATTGTATTTCAGAATTTATCAATTGTATTTCAGAAACTATCAATTTTTCTACACCATTTTCAATTGTATTTCAGAAATTATCAAATGTATTTCAGAAATTATCAATTGTATTTCAGAAATTATCAATTGTATTTCAGAAATTATCAATTGTATTTCAGAAACTATCAATTGTATTTTAGAACTTATCAACTGTATTTCAGAAATTATCAATTGTATTTCAGAATTAATCAATTGTATTTCAGAAGTTATCAATTGTATTTCAGAAATTATCAATTGTATTTCAGAAGTTATCAATTGTATTTCAGAACTTATCAACTGTATCAATTGTATTTCAGAAATTATCAATTGTATTTCAAAAGTTATTAATTGTATTTCAGAACTTATCAACTGTATTTCAGAAATTATCAATTGTATTTCAGAAACTAACCTTCGTAAAACAATTGAAAATTTCTGAAATACAATTGATAATACCGGAAATACAATAAATAAAATTCTGAAATACAATTGATAATTTCTGAAATACAATTGATAATTTCTGAAATACAATTGATATTTTCTGAAATATAAATTAAAAATTTCTGAAATACAATAGATAAATTCTAAAATACAATTGATAATTTCTGAAATACAATTGATAATTTCGGAAATACAATTGATAATTTCTGAAATACAATTGATAATTTCTGAAATACAATTCATAATTTCGGAAATTCAATTGATAATTTCTGCAATACAATTTATAATCTCTGAAATACAATTGATAAGTTCTGAAATACAATTGATAGTTTCTGAAATACAATTGAAAATTTCTGAAATACAATTGATAATTTCTGAAATACAATTGATAATTTCTGAAATACATTTGATAATTTCTGAAATACAATTGAAAATGGTGTAGAAAAATTTCCAAATATTTTGTCTAGAAAAACTCTGGTATTTTTTTTAAAAGATTTTTTCTTTATATTTTCAGACTTATATGTATCTGTAGAAACATTCCAACATTGAGAAACATTTTTCATTTAAAAAAAAAAATTAAAATTCTTATTGTTAGAGATTTTTCAAAGAAGAATTTCTATAAAAAAATTCTCCGATTTTTCCTATAGGAAACTTTTAGGGATTTTCCTATAAAAAAAATTCGCAAATTATTCCGATCGAAAATTTCTCATTTTTTTCCTAAAAATATGCTCAAATTTTTCTTATAGAAAAATTCTTAAATTTTTTCATATAAAAAAAATTCTTACATTTCAAGACATTTTTCTTTTAGAAAAATTGTAAGATTCTTTGACATTTTTCATAGAAAAAATTCTCAGATTATTTCCTTTTCTTTTACACTTTCCTTTTTTTCCTCTCCTCTCCTTTTCTTTTCATTTCTTTTATTTTCTTTTCTTTTATTTTTTTCCTTTTTCCTTTTTTTCCTTACCCCCCTCCCCCCACCACCGTGGATCCGCACCTGATAAATCTGAATGATTCTGAGATGTTTGATGAGTTAGATAAGAAATCATATCTCTGCTAGATAAGAAATCATATCTCTGCAATCTACAGAAGGTACAACGACTGGCGTGTGTGGGTATCACTGGTGCTATTAGATCAGCACCCCATGCCGGTTTGGAAGTGATACTAAACATTCAGCCCGTGGATATTTACGTCAAGAGCACAGCAGCAAAATCGGCTCTCAGGTTAAGAGAGTCGCAAATGCTTAAGCAACGCTCTTGGGGACACTCGACTATATTAAGTACGGTGGGCGGGACGGAACTAAAACGGAGAACCGACTATATCTCACCACAGACGAACTTTGACAGAACCTTCGAAGTCCAAATACCGACTAGAGAAGACTGGGCGGAAAACTCTGTTATTATAGAGAATGCGATCTCAATCTTTACGGACGGATCGAAAATGGAGATGGGTACGGGTTCGGGAGTCTACTCTGAATGCCTCGAAATCGGGGTCTCATTGAGGCTTCCGGATAAGTGGAGTGTTTTCCAGGCTGAGGTGCTTGCAATTGACAAAGCCGCGCAGTTAATTATGGCAAGGGATCTTCGTCCTTGCGTCATTAACATTTTCGTGGATAGTCTCGCAGCTCTGAAGGCCTTAGAGTCAAATACTGTAAAATCGGGAATAGTTTTGAATTGTATACAATCACTTCATCGAATCGGTCAGCACACAATCAAGCTAATCTGGGTCCCAGGCCACAGTGGGGTCGCTGGGAACGAATTGGCTGATGAGTGTGCGAGGAAGGGCTCTGAATCGGTGGGGGAACGTGTAGAACCTGACATCTCGGTTCCTATAGTAGAATTGATGAACGAAATTGATAGGATATCTGAAAATAGTATGAAGGATAGGTGGACATCACTGACTACGTGCAGGATATCTAGAACCCTGTGGCCACTGCCGAATCCTAAGAGGACAAAAAGTCTTCTTACTTTTGGCAAACGGACGGTTAGCCTATTAGTTGGAGTACTTACAGGACACTGTATGATTGGCCAAATGGCCGTGTGTATGGGAATTTCTGATAGGGACTATTGTAGGAGCTGTGGGGAAGTGGAGGAAGAGGAGTCAGTGAAGCACTTGCTATGCGAATGTCCGGGTCTGATGAGGAGCCGCCTTAAGCATTTAGGGCAAAGATTTTTCGATGACCTAGGCTGCCTAAGCGGTGTCTCATTGACGTCTCTAGCGGAATACCTCAGGGAAACGGGGTGGTTTAAAAGGTTTAATTTTTTATTAGGGAGAGAGAGGGGAAATATGATTAGGGGAATCACAATGGGCCTTATGGCCTCCGAGTGAACTCTCCAAATGGCGAGCGCCCATCCAACCTAACCTAACCTAACCTTGATGAGTTAATGTCGTCAGAATTTATTGGAAAAAGCGCTCAGAAGTTTTCTAAAAGGAAGTTTTCTAAAAGGAAAAGTTATTAAAACTTAAGGAAAAAGTCTTCGGAATCTCAAAACCTGTGGGTTTTTGTTATATTTTCTGCTTGAAGTCAAATAAATTTTCTGCAAAATAACAACAACAATTAATGGCAGTTGTTTTTTAACAGTTGTTTTTATAGAAATACTAATTGACACGAAGTTTGTTAGTTTAATCAAAATTGTTTGAGTGTGGAAAAAATCATCAGTGTTTTCCCATATAAAAGAGTTTTCGGAGAATGTGTACAAACGCCTGCTCAGTGTTAGGTTTATTGTACCTTCGACAATACTTAAATTCATGCATAATGCCTCATTTTTCTTTTTGGCAAAAACAAAAAAATTAAAAGGTTTTCCCTGTGCTACGAAAATTTTCATCTATTTTGCTTTACGAAATAATTTGTCAAGTTAATTTAACTTTTCATGAAAACGATTAAATTTTTTCTTTCTCATCCAAATGAAAACTTTTTTCACATTATTTTAAAGCAACCCAGCTTAGTTTTTTTTTTTCAAATAATCGGTTGCAGAAGATGCTGGAATCGCTTATAGTAAATATTTTTTTTTAAATCGTATCACATGGAAAATTTGACTATCGAGCATATAATTATCGAGTATATTTTAGAATCGCTATTTCTTGGTTGGCTCTTTTATTATCATACAATAAGTACCACTACAAATTTGAAAATAGTATTTTACAACTCTGGTATAAATAAACAAGCAAACTGTGTATATAATGGGAGTATATGAAGTTCTATAAGCTTTTTCTTAATGGCAAGATTATGGTTAGATTAACAAATTTATGGTTTTGAAGAGAAGTTTTTTTTTTTTTTTGTTGAAAAGTTAATTGTGCTGCTAAACTTTGCTTGCTGGCTGACTATTGCTATGCTAGTAACCGAGACAGTATTGTTTGGTTTGGTTTGGATCTCTAGTAGAAAAGTGTTAATAACACAGGCCAACAAATTTTTAATCCTTAGACCAGAGTATACTTTTTTTTAAAGGTTTGTGTTTAATTCGAATCTGACCACAGCATTCAGGTTTTCGAGATATATTAGCTTAAAGTTTAAAATAATCCCACTCCCATTTCGCCATATTCGACTCATTATAACTATGCAAAATCAAATTTTTTATAAAACTTGTTGTGTCATTTGAAAATCCTTCCAATTATTAAAATAAATGTTTAAAAGGAATCTGAAATTTTTCTTAAGAAATTTTTCTTAGAAATCTCAGAAATTTTTTTAATAAAAGATTTTTCAGAATTTAAGACTTTTTTTATGAAAATTTTAAGAATCTAAGATTTTTTTTCATAGAAAAAATTTCTCAGAATCAAAGACCTTTCTATAGAAAAAAGATCTCACAATCATAGACATTTTCCATAAAAAAAATGTCTCAGAAACTCAGATCATTTTTATACAAAATTTTTATTCAAAATCTCAGATTTTTTTTAGGAAAAAATGTCTTAGAATCTGAAGAAAATATGTTTCAGTATCTGCAACTTTTTCTATAAAAAATGTCTCAGAATCTATGACTTTCTTTATAGAAAAAAATTCTCAGAATGTAAAACTTTTTCTATAGAAAATTTTTTAAAAAAACTGAAACTTTTTCTATTAAAAAAATTTCTCATATTCTGAGACTTTTTTGTAGAAAAGATATCTCAATATCTGAGATAAAATGTCTCAGAACTTAGACTTAGATTTTGAGACATTTTTCTTTACAAAAGTCTCAGATTTTGAGAGATTTTTTATGCAGCCAAAGTCTCAAATTCTGAGACATTTTTTCTATAGAAAAAGTCTATAAAAAACCCATAGATTCTAAGACATTTTTCTATAGAAAAAGTAACAGATTTTGAGATCTATTTTCTTTAGAAAAAGGCAAATGTCTCAGATTTGAAAAAGTCTCAGATATGAGATATTTCTTCTATACAAACGTCTCAGATTCTGAGACAGTTTTTCTATAGAAAAAGTCACAGATCCTGAGACATTTTTTCTATAAAAAAAAGTCTGAGATTCTTAGATATGTTTATTATGGAAAAAGTTTTAGATTCTGAGACGTTTTTTGTAGACAAAGTCAATAAAAAACTTTTTCTATAGAAAAAGTTTCAGATTCCAAGACATTTTTCTATAAAAAAAGTCTCAGGTTCTGAAACATTTTTTCTAGAGGAAAAGTCTCAGATTCTGGGACATTTTTTCTATTGACAAAGTCTCAGATTCTGAGCAATTTTTTCTATAGAAAAAGTCTTAGATTCTGAGATTTATTTTCTATAAAAAAAGTCTCAGATTCTGAGATGTTTTCTATAGACAAATCCTATAAAAAAAAACTCACAGATTCTGAGGCATTTTTTCTATAGAAAAAGTCGCAGATTTTAAAACACATTTTCTTTAGAAAAAGTCTCAGATTCTGAGACTTTTTTTATAGAAAAAGTCTCAGATTCTAAGAATTTTTTTATACAGAAAAAGTGTCAGGTTCTGAATCATTTTTTTTATAGAAAAAGTCTTAGATTTGAAGACATTTTTCTAATAGAAAAAGTCGCAGATTTTGAAACATATTTTCTTTAGAAATAGTCTCAAATTCTGAGAGATTTTTTCTGTAGAAAAAGTCTCAGATTCTAAGAATTTTTTATAAAAAAAGTCTATGGTTCTGAAACATTTTTTTTTATAGATTCGGAGACATTTTTCTAATAGAAAAGTCTCAGATTCTGAGACAATTTTTATACAGAAAAAGTCTCAAACTCTGAGACATTTTTTCTATAGAAAAAGTTCTGAGACATTTTTGCTATAGAAAAGTTTCAGATTCTGTGAAATTTTTTTATAGAAAATTCTCAGATTCTAAGCCTTTTTGTCCATAAAAATGTTTAAGATTCTGTGAAATTTGTTCTATAGAAAAATTCTCAGTTTCTGAGATATTTTTTATATTGAAAAAGTCTCAGATTATAAAACGTATTTTCTATCGTTAAAGTCTGTAGAAAAACTTTCTGATTTTTTACAGAAAGTCTCAAAATGATAAGATTTTTTTAAATTAATTTGTTACACCGTCCGACAAAAATGAAAAAAAAAAATTTAAACACGAACTGGATAATATACGTTTAAAACTAGAGGCTAAATTAGTAAAACTGCATTAACAGTTTTTGATTTCGTGATCCTGTTTCCTTTTAAAAGGTTTTAAAAGTTTTAGAGGATCTAAATTTATAAAATATTTTTTTAATATTTGTACTTGTGCTAGGATGCCACTAGTGAGAGCAAATGAATGAGGAGGATCTCCCCTAATTTTGCTATTTTATTATTTTTGTATATCAGGAAAAAGGAGGTAAAAAGGAGGAAAAAGAGGTGCCACCACCAGTGTCATCCTAGGACAAGTACAAATATTTCAAAAATATTTTACAAAATGTATATTTTAAAACTTTGAAGACCTTTTAAAAGGAAACAGGATCACGAAACGAAAAACTGTAAATGCGATTTTATTCCATTTGATCTCTACTTTCAGACGTATATCATCCGTTTTATGTTTAATACTAGCTTACCATCCCGGTACTTCGTTACCGGTTGCATTGAATACCGGATAATAGAAGTATCAGAATTGCTCTACCGATTTCAAGAAAATTCCCCTACGTAGCCTTTGTTTTATTTACTTTTGCAAATTTAAGTCTTTCATAAAATAATAATTCAATGAATAATTTAAACAATAAAATTTGAATAATTTTCGAGCCCTTATTTCGGGATTTTGAGTGAACGAATATTTCAGTGAATAAAGAAATTGGAATAAAAATAAGTTTGAGTGAAAAAACATATAGAGAGAAAAAATATGGAGTAAAAAAAGTTAAATACGAAAAATTTGAGTAAAAAGTATCATTCCATATTGTTCACTGCTCTATTCCATTTCGTTCTCCGTTCTAAAATTTAAAATTTTAAAATATGTCCTTCTCTTGTGTGTTATTTTTGGGGCTTTTAGTTTAATAGTTAGATAGGTAACAACAACCATTTGCCCCCTTTTCCCCTTAAAATTAAATTTTACAAAAACTTTTTTTTGTCCTTTATTTAAAATGTCAAGTTTCTGAGCCATTATTTTAAGAAATATAGGAATAACCAAAATTTCCACTTTTTCATTATTATAGGAACAAAGAAAAAAGTACCAAAAGTACACTTTCTTACCCCCGTTAGAAACGAAATTTCCAAAAAGAACCTCTTCAAAAAAGATTTTTCTTCACCGAAGGATCTTCTTTTCCAAATTTCAATTTTCTAGTATCATTGTTTTAGCAAATATTAAAAGTACAAAAAGGATTTTACATTCCTAATTTTAAGTTTCTAGAATTATTACGTCAAAAAATATCAAAGGTACCGAAAATACATTTTTTAGCTATTTTATCCCACTAAGAAGCGGAATTTTAAAAACATATTTTTCCCAGAATGTGTTTTTTACCGAATTCTCCTTCATTACAAATTTTAAGATTCTAGGAAATATAAAAAGTTTCCATAAATAAAATTTCAGGAAATAAAAAAGTACCTAAAAGTGTACTTTTATAAAAAATACTTTTAATGAAAGGTACTTTTTATAAGAGGTACTTTTTAAAAAAGGTACTTTTTATAAAAGGTACTTTTTATAAAAGGTACTTTTTATAAAAGGTACTTTTTATAAAAGGTACTTTTTATAAAAGGTACTTTTTATAAAAGGTACTTTTTATAAAAGGTACTTTTTATAAAAGGTACTTTTTATAAAAGGTACTTTTTATAAAAGGTACTTTTTATAAAAGGTACTTTTTATAAAAGGTACTTTTTATAAAAGGTACTTTTTATAAAAGGTACTTTTTATAAAAGGTACTTTTTATAAAAGGTACTTTTTATAAAAGGTACTTTTTATAAAAGGTACTTTTTATAAAAGGTACTTTTTATAAAAGGTACTTTTTATAAAAGGTACTTTTTATAAAAGGTACTTTTTATAAAAGGTACTTTTTATAAAAGGTACTTTTTATAAAAGGTACTTTTTATAAAAGGTACTTTTTATAAGACGTACTTTTTATAAAAGGTACTTTTTATAAAATGTACTTTTTATAAAAGGTACTTTTTATAAAAGGTACTTTTTATAAAAGGTACTTTTTATAAGACGTACTTTTTATAAAAGGTACTTTTTATAAAATGTACTTTTTATAAAAGGTACTTTTTATAAAAGGTACTTTTTATAAAAGGTACTTTTTATAAAAGGTACTTTTTATAAAAGGTACTTTTTATAAAAATTACTTTTTATAAAAGGTACTTTTTATAAAAGGTACTTTTTATAAAAGGTACTTTTATAAACGGTACAGAATTTTCAGAAAGTACTTGTTCCAGAATGTTTTATTTCACTAAAGGAACCTACATTTTAAATTTGAAGTTTGAATGACCATTATTTCAGTATATAAAAAAAAAGTACCAAAAGTACACTTTATTACCCATTTTACCCCCGTAGAATAAACTTTGGCAAAAACCCAGACTTAGTGAATGTTTTTAAAGGAGGTGAACCTACATTGCAATTTTCAAGTTTCTAGTACTATTATGTAAGGAAATATAAAAGGTACCAAAAGTACAGTTTTTTACCCTTTTTACCCCCTTAGAATCATCATTGGCAAAAATCAAGCCCTAGTGGATCTTTATTCCAGGAGGTGAACATACAGTCCAAATTTTAAGTTTTTGTGACCATTTTTTAAGGAAATATAAAAGGTACCAAAAGTACAGTTTTTTACCCTTTTTACCCCTTTAGAATCAACATTGGCAAAAATGCAGCCTTACTGGATTTATATTCCAGGATGTGAACATACGAACCAAATTTCAAGTCTCTATGACCATTATTTCAGAAGATATAAAAAGTACCAAAAGTACAGTTTTTACCCTTTTTACCCCCTTAGAATCAACACTGGAAAAAATCCGGCATTAGTGTATCCATGTTGGTGAGGAGGTGAACATACAGTCCAAATTTCAAGTCTTTATGACCATTATTTCAGGAGATATAAAATGTACCAAAAGTACAGTTTTTTACCCTTTTTACCCCCTTAGAATCAACACTGGAAAAAATCCGGCCTTAGTGTATCCATGTTCCGGGAGGTGAACATACAGTCCAAATTTCAAGTCTCTATGACCAATATTTCAGGAGATATAAAAAGTACCAAAAGTACAGTTTTTTACCCTTTTTACCCCCTTAGAATCAACACTGGCAAAAATCCAGCCTTAGTGGATCTATATTCCGGGAGGTGAATCTACAGTCCAAATTTCAAGTCTCTAGCTTCAGCGGTTTGGGCTGGGCGATGATGAATCAGTCAATAAGTCAGTCAGTCAGTCAGTCAGTCAGTCAGTCAGTCAGTCAGTCACATTACTCTTTTATATATATAGATTGGCTGTCGGACGGTGTTACAAAACATATTTTCTCTCGTTAAAGTCTATAGAAAAACTTTCTGATTTTATAAAGAAGTCTCAAAATGATAAGATTTTTTTGACTTTATTTGATACACCGTCCGACAAAAATGAAAAAATTCATTAAATGTATTAAAAATGCGTTTACAGTTTTTCTTTCCGTGATCATGTTTCCATCTAAAAGGACTTCAAAGTTTTAGAGGATTAAATTTTGTAATAATATACGTTTGAAACTAGAGACTACGTTAACAGCTTTTCATTTCGTGATCCTGTTTCCTTTTAAAAGGACTTCAAAGTTTTAGAGGATTCAATTTTATAAAATATTTTTTAATATTTGTACTTGTCCTGGGATGCCACTAATGATAGCAAATGAAAGAGGAGGATCTCCCCTAATTTTCCTATTTTATTATTATTGTATATCAGGAAAAAGGAGGTAAGTTACGTCCTTTCAAAAATGTATTATTCAAAATTTTCAACAAAATATTTTGATTAACTTTTCAAATGGCTTTATTCACATCATTTTATCTTGATATGGTAAAATAAAAAAATGGAAAATTTGAAGAGTTCCTTCTCTTTCAGTTGCCGTCACCAGTGTCATTCTAGGACAAGTACAAATATTTCAAAAATATTTTACAAAATGTATCCTTTAAAACTTTGAAGTCTTTTTAAAAGGAAACAGGATCACGAAATGGAAAACTGTAAATGCAGTTTTACTCCATTTGATCTCTACTTTCAGACGTATATCATCCTGTTCATGTTTAATATTGGCTGTCGGACGGTGTTATAAAACATATTTTCTATCGTTAAAGTCTATAGAAAAACTTTCTGATTTTATAGAGAAAGTCTCAAAATGATTAGATTTTTTTTGAATTAATTTGATACACCGTCCGACAAAAATGAAAAAAATCGTTTAACACGAACTGGATAATGTACGTTTGAAACTAGAGACTAAATATAGTAAAACTGCATTTACAGTTTTTGTTTTCGTGATCATGTTTCCTTTTAAGACGACTTCAAAGTTTTAGAGGATTAAATTTTATAAAATATTTTTTTAATATTTATACTTGTCCTAGGATGCCACTAGTGATAGCAAATGAAAGAAGAGGATCTCCCCTAATTTTTCTAATATTTTTTTTATTATTTTTGTATATCAGAAAAAAGGAGGTAAGTTACTTCTTTTCAAAAATGTATTATTCAATATCATTAAAAATTTTTAACAAAATATTTTGATAAAGTTTTCAAATGACTTTATTCGCACCATTTTATCTTGACCCGTGTAAACAAATAATTATATCAAAACATATCTTTTTTGATAAAAAATTATATGGATCAGATCTAAATGGATGTAATCAGATCTCTTCCATATATATTCATATCTGTTTCAGATATTTTTTGATCCGTAAATTAAGTCTATCTGGCATATATGGCATATATGATCAGACATTTTCAGATATGTTCATATATGTAAAATTGTCAGATAGACTAAATTTACGGATCAAAAAATATCTGAAGCAGATATAAAGTAGAGCTGATTACATCCATTTATATATGATCCATATATGTTTTTTATCAAAGGAGATATGTTTTGATATAATTGTTTTTTTACACGGGGGATATAGCAAAATAAAAAAACGGAAACATTAGAAGAGATCCTTCTCTTTCATTTGCCATGACCAGTGTCATCCTAGGACAAGTATAGATATTTAAAAAATATTTTAAAAATGTGTCTTTTAAAACTTTGAAGTCCTTTTAAAAGGAAACAGGATCACAAAATGAAAAACTGTAAATGCAGTTTTACTCCATTGGATCTCTACTGTCAGAAGTATGTCATCCGGTTCATGTTTAATATTGGCTGTCGGATGGTGTTATCGAGGGTTATGATTAAAATATAAATAAAGTAATTATCCGTAATTAAATCAAGAATCTGGATGATATCGCGGCTATGGACCTTACGCAACTTAAACTGTTCGCAACATAGACTAACGCGTTTTATCCTCGTCGCTGAAGGAAATTGTGGTATCGCTATGGACCAACCGGTCTATGCGAGGAGTCTGAACTTTAGGCTCCACCACCCCTAACCTAATCTAATTATCCATGGGTTTTTTTGCTATGAATACAAATTTAATCAAGTTTTCGCTACATATCGCTTTATGTTACGACAAACATTTTGTCGCTTTATTCATAGTACTATTTTCGCTATGAAGACAATAAATTCGAGTTTTCAGTAAAATAAGGGCGAAATTGTGCGAAAAATCTAATGCATTTGCATTAAGAGGGAAAACCCGGGTTTTTTAAAACGTCTCGAAAAACGGGGTTGTTTTTAAATTTAATAAAAGATATCTCAAAAACCTGATGTGATAGGCAAATTCTGAGTTCAGAAATTTATTCAGCGTACCTCAAACCAAAAGTATACTCTAGTCCCAGGTTTTCGATTTTTTTTAAAAACTTTGTCGGCTTGTGTAATTTATACAAAAAACTTTGTTAATAAAACTACAACATACAAGGACTGAAGTGCATGCATCTCAATGGTCAGAGAACAAAACACATATGTATACACTGGACAAAACAAAAAAAAACAGCGAACACGTTTAAAGAAAACATTAAAATGATGAATGGAAACGTACGAACGATACGCAACGTAAACAATGAAAACAAAGACACACATTGTTATTGTTGAATTAGTTTTGTGGGGGCAGTACCAAAAATTCTGGTACTACAATAATAACAATTTTGAGTTCAAAGTGTTTTACACTTTGAAACCTTCAATTGGAGTTAGTTTTGTTAGTGGTTATCCTATTGATTTTTTCTCTTTTTTTTTTTTTGTTAATTTTCTCTAAGTATCTACTACATTCTTTCTCTTTTGTTAGTTGGTGTTGCTTGTTGGGTTTTTTTTTTATTTTTTGAATTGTTGTTTTTAAATACTCACGCATAAATTGCTAGAAGGAACTTTCTTTGGTGGGTTCTTACACGTCCGGGATTAACCCGTTTTACTAGTCTTGTATGTTTGTAAATGAGCCAAGTTTCACGAAGAACATTCGCCGCAGCATTTTTCAGCTAAAAAAGTATATATAGTAATATATTGGTTGTTTTTTTTTTGGGTTGGTTTTTATTTTTTTTTTGTTAAAGAAGAAATAAAAATAGGGGATATTACATACTTAATGTTAGCGTTTTTTTTGGTGTTGTTTTTTTTTTTTAAGCGATAAAAAGATATGCAAAAATTATAGTACAAGAGATAAACAAATAAAAAGGATTTAAAGAGGATATAAATTATGAACAAAACAAAAAAAAAATCTTTTGTAATAGTTGATTTACTAATTTAAATAACTTGAGGCTTGTAAGTTGCTAAACATGACATTTTAAGATAACAACAAACCCATTGTGCAGTATAGCTTTTTTTAAAAATTTGTCTAATTTGCTACAATTTTATCTAACAAGGCTGTCTTTTAATTAACATTATAATTAACATCTACTTTCTAAATTACTGTAACATTTTTTTATATAAATTAAACATGAAAAACAAAACAATCATGACAACTTTTTTTAATTTTTATTAAAAATAATAAAAATTTCTTATTTAATCAACCTTTTAATTGTGATAAATGAAAATAAGTTTATTCTAGTTTGAGTAGGCTGAGCATTCGTACTGATTTGATCAGTACATGTACTGATTTTTGATCACGTGTACTGATCAAAAAACGTTGTGCTGATTTGTACTGATTTTTTAAAATATGTACTGATTGTACTGATTTCTGAACATTTCAACATCAAAAATAAATAATTTTAGGCAAAAATTCTATACAAAAACTTGAATTTCCATAATACAAGTTGACAGAGCTGTTTTTATAATTTAAGTCTGACAATGAGATAATTTGTAATGAATTTAGTCTAAGGACATTACACTCAAAATAATAACTCTGTTTATTAATTATCTGGAATCCAACTCATTACTCAATGACCGACAGTATGGTTTCCGTAAAAGTCGTTCTACTGGAGACCTGTTAGCGTTTCTATCGGAACGTTGGAGTCGGTCTATACACCATTTTGGTAAGAGTAAGGTGGTGGCTCTAGATATTTCCAAAGCATTCGATCGTGTATGGCACGCTGCGCTTGTGTCTAAGCTAATTGCTTTTGGTGTGGGTAATGATTTTTCTCGTTTTATTTCGAGCTTTCTCAGGGACCGTACACTCAAAAAATTATGTTAGTAAAATCAACTGAAAATGTCAGTTAAAATAACAACTTTGTAAGTTGTTTTGGGGTCAACTACTTTTTCAGTTAAATCAACTAACAATGTTAGTTATTTTAACTGACAAAAAACAACTGACTTATGTAGTAAAAACTACTTACATTTGTAGTCAAAACAACTAAAATGTAGTAAAAATAAAATAATCAATATATAATTTTTTTTTTCAAAACATTTTTCAAAAAAAAAAAAAATTGAAGACCAAATTTTTTCCAAGTTTTTTTTTTTTTTTAAAATTGTGAAAAATAAAAAAAACTAAATTTTTTTTATGGAAAAAAACTTTGAAAATTTTTCAGAGATAAAAAAAAATAAAATTAACTACTTTTAATAACTGTTACTACATCACAGTACTTTTTTGTTAGTTGTTAAAAAAAACGACTTTAAATAACTAACAGAAATAGTTGTTTGATATTTTTCATACAAAAACAACTGACTTTGTAGTTGAAAACAACTAACTACTGTAAAATATACAAATAACTAACATGTAGTAACTTACATAATTTTCTGAGTGTACTATACGTGTTGTCATAGATGGGGTCTCTTCAAGAGAATTTCAACTTAATTCAGGCGTACCCCAAGGCTCTGTTCTCTCTCCTTCTCTATTTCTTATCTTCTTAAACGACCTTCTAAGTCAAACTTCTAATCCTATCTACTCTTTTGCAGATGACAGCAACATTTGTCATTCATTTTCCTTTAGACATAGGCCAAGCCTTTCGGAGGTTGGGTTAATGAGACAGAAAATGAATGACACACTCAACCAAGATCTTTCTGCTATCTCAGAGTGGGGTCGAGTGAATAGGGTGGACTTTAATGCACGCAAAACCCAGTGTTGTGTGTTGACCCACAGACGGGCTGTGGAATTAGCACCGTCATCTGTATCAATGGGTGGTATAGATATTATGGAATCGGAAACTCTTGATGTTCTGGGCATGAAAATACAGTGTGATGTCCGATGGAATAAGCATATTTTTCAAGTGTCGAAAGAAGCATTCAAGTGTCTTGGCTTTCTGAAAAGTTGTAAGAACTACTTTACCTCATCCGATCTCCGCACTATCTATACCACCTACATTCGACCGAAAATGGAATACAACTCCCATACATGGGCAGGAGCTTCAGTGTCTATTCTGAATCTTCTGGACCGTGTGCAAAGGAGGGCGGTGAAGCTTATTAATGACAATAGCGTATCTAACTCTATTGATTCATTAGAGCATCGTCGGAATGTGGGTTGTGTGACACTGTTCTATCGATATTACCATGGGAAATGTTCTGCTGAGATAAGCGAACTCATACCCCGAGCCCGTGTTTTTGTTCGTAACACTCGCTTATCAAATAGAGCTCATCAGTTTGTAATCGACAGTCCAGTCTTTCGCACAACGCATTACAGAGAGAATTCGTTTCTCAGTCGATCTATTCGTATGTGGAATAATCTCCCCGCAGAAGTCTTTCCTAACGCATTTAATCTAGAAAGGTTCAAGGCAAATATTCATAAACACTACTCCCTCTTTCCTCCCTCTCATACCTATTTTTCCTGATATCAACACAATGCACTGCATTCGTAGGGGGCATCCCCTGAGTGTTGGTTTAATAAAAAAAAAAAAATTACAGAAAAACTCTGCTAATTTAACAGAGTGCACCATACTTTTCCAGCTAACAACATTTCTTGGTAATTTTACTAAAAAACTCTGTAAAATGATTTTGACAGAAAAAAACTGTTAATTTACAGAGTTTATAGTAAAATATTGGTTAAATATGAAAGCGTTTTTACAGAGAAAACTCTGTAATTTTACCATAAAACTCTGTAAAATGATTTGGACAAAAAAAAACTGTTAATTTACAAAGTTTCTAGTAAAATATTGGGTAAATAAACCACCATTTAGCAAAGAAAACTATGAAATTTACATATATTTGATGCAAAAAAAAATTTACAGAAAAAACTCTGTAAATTTACAGAGTTTAGTTAAATGCATGTTATTTTGTAAAATTTTTATAAGATTTTTTGAGAAAAAATTTTGATAACTTTTTTTGCTACTTTTCAACTTTTTCTCAAAAAAAAAAAAAGATTACAGATAAAATTTTGATGTTTGGTAACAAAAACAAAAACTACTCACAACAGAAAACTTTTTTGGTTATAAAAAAATACGAAGTAATTTGGTTAGATCTGTTCGGTTTGAATTCTGGTGATCAATTTTAGTAGACTTTGATCTCCTGATTCCAAATTTTTAGTTATTCATGGTTGAAAATGCGAAAAATTACGATTTTTGCATTATTTGAAAGCCTGCACAGCAGCCATTCAGTGGAATACAAATCTGGTATTAAGCGCAAAAGTATAATTTGTCTACACTCAAAATAATAACTCTGTTAAATTACAGAAAAACTGTGATAATTTAACAGAGTACACCATACTTTTCCAGCTAACAACATTTCTTGGTAATTGTACTAAAAAACTCTGTAAAATAATTTTGATAGAAAAAACTGTTAATTTACAGAGTTAATAGTAAAATATTGGTTAAATATGAAAGCTTTTTTACAGAGAAAACTCTGTAATTTTACTATAAAACTCTGTAAAATGATTTGTACAAAAAAAAACTGTTAATTTACAGAGTTTCTAGTAAAATATTGGTTAAATAACTCACCATTTAGCAAAGAAAACTATGTAAATTTACATATATTTGTAAAATACATTTGATGCAAAAAAAAAAAAATGCAGAAAAAACTCTATAAATTTACAGAGTTTAGTTAAATGCATATTATTTTGTAAAATTTTTATAAGATTTCCGAAAAAAAAATTTTGATAACTTTTTTGCTACTTTTTCAACTTTTTCTCAAAAAAAAAAAAAAATATACAGATAAAATTTTGATGTTTGGTAACAAAAACTACAGAAAACTTTTTTGGTTATACAAAAATACGAAGTATTTTGCTTAGATCTGTATTTAAGCAGAAAACTCTGTCAAATTAAGATTACAAAGTAAAAAAAAATATAACAGAGGAAACTTTGTTTTTTGTCACAACAAAATACAAAGTATTTTCTTTAAATCTGTATTTTGACAGAAAAATCTGTCAAATATCTGTTGTATTGAGATTACAGTCATTTTACAGAGTATTTTACAGAGTTATTATTTTGAGCGTAAAGTTCGTGAATCAAGATGTTCCTTAACGCAAAAATGTTTCTGAGCATGAGGTTATTTTGATCTTCCTAAGTTTATATAAAATTCCCACAGAATCTTTGAGGTTTTCTATAACGAAAAGTTCAATTGGCCGATGGATTTTTTTGTATTTTTAAAAATATGATGTTAATTGCATGAAACCAAATGATTCTGGGATCTTAAATGAGGTAATGTCATCAGAGCTTATTCGAACAAGCACTCAGAAAATTAGGGACATTGAAAAAAAGTTTTCTTAAAGGAAAAGTTGTCAAAACTATCGAAAAAAGTCTTCAAAAATCTGAGGGATTTTCTTATTTTCAAAACCTGTGGAATTTTGTTACATTTTCTGCAGTGAAACGATCAAAACATTCAAATGAAGTCGTTTAAAGTCAACTAAATTTTCTGCAGAATAACAACAGTTGTTTTTATCAGTTGTTTTTTTGCAGTTGTTTTTTTGCAGTTGCTTTTTAACAGGTGTTTTTACTCAAAATACTTGCGGTCAAGTTAGTTTACCCGAAATTTTTTGAGTATTGAAAAAACATCAGTGTTTTCCCAAAAATTTAGAAAGTTGTTTCTAAAAAAAAAAAACATAAAAACTTAGGCGTACTGATTTGAGCTCAGAAAAAAATGGTCACCCTACTTAAAAAGAATTACTTTTCAATGCCGAGTGGCGGTTTTTGAATTTCAATATGGCGATCCAATATGGCGCCCAATTTTTTAAAAATATTACAGATTCGCTTAAAACTCTTCATACTCGGGTTCTACGGGTCGCTAAAGAAGAATCTGCATTTGGACTTTCAAAATTCAAAATGGCGGATCCAACATGGCGAAATTTTTTTTCTGAAAAATAACAGATTCAATTAAAACTCTTTACGCACAGTTTTGTTGGGTTGAATCTGCCATATGAAAATCTAACCTCAGATTCTTATTTAGCGATCCCAAAAACTCGTAGTTTCAAGCAAATCGGCTTATGTTTCAAAAATATTGGTTTTCATGTTGAATCCGCCATTTTGAATTTTAAAATTCCAACTTCAGATACTTCTTAAGTGACCACAAAAACCCGTGCTTAAAGAGTTTTAAGCGAATCCGCAATATTTTTAAAAATTGGGCGCCATATTGGATCCGCCATATTGAAATTCAAAAACCGCCACTCGGCATTTAAAACTAAATATTTTTAAGTAATTTCGAATTTTTAAAAAAAAAAATGTTAAACCTATACCAATTTTGGATAGAGCGATGGCCTGGTTGACGAAGAACCCCCCCACTTACAAAATTTTGAAACAAAAAAAATTTATATTTTTTTAATTTTTGTATGAAAAAAATAAGCAAAATTTAAAAAAAAAATATTAAAAATAGAAGACCTTTCTGTCACATGAAAATAATGACTGAATTTGTTTGTAAAAATGTCGAACTTTAATAATATGTTAACTAAAAAAAATCAAAAGGGGTGAAAGTGGACGAAAATGCAATCAAAAAATGCATTTGAATTTAAAATGCATTTTTTGGTGAGGAAATTTTTTTTTTTTTGAATTTTACGTTTAAAGAAGACTAGCTTAGCTTTTAATTTCAATTTTGATTATAAAAATCCGATATTTACTTAGGTTAGGGGTGGCGGAGCTCAAAATTTTGAACTCCTCGCATAGACCGGCTGGTCCATAGCAATACCACATGTTCCTTCAACGACGTGGATAAAACGCGTTAGTCCATGTTGCAAACAATTTAACGCGCATAAGGTCCATAACTGCGATTTCCTCCAGATTCTCGAGTTCAGCTTTGCCTAAAATTTGTTTGCGATGCCTGGCCAATGCGGGGCATTTGCACAGGATATGTTCAACTGTTTCATCCGTATTCGGTTCATCACATCTTCTACAATTGGAATCAGAGATGAGTCCAATTGTTCTTGCGTGGAAAGCAATTAGGCAGTGTCCCGTGACCACTCCCTTGAGTAAACGACATTCTCTTCTGTTGAGAGAAAGTAGGTAGCGAGTTCTTTTGAGGTCGTAACGCGGCCAGATTATTCTGGTAATTCTGCTTGTACTTAACTCTCGCCATTTCCTGTTCGCCATGGAAATACACTGACAATCACTTCTCGATCTGTAGTACTGCATTGGGGGATCAATATGAACAAAGTCCCCTACCCCATCTGCACCCAGTTTTGCAAGCTCATCAGCCTTCTAGTTCCCTTCTACTCCCTTATGTCCTGGAACCCATATTAGAGAGACGAGGTTATTGCTGGATAATCTTTGAAGATTCTCGTAGCACTCTAAGACGACTTTTGATTTAATACAAAAGCCTCTTAGAGCTTTTAGTGCAGCTTGGCTGTCGACGTAAAAGTTTATTATTCTCTCCGATTCTCCAAGAAACTGTAAGGCTGCCTTATTAATACACTCAAAAAATTATGTTAGTAAAATCAACTGAAAATGTCAGTTAAAATAACTACTTTGTAAGTTATTTTGGGGTCAACTAAGTACTTTTTCAGTTAAATCAACTAACAATGTTAGTTATTTTAACTGACAAAAAACAACTGACTTATGTAGTAAAAATTACTAACATTTGTAGTCAAAACAACTAATATGAAGTAAAAATAAAATAAACAAAAAATTTTTCAGAAAAAAAATTGAAGACCAAATTTTTTCCAAGTTTTTTTTTTTTAAAAAAGTTGTGAAAAATAAAAAAAATAAAATTTTTTTTTTTGGAAAAAACTTTGAAAATTTTTCAGAGATAATAAAATAAAATTAACTACTTTTAATAACTGTTACTACATTACAGTACTTTTTTGTTAGTTATTCAAAAAAAACGACTTTAAATAACTAACAGAAATAGTTGTTTGATATTTTTCATACAAAAATAACTGACTTTGTAGTTGAAAACAACTAACTACTGTAAAATATACAAACAACTAACATGTAGTAACTTACATAATTTTCTGAGTGTAGCAACTATTTCAGCCTGAAATTCGAATATCACAGACGTCCGTAGTAAATCCCGCTCCCACTCCCGTCGATTGTTTGGAGCCGTCTGTGAAAATATTTAAAGCGTCATTTGGAACGCAGCGCCAGTTCGACCAAAATTCTCGAGTCGGAAATTCAACTTTAAATTTCCGATCGAAAAGTAGTTTGGGCACCCTGTAGTCAGTGACAACGTTATCCAAATTGTCCATGCTACTGTGTCCAAAATTTCGGCGTCTGAGCCAATTTGACTCTTTGAGTCTGAGACATGCCTTCACTCAGAAAATTATGTAAGTTACTACATGTTAGTTATTTGTATATTTTACAGTAGTTACAAAGTCAGTTGTTTTTGTATGAAAAATATCAAACAACTATTTCTGTTAGTTATTTTAAGTCGTTTTTTTGAACAACTAACAAAAAAGTACTGTGATGTAGTAACAGTTATTTAAAGTAGTTAATTTTATTTATTTTATCTCTGAAAAGTTTTAAAGTTTTTTTCCAAAAAAAAAAAAAATTCGTTATTTTTCACAACTTTTTTTTTTTAAAAAAAACTTGAAAAAAATTTGGTCTTCAATTTTTTTTTCTGAAAAATATTTTGAAAAAAAAAAAATTATATATTGATTTTTTTATTTTTACTACATTTTAGTTGTTTTGACTACAAATGTAAGTAGTTTTTACTACATAAGTCAGTTGTTTTTTGTCAGTTAAAATAACTAACATTGTTAGTTGATTTAACTGAAAAAGTAGTTGACCCCAAAACAACTTACAAAGTAGTTATTTTAACTGACATTTTCAGTTGATTTTACTAACATAATTTTTTAAGTGTTATATGCCTCACCCTTAGCAAAGACGTCAATTGGCAGCAGATGCAGTATCGTGTCGATGGATGCAGTTGATGTTGTTCTTAGGGCACCAGTGATACTCAGACCCATAAGCCGTTGGGCTTTTTGGAACTTACTACGAGTCACCTCCCTCTCCAGCGCTCTGTGCCAGACCATAACTCCGTAAAGTAAGATTGGTCTTACGATGGAAGTATAGATCCAGTGCGTGATCCTTGGCTTAAGTCCCCATGTCTTGCCGAACATTTTTTTGCATGCATAATATGCATTATTCGCCTTTCTCAATCGTTCATCGGTATTTTGGTTCCATGATAATTTGCTATCCAGAATAATTCCTAAAAATTTCGCATGATTTGAAAGTGGGATTTCAACCCCGTTAACCTTAACTTTTCTAAAATTTTCGATCTTATATTTTCGTGTAAACAATACCATCTCAGTTTTCCGCGGATTAACGTTAAGACCATTTTCATTAGCCCATAGATATTTACTTAAGAAGTTATAGATCTTTAAACTACACCACTTTTTAATTTTTTTGTGATTTAAAAAAAATGAAAATCGCGAATAAAATCTCGAATTTTTTGGAATTTAATTAAACTGAAAATGGGAATGGTATTTAACAAGAACAACCTTTTTAAAAAAAAAAAATTCGCGGAATTTGTTTTCATCAAAAATTTTATTGTGCGAATTTTGTTTTTTTATCCGCCCTTAAAGATATACTGTAACTTTGGTCTTTACAATTACTTGCTGTGTCATTTTCTCTGTTAACTGCCACATTTTATAAAATTTCTCTATTTATATTATTTCATTAAAAAAAAATACTTCAAGTAAATAAATTAGTTTCAACCAAATACAAATAAGTTTCAACAGATTAATTTTCCAATATTGATTTAAAAATAAACCACAACCAATAATTTAAATTAAATCCAGAAAAAAAGCAACAGTTTAAACTTAAAAAAGAAAACAAATTGTAAACCAAATAAATAAACATGCAGTTCAGATACATTAAAAAAGACAAATCTAAAGGCAAATACTATAAATTGAAAGTAAAAAAAAAAATACAAATTAAATAAGTAGTAAACTCGTAGCAGTAAAGTAATAAGTACTTAGGTACACTCAAAATAATAAATTTGCTAAATTACTAAGGAATTTTGGCAAGCCAGCAAAAAATATGCTACCTTTTTAAATATGTTATAAATCTGGGTAGATTTTGTGAAAAAACTCAAGTGAAATGAAATGCAAATTTACTAAGCTTTTAGTAAAATTAAAGGCTACAAGAAGTTTACCAAAAACTAACTTTGTAAATTTAGATTTGAAGGGCTTACTGCAAGGACTTGATAAGCAACATTTCATATTTTCGTGTTTTTCGCCTTCTGCTGATGTTCTATTGACAGATTTTTGGCAGAAGTCTTGTTTTAACCATTCGTACAAGTATATTGAGAATAAAAGTTCTGCAAAAGTTCTATTTTCCACATTATTTTAAAAGTTTTAAGGCAAAAACCACCATAAAATGAAATGTTGCTTATCGAGTTTTTACAATAAGCCCTTCATTTGAAAAAAAAGGCCTCTATTGCTAACGGAATTTAACCAAAAATTTGTGTAATTTTATAAAGTTATATAATAACTTGTGTAATTTAACAAAGTTATAAGTAAATTCTGAGACATTTTTTTGAGACTTTCAAAAATTTTTTAATTTACAAAATTACAAATTTGTTAGAAATAGAACAGATGTGATGTTCAAATTTTTTTAAAATTAAAATTTAAAATTTTAATAATTTTTGGAATGCTTAGATTATAATTGAACAGTTCATGCGAATAAGGACGAATAGCCCAATTGTAGAATTTTACAGGGGACATTAAAAACGCAGGAGACGGTTAATATCTAATATTTGTGTAAATTTTTTGTGCATTAGTTTTAAGATTTAACTCACTTTCACCTAAATTGGACTTTAATTTTGTCAAAAATTGGACTTCAATTTTAACTTAAATGGAAAAAGGGCGAATATCCAAAAAATCTATTGAAATTGTAATAAAAATGTGTTATTTTGCAGCAGATTTTGATCGCATTTTTAAGAGACTTGCAAAATTTAGAGAACTATTTAACTCACATTCACCCAAATTGGGCTTTAATTTTGTCAAAAATTGGACTTAAATTTTGGCTTAAATGGAAAAAGGACGAATAAGTATTCAAAAAAATCCATTGAAATTTGAATAAAAATGTGTTAATTTGCAGCAGATTTTGACCGCAAGAGACTCGCAAAATTTTAAGAACTATTGTTGTTATTGTTTGTAGCTCTTTGGGAAATTCAAGGATACACTTTTTAAGAATTGCAAGGACATGCAAAAATTTTTTTTTCTTAATTTTTGTTTTTTATTCCTGCCATTTAATGCAGAAGTAATACAAAATTACACAAAAAAAGTTTTTAAGAATTATAATATTAAACCTCAACTGCATATTATGCGGTAACGCTGCAGGGACATGGAATTTTTTTTTAATTTTTGTTTTTATACCCTCTAATCACAGAATGGGGGTATACCCACTTTGTCATTCCGTGTGTAACGCAACAAAATATCGGTCTAGGTTACCTAAAGTGTATATATTATTGATCAGTAATCGATTCTAAGACATTCCAGCGATGTCCGTCACACAAAACAGTCTAAAATAAAAGAGCTAGACTCCTGAAGATTGGTACGAATATGTATTACGGTATTGGCTGGTTAGGTTCGAACATGGGTAAAATCGGATCAGGGGGGAAAAGTTCCCCCTTTAAGAACTAAACCAACCTCGAAAAAAACGCAATTTTTACAGGATTTTTTGTACTTTTACTTAGCAAAAGAAACATTTTTATTTAAGAAAAAGTTCAATGTCCTGCAGTTGGATCCAGAAAGGTTTCCTTTCATCGCGAAACCCCCCCCCCCCCCCCCCCCCCTCCACCAAAAAAAAAAAATACGACCCTGCTTTTTTTACGTGTTAGAGGGTATAAAAGATTCGGCACAGCAGAATTTAACACTCTCACTTGTTTATTACTGACATTGAATGCCAAGGTAACACTATACTGCCCTCCTAAAAAAGAAAGTCACAAGTGCCAAAATTCTAAAGTTGAAATAAAGACAGACTTGGATCCTTGAATGAGTTTCTGATCTTTATATTATATTTTACATTACATATACACATTTATACATGTATAACATATGAGCTAATCCATGGGAAATTTAACTGACGGATCACCGATTTTGTTAATTTTTAATGGTTATTTGATAGAGCTTCGTAGATGATTATTTTGGACTGCATCGGGCGTTTAAAAAAACACTTTTTTGACAATATTGAATTTTTGACAGTTTTATAACATTTTTGTGTTCGAAAACCGTAAGTCGTACGAAAAAACTTATAAAAACAATATTGCTTATAATATTATGAAGATTTAAAATTTATATATATTTTTTTTTTTTTTAATTTCAACAAAAAATTTTGAAACTATGTTTGAATGTCCTTTTATCCTGGGAAGTATACCATGGATTTCCAAAAACAAAATTTTGTATTAAAGTTTAGAATGTCTTTTTACCGCTGTTTTTTTCGTATTGTTAAGCAATAAAGTTTGTTAGAGAGCCAAATATTTGATTTTTTTTTTTTTAAATTTTGGCAAAAAATCAAATGTTGGCTTTAGACAGTTCTTTTGTGTTTTTTTTTTCTCGAAAACCGTAAGTCGTACGACAAAAATTTCAGTGACATTGATATTGTTGATAAAATTTAAGAGATTTGAAATTTAGAACCAAAAAAAAATTAAATAAAAATTAAAAAAATAATTTCTAAAACAATATTGCAATGTTCTTTTCTCCCGTCAAGGACACCATGGATTTCCAAAACCAAAGTTTTTTATTAAAGTTTAGAATGTCCTTTTAACGCTATTAAAGTTTCAGGGATGTGTTTTTTCGTGTTGTCGAAGCAAAATTTTTGGTTTTTTGCCAAAATATCAAATATTTGGCTATCTAACAAACTTTGAAAATTGATTGCTCAACAATACGAAAAAACACCTCTCTGAAATTTTAATAGCGTTAAAAGGACATTCTAAACTTAAATAGAAAATTTTGCTTTTGGAAATCCATGGTGTCCTTCCCAGCAAAACGGACATTCAAATATGGTTTTTAAAATTTTTTGTTGAAATTAAAAAAAAAAAAATTTATAAATTTTAAATCTTCATAATTTTATAAACAATATTGTTTTTATAATTTTTTTTTCGTACGACTTGCAGTTTCTGATCACAAAATTGTTAAAGAACTGTCTAAAAGTCAATATTGTCAAAAAAGCGCTTTTTTGAACGCTCATATCTTTAAAAGTATTTTTAAAAATACAAATATGGTCTTTAATCATTTATGAAGATTTATCACATAACCAAAAATTAACAAAATTGGAGTCTCAGATTCCGAGATATTTTTATTATAGAAAAAGTCTCAGATTCTGAGTCATTTTTCTTATAGAAAAAGTCTTAGATTCTGAGTCATTTTTCTTATAGGAAAAGTCTCAGATTCTGATACATTTTTCTTATAAAAAAAGTCTCAGATTCTGATACATTTTTCTTATAAAAAAAGTCTCAGATTCTGATACATTTTTCTTATAAAAAAAGTCTCAGATTCTGATACATTTTTCTTATAAAAAAAGTCTCAGATTCTGATACATTTTTCTTATAAAAAAAGTCTCAGATTCTGATACATTTTTCTTATAAAAAAAGTCTCAGATTCTGAGACATTTTTCTTATGGAAAAAGTCTCAGATTCTGAGAGATTTTTCTTACAGAAAAAGTCTCAGATTCTGAGAGATTTTTCTTATAGAAAAAGTCTCAGATTCTGAGAGATTTTTCTTATAGAAAAAGTCTCAGATTCTGAGAGATTTTTCTTATAGAAAAAGTCTCAGATTCTGAGACATTTTTCTTATAGAAAAAGTCTCAGATTCTTAGACATTTTTCTTATAGAAAAAGTCTCAGATTCTTAGACATTTTTCTTATAGAAAAAGTCTCAGATTCTGAGACATTTTCTTATAGAAAAAGTCTCAGATTCTGAGACATTTTTCTTATAGAAAAAGTCTCAGATTCTGAGATATTTTTCTTATAGAAAAAGTCTCAGATTCTGAAACATTTTTCTTATAGAAAAAGTCTCAGATTCTGAAACATTTTTCTTATAGAAAAAGTCTCAGATTCTGAGACATTTTTCTTATAGAAAAAGTCTCAGATTCAGACACATTTTTCTTACAGAAAAAGTCTCAGATTCTGATACAATTTTCTTATAAAAAAAGTCTCAGATTCTAAAACATTTTTCTTATAGAAAAAGTCTCAGATTCTGAGACATTTTTCTTATAAAAAAAGTCTCAGATTCTAAAACATTTTTCTTATAGAAAAAGTCTCAGATTCTGAGACATTTTTCTTATAAAAAAAGTCTCAGATTCTAAAACATTTTTCTTATAGAAAAAGTCTCAGATTCTGAGACATTTTTCTTATAGAAAAAGTCTCAGATTCAGACACATTTTTCTTACAGAAGAAGTCTCAGTTTCTAAGACAATTTTCTTATAGAAAAAGTATCAGATTCTGAGACATATTCTCAAGATTTTGATCTATTTTGATTTTATTTTGGTAAATGACATTTAATAATGACTCAATAATTGTGACATTGTCTCGTCTAGGAGGCAAGCATGGTGTCGTTTTAATGGTAAACAATCTAATTGTAGTAAAACTGCATTTACAGATTTTCATTTCGTGATCCTGTTTCCTTTTAAAAGGACTCCAAAATTTTAGAGGATTAATTTTTGTAAAATAATTTTTAAATAAGTATTTGTACTTGCCCTAGGATGCTACTATTAATGGCAAATTAAAAAAAAGATTTCCGCTAATTTTCCCATTTTATTATTTTGACATATCAGGAAAAAGGAGGTAAGTAATGTCCTTTTAAAACTTTGGCCATCGTTTTACATTTTAACAAAATATTTTGATAAATATTTGAAAGTAAATTATTTACATATTTTTTTTTGATATAATAAAAAAAGGGGGAAAATTAGCGAAGATTCTCCTCTTTCATTTGTAATCACCAGTGTCATCATAGGACAAGTACAAATATTTCAAAAATATTTTACAAAATGTTTCCTTTAAAACTTTGAAGTCCTTTTTAAAAGGAAACTGGATCACGAAATGAAACATTGTAAATACAGTTTTACTCCATTTGATCTCTATTTTCAGACGTATATCATTCGGTTCATGTTTATTATTGGCTGTCGGACGGTGATATAAATCAAGAACGGCATAATTGTGCATAAAATCAGTATGATTTTCTTCTCGTAATACTTATTATATTAACGTGAACTGTTCAATTATATTTTTAAGTAGTTTTAAATTTCACCGAATTTATTAGTAAAACTACAAATAAGAATATTTGTTTTTGATAACAAAGATTTTTTTCTCGATATTTTCATCAAATCCAAAAAAAAAACTAACAAAAAATCTATCAAACTAAGATTCTAGTAAATTTACCGTTTTTTTTTACAGATTTATTATTTTGAGTGTACTTAATGAAGTAAATTGTAATTGAAACTCAAACTCAAATTCAAAGAACTGACGCGCAGCAAACGGCTACAATAACAAACGACGGCACGTCGACATCGACAATTAAAAGTAAATTACATTTATTTAATATTACAAAATAGTTTCAGTTTTTTTTTTCTTTCTTCTTTAAATGTTGTGTAGTTAATTTTTTAAATAAATAAATTTATAATTAAATGCAATGTAAGCAATTAAATTAAATATTAAATAAGAAAGAAGAAAAATCAAATAAAAAAATAAAATAAATAAAAAAATAAAAATATTAAACAGAAAAAAGATTGAAAGAAAACGACAGACAACAAACGATTTAAATACCCTTTTTGTTAACTGTGTGTCCATCATAAAATTATGCACGTGTTTTTCCGCTCTTGTCAATTCCATTTTTCTTGATACGACCGCTACCAGTAGAGCCGTACATCCGGCGCCCTGTTAGTAAAAAAAAAAGATTTAAAGCAAAAAAGAAAAATATTAATGAATTAAGTGTGTAAATGTTGTAGATTATGTACGTTTTTTTTTTTATCATTTTATTAAGAATTTGTATTATTTTTTCTCTGCTGAGCTTTTAATCTATTTTAAATGTTTAAATTATAGTTGAGACGCATATGGTGAGCAGTGGTATGGATGGGTGTAAAATCGAATATTTTCTGATAGCATTTTTTTTTTTAGAATTCAATTTATTTTTTAAGAATTTAAAGATTTTAAAAATTCCAGGATTATAAAACATTTTTAGATTGTCTTTTCTGAACAAAAATGTCTTTGTAGAGATAAAAGTCTTTGCAGAGAGTTTAAGTCTTAAATTCTGACATCTGTTTCCTATAGAAAAAATGTGCGACTCTTAGACATTTTCTGTTTGGAAAAATTTTAGATTTTAAAACATTTTTTCTTTAGAAAATATTTCAGATTCTGAGACATTTTTACTATAGAAAAGCCTAAGGAATTGAATTTTTTTTGTGAAAACTCATTATTTCAGACATATTTATGTCAGCCATATTCATGTCAGACATATTTGTGTCAAACATACATTTATGTCAGACATATTTACGTCAGACACATTTATTTCAGACATATTTATTTTAGACATATTTTAGACATATTTATGTCAGACACATTTACGTCAGGCATATTTATGTCAGCCATATTTTTTTCATACAAATTTATGTCAGATATATTTATGACAAACATATTTATCAGCCATATTTATGCCATATTTTGTCAGCCATATTTGTGTCAGATATATTTTTTTCAGACTTATTTATTTCAGACATATTATTAGCCATACCCAGTTGGCAACGTCCTCGAGCCATCCTCAGTGACGGAGCGGTGACATGTCAGAGTCACTGCTGACATCCACAAGAAATCTCTATGTACTGGGTTGAGGACAGCTTCATACAAATTTTCAAAATGTCTTCACTTAAAGTCAGCTGTGGTCAGGGCTGACCTTCTGGGGACATGTCACCTAAGACTTCTTTGGGGAAATGTCTGACGTAGGTCATGCGAAAAAATAAAAAAATTTCGTACTTCCTTTAGTTTTTACTTTTATCGATTTTCCTTTATAAATTATCTTTCTCATATTTAGAAAAAACTTTTCGCCTTTTTTAGTCCCAACTGTATTTGAACCTGGAACCTAAAGTTTATTAGCCCCACACCTAACTAGTTGTTCCAAACTTTATTTTGAAAGTTGTTTGTCTATTTATTACTTTTATTCTACTTCCCGAGTAAAAATAATTATATATAATCATATATAATTATATATAAATATGAGTCATTCCACACCAACTGTTCCACTACAGAAAAACCATTGTGGTTTCAATAGGATATCATTTGCAAAGTATTCGCCCTTAGGGCACTATTAAATAACAAAAATAAAATTTAAGATTTTTCAAAAAGTGGGCCTTGGAGGCATGGTCAAAAATTGAAAATTTCAGCATTTTTTGCCTAAGTATCTTTATTTGAATATTTATGCCAATAAAATGAAACACAGTGATGTCTTTAAAATAAAAGTTTTTTATAGATTTTTGTATGGGCTATCGATTAAAAAAATAAAAATTGGAAAATTTTCAGAAGAAGTTCTGAATTTTTTAAATTTAAACTTAAACTTTATTTATCAAAAAACATGCCACAATTTTATTTCTTTTTTAAATGTTTAAAAATTAGTTAAGGTGTATATCTATCTGTTCTGAAATTTTCAGAGATGCATTTTTCCTTGTTTTCGAGAAAAAAAATGTTGAACATTGCACTATGCTAATAATTTACAATAATGGGGTATATTACATATGCGAATGAGTAATATTAACTCTTAAAAAACATTTAAAATAGAGATGTGATCGTGGGTAAGTTTTTTTTTTTACCATCAAGCACTCTCACCAAGGAAATTATTTTAATCACGCATGATCATTTATTTTGCTCACGCTTAGTCACGCTCACGTGAGTATCGTGCCCGTGACAAAATTTTTCTACTCACGCGAGCGTACGTGAACGTGAGGAAAATTAAAAATCGTGCATGATAAAATCTTATCCTTCGTGAGCGTGCGTGATCGTCAAAAAAAAACTCACCCACGAAAACATCTCTATTTTAAATGTTTTTTAAGAGTTAATATTACTCATTCGCATACGTAATATACCCCATTATTACAAATTAAAGGCATAGTGCAATGTTCAACATTTTTTTTCTCGAAAACAAGGCAAAATGCATCTCTGAAAATTTCAGAACAGATAGATATACACCTTAACTAATTTTTAAACATTTAAAAAAGAAATAAAATTGTGGCATGTTTTTTGATAAATAAAGTTTAAGTTTAAATTTAAAAAATTCAGAACTTCTTCTGAAAATTTTCCAATTTTTATTTTTTTAATCGATAGCCCATACAAAAATCTATAAAAAACTTTTATTTTAAACACATCACTGTGTTTCATTTTATTGGCATAAATATTCAAAAAAAGATACTTGGGCAAAAAATGCTGAAATTTTCAATTTTTGACCATGCCTCCAAGGCCCACTTTTTGAAAAATCTTATATTTTATTTGTGTTATTTAATAGTGAACTAAGGGCGAATACTCTGCAATTGATTTCATATTGACACGACATCACTTTTTTTTTGCTGAACATTTGGTGTGGAATGCCTCATATATATGTTTATATATAGGGCTATATAACTAGATATAAAAGGCTTTAAAAGCAAAATTCTCATATGGTGCTATATATAACTATATATAACTATATATAATTATATATAGACATTTATTTAATTTTTTATGCTAATAAAAAAATTAAATAATAATGGACTAAAATATACTTAAAATGCATGAACAACATTGAAAATAAAGATTTTTAGATGTAACGCGATCTTCAGTTAGTATTTTAAATAAATATGTTGCCATCTTTTTCTTGGAAAAATATACTGCTATTCCGAAGACATTTCCTTTTAGACGAGAGGAATTGTACACACTCTTAAAGCAAACATTCAGTGCTGACAATGTTAGGACATGTCATCAAGGATTACCTATGATTTGTCAGAACCTGAAGACATTTCCCCAAGGAATCACTGTGGAAATTTCCTCAGTGACATATTTTCCAACTGGGTATATATCGCTCATTTACTTGTATAGTGTCATAACTCAAAATATGTCGTTTTTGGGTAAACAATACAGAATTATTTGTTATATCCTGCTTTATATTGTGTCAAAAACTTGTATTAATATTTTCTAAACTCACCGTTTGAGAAGAGAACACACCATTATAACATTTTCTACTAACGGGCCTTTTGCAACGTAAACCAAGTTTCAATTGTAAACTTTAAACAGGTTTTATGGAAAATCAAACATTTTGAGTTATGTCACTATAAAAGTAAATGAACGATATGTGAGACATACTTTTTCAGACATATTTATGTCAGACAATTTATTTCAGACATATTTTAACGGTTATATAAAACAAATTTTATGTCAGTCTTATGATGTGAGGGATATGAGGAAATATCTATGTTATATACATATGTACATATTAAGCTTAAATCAATTACCAATTACAAAGTGAAATGACATATAAATGTCAGACATAAATAACATATTTTTGTCAGACATGTTTATGTCTCAGAATATGAGACTTTTTCTACAAAGAAAAGCTGAATCTGAGACTTTTTTTTATATAGAAAAAAATTTTTCAGAATCTGAGAATTTGTCAATATAGAAAAAATGTCTCATAATCTGAGACTTTTTTAATATAGAAAAATGTCAATGAATCTAAGACTTTTCAATATAAAAAAATATGTGTCAGCAAATGTCCCAGAATCTGAGACTTCTTCTATAAAGAAAAAATGTCTCAGAATCTGATACTTTTTCTAAAAAGAAAAAAGTCTCAGAATCTGAAAATGTCTCAAAGTCTGAGAACTGTTCCATAAATCATTCAAAATCAGACACTTTTTCTATATAAGAAAAATGTCTCAGAATCTTAGACTTTTTCAGTATAGGAAAAATGTCTCAGAATCTGAGCTTTCCTATATAAAAAAAATGGTTCAGAATCTGAGACTATATAAACAATGTCTCACAATTATGTAGAAAAAAATTTAGAAAAAATGTCACAGAATCTGAAACTTTTCAAAATAAAAAAAATGTGTAAGAAAATGTCCCAGAATCTGCGAATCTTGTTCTATAAAGAAAAAATGTCTCAAAATATGTTACTTTTTACATAAAGAAAAAATAGAATTCAGAATCTGAGACCATATAAAAAATATATCACAATCTGAGATTTTTTTATATAAGAAAAATAAAATAAGAAAAATGTCTCAAAATCTGATAATTTTTCTTAACAAAAAAAAATATCTCGAAAACCAACAATTTTTCTATACAAAAAAAAAATCTCAGAATCTGAGACTTTTTCTGAAAAAAAAAATTCTCAGAAACTTGGACTTTTTCTGTACAGAAAAAATATTTGAGAATCTTTAAATTTTTCTGGATAGAAAAAATTTCTCAAAATTTGAGAATTTTTCTGTATAGAAAAAATGTCTCAGAGTCGAAGATTTGCCGAAAAGGTTTAAGATTCAGAATTTTTTATTAAAAAAAAATTTTAGACTCTGAGATATTCTTCCTCCCAGAAAAAAGTCTCAAACTCTAAGAGATTTTTTCTCTATAGAAAAAGACATTTTTTTTTATTCTAAAAAAGTCTCAGAGTCTGATAATTTTTTTCTATCCAGAAGAAGTCTCAGATTCTGATAAATTTTTTCTATACAGAAAAAATTTCTAATTCTGAGACATTTTTTGTACACAGAAAAAAATCTCAGATTCTTAAAAAAGTCTCACAAGGGAAGTCTCCCTGGTGTCACCCTCCGATCTTCATGAAATTTGGATATGTTGTTAAGAACGAAAATTAGTTCGACACGTATTTTTTTTTAGCGGCCCAAACTCATTTTTAGGGGGGGGGGGGTCGATTTGTGTGGGGGGAAATTGACCTTTTCCAGTTTTTTACTATTTACGCCTATTTAAACAAAATTAATATAGACATGTGTGGTATCAGATTAAAGGTATTAAAAATACCTATCTCGTGGTGCTAACAACGGGCCAAAGAAGTTAATATTTTTCGATTAACAAAAATGTCCTAAAATTTTGGTATTTTACTCAATATGACGAAAAATTGTGCATGTTTGGACACGTTCTCAGCACGCGTAGATAGGTTTTCCAAAGACCTTTCATTTGGTATGTAACATGACTAGGTTTCTTTGAATAATATAGGAGATAAACAAAAAAAAAAAAATGAAAAATGGCCTTGTCTTCCCCCCTCCTTTTTACCCCCTAAATATGAATTTGGGCCGCTAAAAAAAATAAGTGTCCCTTTATTTTATCTCCTCTACAAAATAAAACCAATTCCACAAAGATCCGCGGGTAACACTAGGGAGACTTCCCTTGTCAGTTTTTTTTTTTCTATACAGAACACGTTTTAGATTCTGAGATTTTTTTTCTATACCGAAAATGTCTGAGATTCTAAGAATTTTTTCTACACAGAAAAAGTTGTAGATTTTGAGCGACTTTTTCTTCTATCCAAGAAAAAGTCACAAATTTTGAAACATTTTTTCTATACAGAAAAATTCACAGTTTTTGAGACATTTTTTCTATAAACAAAAATAGTAAAGTTCTGAAACATTTTTCTTAAACAGAAAAAGTCTCAGATTCATAACTTTTTTCTATACAGAAAGAGTCTGAGATTCTGAAATATTTTTGCCATAGAGAAAAATTCTCAGATTCTGCGACATTTTTTCTATAGAGAAAAATTCTCAGATTTTAGACATTTCTAGACAGTTTCAGATTCAGAGATTTTTGACATTTGTTCTATACAGAAAAAGTCTCAGGTTCTGAGACATTATTTCTATACAGAAATAGTCTTGGATTCTAAGACATATTTCTTATATGTAAAACGTCTCAGATTCTTAGATATTTTTTTTTGATATAGAAAAAGTCTCAGATTTTGAAAAATTTTTAATACACGTAAAATGTCTTTAATTCTGAGAAATTGTTCTCATGCTTAGATTCTGAGATATTTCTTTTAGTGGCAGTTAAGTTTTTATATCTGAGATATTTTTTCTTTTTTTAATTTTTCCTTTATTAATTCCACTGTATAAAACAGTTGGAAGTCATTGTCATCATCGCCATTTGACTACATGTAGAGTTAATATTATTGTTTCGTGAGTTGTTTTGATCTGGTCTGGTGTGGGTCTCTTTGGTCAATTTAAATTGATGTGATTTTTTTTGTTCCATTTCAGTTCATTTGATTGCTTTGCACACAGTGAGTTTAAGATTTAATGCTACTTTAGACTTAATAATAGTAATACAAAAAAACAATAATACACACATACACCAGCACTCACTCAAACACACACACATACACTCCTATACATAATCGTTGTCTGGTATACAATTTAATTGTTATGCCATTTGTCCACTTTGAATACAAAAATATATAAATTTAAGTAGGAAAGAAGAGAGTGTATGTGTGTGTGTGTTGGCACATATTTATGTTTGTGCATATTATATATATAGGTAAGTACGTATGTGTGCATATTATACAGACTTCAATAGTTAATACAGTCAATTTTCATTATGTCTGTTAAAAAGCAACATTAAAATTTTAACACTTTCTTCTTCATTCAACTCCTGCTCTTTCCATTTGTGATTTTATATAATTAAGAGTTCATTATTATGTTTATACAATACAAATGTGTATGTATTGTTAGTGTGTCAGAGTAATTACACTGTGCAACAAATTTTGGGTCATCTCCTTGAGCCTCAATTGCTACAATGCTAAATGAAAGTAAACTGTGAAATGAAAAAAATCAGTAAGGGGTTTGGCAAAGTTAGTTGGAATTTATTTTTTATGGCCCACTGAAGTTTTTAATTTTTCATAGACTTTTTAGACCTTTTCTCATAGACTTTAAGGTATTTTTTTTTTGAAAAAATACAAAAAAGACCCTTTAATCTATAAAACACATAAGAATGTAATATTCAGTTAAGAAGTATATTTATACGATCTTTTTCGAGTTTTATAACACAGATTTGGTAAAAATTTGTAGTCACATATTGACCCTTTAAATAGACATTTTAATAGATTTCTGTGTTTAGTTTTTTAAAAAATACGAAAATTACCTTTTAAAATGCCAATTAGAGGGTTAATATGTTTTAGTAAAAGAACCGCCATACAATTTAAAAAAAAATTGGTGATTTTGTTTATTTGATGATTTGCATTTATTTGGCATTGGAGTCCTTAAGACTTATTTTTCTTGTTGCACAGTGTTATTCGTGTGTATGGAAAGGTTTATATAATAAGAATTAATTACACCATTTCAAATTAAGCAAATTTGATATATCAAGTTTTTTTTCCATATTTCGGGATTTTGATTAACAAATAAATTCAGAATTTCAAGATTTTTTTTACCACTCAAAATGTTGCACAAATAGCAGCAAAAATTTGACGATTTTTAATAAAATTTTAATAAAAACTTTATAAATCTACAAATGTTTTTCTACATAGAAAAAATGTCACAGAAATGTGATAATTTTTCTATATAGAAAAAATTTCACAAAAATGATAATTTTTCTATAAAAAAATTTTCACAGAAATGTGATCATTTTTCTATATAAAAAAAATGTCACAGAAATGTAATAATTTTTCTATATAGAAAAAATGTCACAGAAATGTAATAATTTTTCTATTAAGAAAAAATGTCACAGAAATGTGATAATTTTTCTATATAAAAAAAATGTCACAGAAATGTAATAATTTTTCTATATAGAAAAAATGTCACAGAATTGTGATAATTTTTCTATATAGAAAAAATGTCACAGAAATGTGATAATTTTTCTATATACAGAAAAAATGTCACAGAATTGTGATAATTTTTCTATATGGAAAAAATGTCACAGAATTGTGATAATTTTTCTATATAGAAAAAAATGTCACAGAAATGTGATAATTTTTCTATATACAGAAAAAATGTCACAGAATTGTGATAATTTTTCTATATACAGAAAAAATGTCACAGAAATTTGATAATTTTTCTATATTGAAAAAATGTCACAGAAATGTGATAATTTTTCTATATAGAAAAAATGTCACAGAAATGTGATAATTTTTCTATATAGAAAAAATGTCACAGAAATGTGATAATTTTTCTATATAGAAAAAATGTCACAGAAATGTGATAATTTTTCTATATATTGAAAAAATGTCACAGAAATGTAATATTTTTTCTATAAAGAAAAAATTTCACAGAAATGTGATAATTTTTCTATATAGAAAAAATGTCACAGTAAAGCGATAATTTTTCTATGTAGAAAAAATGCCACAGAAATGTGATAATTTTTCTATATAGAAAAAATGTCACAGAAATGTGATAATTTTTCTATATAGAAAAAATGTCACAGTAAAGCGATAATTTTTCTATGTAGAAAAAATGCCACAGAAATGTGATAATTTTTCTATATACAGAAAAAATGTCACAGAATTGTGATAATTTTTCTATATACAGAAAAAATGTCACAGAAATTTGATAATTTTTCTATATTGAAAAAATGTCACAGAAATGTGATAATTTTTCTATATAGAAAAAATGTCACAGAAATGTGATAATTTTTCTATATAGAAAAAATGTCACAGAAATGTGATAATTTTTCTATATAGAAAAAATGTCACAGTAAAGCGATAATTTTTCTATGTAGAAAAAATGCCACAGAAATGTGATAATTTTTCTATATAGAAAAAATGTCACAGAAATGTGATAATTTTTCTATGTAGAAAAAATGTCACAGAAATGTGATAATTTTTCTATATAGAAAAAATGTCACAGGAGTGTGATAATTTTTCGATAAAAAAATTGTCACAGAAATGTGATAATTTTTCGATAAAAAAATTGTCACAGAAATGTGATAATTTTTCTATATAGGAAAAGTGTCACAGAAATGTGATAATTTTTCTATCTAGAAAAAATGTCACAGAAATGTGATAATTTTTCTATATAGAAAAAAATGCCACAGAAATGTGATAATTTTTCTATACAAAAAAATGTCATAGAAATGTGATAATTTTTCTATATATTGAAAAAATGTCACAGAAATGTAATATTTTTTCTATATAGAAAAAATGTCACAGAAATTTGAGCATTTTTCTATATAGAAAAAATGTCACAGAAATGTGATAATTTTTCTATATAGAAAAAATGTCACAGAAATGTGATAATTTTTCTATATAGAAAAAATGTCACAGAAATGTTATAATTTTTCTATATAGAAAAAAATGTCACAGAAATGTCATAATTTTTCTATATAGAAAAATTGTCACAGAAATGTGATAATTTTTCAATATAGAAAAAATATCTCAGAAATGGGATAATTTTTTTATATAGAAAAAATGTCACAGAAATATTATAATCTTTTACATCGAAAAATGTTACAGAAATGTGATAATTTTCCATACAGAAAGAATTTCATTGTGAAATTAAAAGTTTGTTTAACAAAATATCAACCAAGAAATGGTGCGATTTAAATTAGTACATAGTAGCATTAAAGTCTAAACGTGTATGTGTTATCTTTACAAAAATTAATATGCAAATCTCTGTTAATATAAAGTTTGTAAGTATTACCCGTTAAGTTTGAGATTTAAGAAAATATATTTAAATTTTAATGTTTATCTAAAATATTTAACTAAAGTTAAACAAGAATAGCAATTGTTCATATAATATTTGAAATTACAAAATAACATCAAAATTGATTTGATACTAAAATTTAATTTTCTATTCAGACAATAAGGTTAGAAAGTCAAGAAAAACACAATTAAGTAGATAAAATGTTGAAGAGAAAGGATATAAAGTTAGATAAGTAGTAAAGAATATATAGGAGAAGAAAACAATAATAAAATAGAATAAAGTTTAATTGTTTTTAATGACAAAAGATATGACCATAATAGTTTTAATGATGGATAAGTTAGAAAAATACACTGTTACAAAAAATAAGTTAAAAAATGTTTCTATTGAGAACAAATGTCACAGAAATGTGATTAGTTTTCTGTATAAAAAGAAAAAACTTAACCGAAATGTAATAATTTATTTACTAAAAAAAAATCACAGAAATGTGATAATTTTTATTATAGAAGTACATACATTCCAAATATAAAAATATCACAGAAATGTGATAATTTTTCTATATTGAAGAAAATTACACAGAAATGTGATAATTTTTCTTTATACAAAAACTACACATACCTGTGATAATTTTTCTATATAGAAAAAGTGTAATAGAAGTGTGATAATTATTCTATATGATAATGTGGTAATTTTTCTAGTAGAAAAAATGTCACAGAAATGTAATAATTTTTCTATACAGAAAAAATATCACAGAAATTCGATAATTTATCTATATAGAAAAAATATCACAGAAATGTTACAATTATTCTATACAGAAAAAATAGGACAGAAATGTAAACATCTTTCTATATAGAAAAAATATCACAGAAATGTCATGATTTTTATATATAAAAAATATATCACAGACGTGTTAAAATTTTTCTATATAGAAAAAAATATAACAGAAATTTTATAATTTTTCTACATAGAAAATATGTCACAGAAATGTAATTATTTTTCCTTACAGAAAAAATATCATAGAAATGCCATAATTTTTCTATATAAAAAAATATCACAGAAATGTTACAATTTGTCTATACAAAAAAAAAAATATTACAGAAATGTGCTAATTTTTCTATAAAGTAAAAATATCACAGTAATGTGATAATTTTTCTATATGGAAAAACTATCACAGAAGTGTAATAATTTTTCTATATGGAAAAACTATCACAGGAATGTGATAATTTTTCTATACGGAAAAAAATATCACAGAAATGTGATATTTTTTTTTTTAGAAAAAATATCACAGAAATTTGACTATCACAGAAATAAGATAATTTTTCTATATGGAAAATAATATCACAGAAATGTGATAATTTTTCGAGATAGAAAAAATGTCACAGAAATGTAATAACTTTTCTATATTAAAATATAAAAAAATGTGATAATTTTTCTGTATAGAAAAAACATCACAAAAATGTGATAATTTTCTGTATAGAAAAAAACATCACAAAAATGTGATAAATTTTCTATATAGAAAAATATCACAGAAATGTTATAATTTTTCTATATAATAATAATTTGATCCAATGATCAGTTTTTATTTATTCTTCCAATTTTTATTTACAACTCATTTTAAATAATTTTAACATAGCCGAGAACTGGTAACAATGACCGTCGTCTCGTTGTAACGAAATTGACCAAGGGTTTTGGTGGGAATCGAACCCACGACCCCCTGTTTCATTGGCTAGCACGCTACCAACTAGCCTACAGGGGCCCCTTTTAATTTTTCTATATAGAAAAAAATATTACACAAATGTAATAGTTTTTCTATATAGAAAAAAGATCACAGAAATTTGATAATTTTTATACATAGAAAAAATATAACAGAAATGCGAAGAAATGTTATCTTTTTTCTATATGGAAAAAATATCACATAAATGTGATAAAGGAAAAACATTACAGAAATGTGATATTTTTTCTATATAGAAAACATATTACAGAAATGTGATAAATTTTCTATATAGAAAATTGTCACAGAAAGTGATAATTTTTCTATGTGATTATTTTTCTACATAAAAAAATATAACAGAAATGCGAAAATGTGATAGATTTTCTGTAAAGAAAAAATGTCAAAGAAATGTGATAATTTTTCTATATAAAACAAGATTTCTATACAGAAAAATTTTCACAAAAATTTTTCTATATATAGAAAAAATATCACACAATTGGATTAACTTTTCTTAATAGAAAAAAAATATAAAAATATGTTTTTTTTTCTTTATAGAAAATGCAGTACAAAAATATGCAAAATATTCTATGTAGAAAATATTTCACCGAAATGTGATAATTTTTCAATACAGAAAAATGTCATAAAATTAAAATATTTTTCACAGAGTTGGAAGATTTTTTCAATATATAGAGCAAATATCACAGAATTGTGATAATTTTTTAAAAATGTTTCAGACTTGTGATAATTTTTCTATATGGGAAAAATGTCACATAACCGATAACACTATGACACAATTGAAGGGTAATTTCTTAGGGCCTCAACAAAACCAAGACAGTTTGAAAGCACTTGTGTGTAGTAGTAAAAATGCCAATGGGTTTTGCTCTGTAACGTCTCAAATTTTTTTTATAGCCCACTAAAATTTTTATTTTTTTTAAAGGCGTTTGAAAAAAGACGCAAAGAATAATGTATCTGTTCTTTTGAGCTTAAAATAGTGTTTGGATGTCTTCTATAGAATTTGATGGGAAATTTTTTTCTAAAGTATATTAACCCTCTTTCTGTCGTATTTATTGGTCATTTAAGTACTTTTCTTAAGAAATGGCTCTAAAGTCTACTAAGACTTGCGTTTAAAGGGTTAAAATGTTCTACGAATATGTTCTGCATCAAATTTCACTAGGGGTTACTGAAGGCAGAAAGTTCGACTGGTATAAGGAAAATGCAGAAGAAATATAAATTGTAAAGTGTCTTTCATTTTTTTATATCTTTGCCAGAAATTGTATACAATTGTAACTAAAAAATATAGAAAAAAATATAAAAAGTTGATACTTAACAATTAACATTTTTTATGCATTTTTCGTATACCGGTCGAACTTTTTACCTTCAGTAACCCCCGGTAAAATTTGATGCTGAAAATAATCGCAGAACATTTTAACCCTTTAAACGCGCGTCTTAGTAGGTTTCTGAGCCATTTCTTAAAAAAATTAAGTAAATGACCCATTAAAAAGGGAGATAGAGGTTTAGCGTACTCTAGAAAAATGTTCCCCATAAAATTCTATTGAAGACATCCAAACACTATTTAAAGTTCAAAAGAACATTAACATTAGTTTTTCCGACTTTTTTCCAACGCCTTTGAAAAAAATCTGAAAAGTTCAGTGGGCTATAAAAAAAAATTGAGACGTTACAGAGCTAAACCCTTTGAGGTTTTTACTTCTACACATAAGTACTTTCAAACTGTCTTGGTTTGGTTGAGGCCCTAAATGTGCTGTTGCACTGTGTAATTTTTCTATAAAGAAAAACTATCACAAATTTGTGTTAATTTTTGTATATAAAAAAAGTTTCACGAACTTGCAAAAAATTTTTTTATATAGGAAATCATGTCACAAATTTGTGATAATTTTTCTAGAAATGTGATAATTTTTCTATACATAAACATTCTTAAGGCTCATGTTATTTTTAGTTAAAATCCAGTTTTACTAAACAGATTTTTTCATTTAAGTGTATACAATTATTTCCTTCGTTTAACAAAAATGATGGCATCTATTTATCCCTGCTACTAACAAAATTTTCTAGTGACAATTTTTCTATTGTCTCTTTGACCTTTTTTATCATCATCGACTTCATAGTGACAATTATTTTTTCATACAATAGCAAACTTATTTTATGTTATAGTTTTCAGTATTTACTCTTCAGGGAATTTCGTCCACACCTGTTGAATTGAAAGAGTGGCGTTGCTGTTAAAAGCACAGAAAACATAAAATTTCAATCACCAATGACTGTGATAAACTTTTTTTTTGTCTATGAGGAAATTCAGCAGCAACAAAAAAAAAAAAACCCCTATTTATATACAATGCCTGAAGAAGTCTATAAACTTGTTAGTATCAAAAAAGGATGTAAGTATTGAAAAACGAGCTATATTTATAACTATTGAGAAAAAATAGTTGATAATATGAAAAACTCTTTACAATCGCCTTTGGTCAAAACTCGTACATAATGGAAAAATTAAAGCAAAAAAAAAAAAAAAATATCTAGTATTTTTATACAATAAAAATGGTTTAACCATCAAATTTGGGTTAAATGATATTTTTCGCCTTTCAATTGATTACAAACACAAACTAATTGAACTATGAAAAAAGAAAATTGCTATCAAATGGATATTTAAAATAACAAAAGTTATATTTTACAGCAGTATTGTGCTTTTTAGATAAATATTGTTAATTGTTTTGTTAACAAAATAAAGTTTTTCCTTAGAAAACTTTTTCGGTTCGGAGAAAATTTCACATTTCTGTAATATTTTTATACTATAGAAAATTTTTATATTTCTGTGATAATTTTTCTGTATAGAAAAATAATAACAATTCTTTGACACTTTTTCTATATAAAAAACTTATCACATTTAAGTTAGATTTTTTCATATTGAAAAATTTTTACATTCTGTGATATTTTTTCTATATAGAAAAACTATCACATTCTGTGACATTTTTTCTACATAGAAAAATTATCACATTCTGTGACATTTTTTCTATATAAAAAAAATGATCACATTCTGCGACCTTTTTTAATATAGAAAAATTATCACATTCTGTGACATTTTTTCTATATAGAAAAATTATCACATTTTGTGACAGTTTTTCTATATAGAAAAATTATCACATTCTGTGACATTTTTTCTATATAGAAAAATTATCACATTCTGTAACATTTTTTCTATATTGAAAAATTATCTTATTCTGTGATATTTTTCTATATCACATTGTGTGACTTTTTTTCTATATAGAAAAGTTATCACATTTCTGTGACATTTTTTCTATATAAAAAAATTATCACATTTCTGTAAAATTTTTTTATGTAGAAAAATTATCACATTTCTGTGAAATTTTTTTCTATATAGAAAAATTATCACATTTCTGTGACATTTTTTCTATATAGAAAAATTTTTTTATGTAGAAAAATTATCACATTTCTGTGAAATTTTTTTCTATATAGAAAAATTATCACATTTCTGTGACATTTTTTCTATATAGAAAAATTATCACATTTCTGTGACATTTTTTCTATATAGGAAATTTATTACATTTCTGTGACATTTTTTCTATATAAAAAAATTATCACATTCTGCGACATTTTTTCTATACAGAAAAATTATCACATTCTGCGACAATTATAACATTCTGTGACATTTTTTCTATATAGAAAAATTATCACATTCTGTAACATTTTTTCTATATTGAAAAATTATCTTATTCTGTGATATTTTTTCTATATAGAAAAATTATCACATTCTGTGACATTTTTTCTATATAGAAAAATTATCACATTCTGTGACATTTTTTCTATATAGAAAAATTATCACATTCTGTGACATTTTTTCTATATAGAAAAATTATCACATTCTGTGACATTTTTTCTATATAGAAAAATTATCACATTCTGTGACATTTTTTCTATATAGAAAAATTATCACATTCTGTGACATTTTTTCTATATAGAAAAATTATCACATTCTGTGACATTTTTTCTATATAGAAAAATTATCACATTCTGTGACATTTTTTCTATATAGAAAAATTATCACATTCTGTGACATTTTTTCTATATAGAAAAATTATCACATTCTGTGACATTTTTTCTATATAGAAAAATTATCACATTCTGTGACATTTTTTCTATATAGAAAAATTATCACATTCTGTGACATTTTTTCTATATAGAAAAATTATCACATTCTGTGACATTTTTTCTATATAGAAAAATTATCACATTCTGTGACATTTTTTCTATATAGAAAAATTATCACATTCTGTGACATTTTTTCTATATAGAAAAATTATCACATTCTGTGACATTTTTTCTATATAGAAAAATTATCACATTCTGTGACATTTTTTCTATATAAAAAATTATCACATTCTGTGACATTTTTTCTATATAGAAAAATTATCACATCTGTCACATTTTTTCTATATAAAAAAATTATCACATTCTGTGACATTTTTTCTATATAGAAAAATTATCACATTCTGCGACATTTTTTCTATATAAAAAAATTATCATGTTTCTGTAAAAAATTTTTATGTAGAAAAATTATCACATTTCTGTGACATTTTTTCTATATAGAAAATTTATTACATTTCTGTGACATTTTTTCTATATAGAAAAATTATCACATTCTGCGACATTTTTTCTATATAGAAAAATTATCACATTCTGCGACATTTTTTCTATATAGAAAAATTATCACATTTCTGCGACATTTTTTCTATATAGGAAAATTATCACATTCTGTGACATTTTTTCTATATAGAAAATTTATTACATTGAGAGAAAAAATATCACACTTCTGTGATATTTTTACTCTAAAATATTTTCATATTTCTGTGATGATTTTTTTTATAGAAAAATAATAACAATTCTTATACACTTTTTCTGTATAAAAAAATTATCACATTTCTGTTAGATTTTTTTTATATAGAAACATTTTTCTATATAGAAAAAATTATCACATTCTGTGACATTTTTTCTATATAGAAAAAATTATCACATTCTTATACATTTTTTCTATATAAAAAAATTATCACATTCTGTGACATTTTTTCTATATAGAAAAATTATCACATTCTGCGACATTTTTTCTATATAAAAAAATTATCATGTTTCTGTAAAAAATTTTTATGTAGAAAAATTATCACATTTCTGTGACATTTTTTCTATATAGAAAATTTATTACATTTCTGTGACATTTTTTCTATATAGAAAAATTATCACATTCTGCGACATTTTTTCTATATAGAAAAATTATCACATTCTGCGACATTTTTTCTATATAGAAAAATTATCACATTTCTGCGACATTTTTTCTATATAGGAAAATTATCACATTCTGTGACATTTTTTCTATATAGAAAATTTATTACATTGCACTATAGGAAATTTTACCCATTTTTTTGGCCAAAAGTCAAAATTAAAATTTTTGCAAACATTATTTTTTTTTACATTAATATAAAAAAAACTTAACAAAGTAAACAATTCTTTCTCAATTTTGCGACAGAATTGATATACTGTCACTTTATCAGTAGTTTTTCTTGCAATTTCTTAATCAGTTATAAAATAACGATTGAGTGCAGTGAATTTTGTGATAGCTTCTAACAAAAGTTTTTATATTAAGAATTTATAGTTTTTAAAAACTAAAAAATGGAAAATAATGTCGAAGGTGAGTACTTTAATGATAAATAGTGAAATGTTGGTGAACTCATCTATTAGATCGATTTAATTGGAAAAATTGATGTGACCTTAAGATGAACTTATTGAAGTATGAATTGAAATTTTATTTTGACTTTAAAAAAAATGATAGCATATGTTAGCTATAAAACCATAAAAGTTCTCTAGGACAATCAATTACCTTCCGAATTTATTAAATTTCAAGGTCGGATATGTGCAAACTTTTTTTTAAAACGCATTTTTCCAGGTGACTACTGAGTGCCAAATTCAGAGTTATTTAATAAATGGCGAGAGAAATAAAACAAAGGTGGATAAGGAGCCGCAATTTCTGGCATTTCTTTTCATACATTGCTGAGAGTGATTGTTTCGAAAACTTTAAACAATATATAAAGGAGGAATTAAGAATATTTTGTTCAAATATGAATATGAAAAGGATTAAAAGTTGTAGGAGTTTGAAAGTTTTTGAAAGACGGCATGCTGTTTGGCTTAAAGGCAATACTTGGCTAAGAAAACTTGAAACGCAGCCTGCCTCCACTAAATCGAACCATGGTCTACCGCAATTAACTTTTTTGTCAAAATCTGCGGGAACAAAGATACGAGTTACAGCAGAAATCTCTAAAGATCTAAATAGGGAAGTTGAGCGCCTAGCTCTTGCTTCTTCTACGGCTGCCCGTAGTGGCATTTTGAAATGTTGACAAATTGGAACTCAAAAATCAAACTTTTGAATAAAATGCTTTTTAAAAAGTAGCTTTGTTTGACACTACTTAAAATTGTTAAAATAAATTTCTACCTTCGAAAGTAAGTGTACACTCAAAAAAAAAAGAAATAGTAAAAACAGTTTAGAAATCCAGATAATCTAGCAAGGATCTAAAAAATCTTAGATGCGGATACTTATAACCCGGGAACCCTGTTTGGAACTAATTATTAGTTAATTTTTTAGGTAACTTTACTAATTTTTTTTTTGAGTGTATGAAAAACTTTAAGAGTCACTCCCTCCCTCTAAAGAGTCTTCCAACAGCCAAATCAAAAAAAAATCATTCAAATCGGTCCAGCCGTTTGGCTGTAAATAATTTTGGCCAAAAAACGGGTAAAATTTCCTATAGTGCATTGAGAGAAAAAATATCACACTTCTGTGATATTTTTACTCTAAAATATTTTCATATTTCTGTGATGATTTTTTTTATAGAAAAATAATAACAATTCTTATACACTTTTTCTGTATAAAAAAATTATCACATTTCTGTTAGATTTTTTTTATATAGAAACATTTTTCTATATAGAAAAAATTATCACATTCTGTGACATTTTTTCTATATAGAAAAAATTATCACATTCTTATACATTTTTTCTATATAAAAAAATTATCACATTCTGTGACATTTTTTCTATATAGAAAAATTATCACATTCTGCGACATTTTTTCTATATAAAAAAATTATCATGTTTCTGTAAAAAATTTTTATGTAGAAAAATTATCACATTTCTGTGACATTTTTTCTATATAGAAAATTTATTACATTTCTGTGACATTTTTTCTATATAGAAAAATTAACACATTTTGCGACATTTTTTCTATATAGAAAAATTATCACATTCTGCGACATTTTTTCTATATAGAAAAATTATCACATCCTGTGACATTTTTTCTATATAGAAAAATTATCACATTTCTGTGACATTTTTTCTATGTAGAAAAATTATCACATTCTGCGACATTTTTTCTATTCAGAAAAATTAACCCATTCTGTGACATTTTTTCTGTATAGAAAAATTATCACATTTCTGTGACGTTTTCTCTATATAGAAAAATTATCACATTTCTGTGACATTTTTTCTATATAGAAAAATTATCACATTTCTGTGACATTTTTTCTATTTAGGAAATTTATTACATTTCTGTGACATTTTTTCTATATAGAAAAATTATCACATTCTGCGACATTTTTTCTATATAGAAAAATTATCACATTCTGCGACATTTTTTCTATTCAGAAAAATTATCCCATTCTGTGACATTTTTTCTATATAGAAAAATTATCACATTTCTGTGACATTTTTTCTATATAGAAAAATTATCACATTTCTGTGACATTTTTTCTATATAGAAAAATTATCACATTTCTGTGACATTTTTTCTATACAGAAAAATTATCACATTTCTGCGACATTTTTTCTATATAGGAAAATTATCACATTCTGTGACATTTTTTCTATATAGAAAATTTATTACATTGAGAGAAAAAATATCACACTTCTGTGATATTTTTACTCTAAAAAATTTTCATATTTCTGTGATGATTTTTTTTTATAGAAAAATAATAACAATTCTTAGACACTTTTTCTGTATAAACAAATTATCACATTTCTGTTAGATTTTTTTTATATAGAAAAATTATCACATTCTGTGACATTTTTTCTATATAGAAAAATTATCACATTCTGTGACATTTTTTCTATATAGAAAAATTATCACATTCTGTGACATTTTTTCTATATAGAAAATTTTTTCTATATAGAAAAATTATCACATTCTGTGACATTTTTTCTATGTAGAAAAATTATCACATTCTGTGACATTTTTTCTATATAGAAAAATTATCACATTCTGTGACATTTTTTCTATATAGAAAAATTATCACATTCTGTGACATTTTTTCTATATAGAAAAATTATCACATTCTGTGACATTTTTTCTATATAGAAAAATTATCACATTCTGTGACATTTTTTCTATATAGAAAAATTATCACATTCTGTGACATTTTTTCTATATAGAAAAATTATCAAATTCTGGGACATTTTTTCTATATAGAAAAATTATCACATTCTGTGACATTTTTTCTATATAGAAAAATTATCACATTCTTTGACATTTTTTCTATATAGAAAAATTATCACATTCTGTGACATTTTTTCTATATAGAAAAATTATCACATTCTGTGACATTTTTTCTATATAGAAAAATTATCACATTCTGTGACATTTTTTCTATATAGAAAAATTATCACATTCTGTGACATTTTTTCTATATAGAAAAATTATCACATTCTGTGACATTTTTTCTATATAGAAAAATTATCACATTCTGTGACATTTTTTCTATATAGAAAAATTATCACATTCTGTGACACTTTTTCTATATAGAAAAATTATCACATTCTGTGACATTTTTTCTATATAGAAAAATTATCACATTCTGTGACATTTTTTCTATATAGAAAAATTATCACATTCTGTGACATTTTTTCTATATAGAAAAATTATCACATTCTGTGACATTTTTTCTATATAGAAAAATTATCACATTCTGTGACATTTTTTCTATATAGAAAAATTATCACATTCTGTGACATTTTTTCTATATAGAAAAATTATCAAATTCTGGGACATTTTTTCTATATAGAAAAATTATCACATTCTGTGACATTTTTTCTATATAGAAAAATTATCACATTCTTTGACATTTTTTCTATATAGAAAAATTATCACATTCTGTGACATTTTTTCTATATAGAAAAATTATCACATTCTGTGACATTTTTTCTATATACAAAATTTATTACATTGAGAGAAAAAATATCACACTTCTGTGATATTTTTACTCTAAAATATTTTCATATTTCTGTGATAGGGGGCCCCTGTAGGCTAGTTGGTAGCGTGCTAGCCTATGAAACAGGGGGTCGTTGGTTCGATTCCCACCAAAACCCTTGGCCGATTTCGCTACAACGAGACGACGGTCATTGTTACCAGTTCTCGGTTAGGTTAAAATTATTTAAAATGAGTTGTTGTATTTCTGTGATGATTTTTTTTTATAGAAAAATAGTAACAATTCTTAGACACTTTTTCTGTATAAAAAAATTATCACATTTCTGTTAGATTTTTTTTATATAGAAAAATTATCACATTCTGTGACATTTTTTCTATATAGAAAAATTATCACATTCTGTGACATTTTTTCTATATAGAAAAATTTTCACATTCTGTGACATTTTTTCTATATAGAAAAATTTTCACATTCTGTGACATTTTTTCTATATAGAAAAATTTTCACATTTTGTGACATTTTTTCTATATAGCAAAATGATCACATTTCTGCGACATTTTTTCTCTATAGAAAAATTATCACATTTCTGTGACATTTTTTCTATATAGAAAAATTATCACATTACTGTAACATTTTTTCGATAAAGAAAAATTATAACATTCTGTATCATTTTTTCTATGTAGAAAAATTTTTCTGTGACATTTTTTCTATATAGAAAAATTATCACATTCTGTGACATTTTTTCTAAAGAGAAAAATTATCACATTTCTGTGACATTTTTTCTATATAGAAAAATTATCACATTCGTGTGATATTTTTTTCTTTATAGAAAAATTATCACATTTATGTGATATTTTTTTCTGTATAGAAAAATTATCAAATTTCTGTTATATTTTTTCTAGAAAAATTACCAAATTATTTTTTTCTTTGTAGAAAAATTATTATAATTTTGTGATATTTTTTTTTAAAAATGTCCATTTATTAAACTAAAAATCTTTAAGCCTCCTTATAGTTTTTGCATATTATATAGACTTTTCTTTATTAAATCTCATACAAGACCCTTGAGAAAACATTTACATCTGAAAGACAAAGGTGAAGGGGCAAAGAAAAACCTCTTTGTTTTGTCATCATCTCAGATGCAATAACAATTTGTCTCTTGAAACAGCTAAAAGGCTAAAATATATAAATAAAAAATGTGTCTTATAGTAAATTCTTAAAAAAAAAGTATGAAGAAAACAAAAAGACGCTACTTGTTTCAAATAACAATTGAGTTTTAAATATTTATTTTTTTTTTCAATGTATGTATTTGTCTTTTCAATTATATGAAAAATGCTAATATTTATTTAAGCCGTCCTTCTATGAATAAACGAATATAACGATGAATATTTCTTATTTCTGAATATTGTAAGTATGCAATGAAAAATTCAAAAACCTTCAGATATTGTGTGAGATTTAGATAGAAAAGCTTAAGTTGTTTTTAAAAAAATATGGCTTTAATTTTCGAGTTTAGAGGTTTTTTTATACCTTCTGAAATTTTCCAAAATAAACTTTTTCTTTATTCGCGAAGATAATGATTTAATTTTGCATTTGGTGGAAAGTTTTATAATTATTTAGAAAATGACAACAGGACGTATGAGTAATAAATATATTGTAATGAATATTAAGTATACGTATAGGTCAGTTGGAATAAAAATGGAAAATTACAATTGAAAACCTTTATAACTTAGTTCGTATGAGTAATACATTAATTGGACTGAAAATTAGGTATACGAATAGAAAATCACAGCCGAAAGCCTCATTTGTTTCATAAATTAGTTCAAATGTACGTTTAAACTTACTTTCGTTAATCAAAGTTTAAAACTGAATAATTTTACTTAATCCATAATGACTTATTGTCATACAATTTGTTCATACTGAAAAATTTTTAAAAACATCTCATAAAATAATGAATATTGTTATGCCTTTATATTGTATTTTGACAATTTCTCATGGGACATCAATCATATGTAAACACAAGAGCACACAAAATATGGAAAACCACAACCAATTCGTTTTTTGAAAATACTACTTGTGTTTACGACAGCAACAAGAAGAAGAACTAATGAAAAGAAAACGCGACCTTAAGAATAATATGTCAATCATGTAAAAAATTAAAAAAAAAAGAAAAACTGTATGTGTAAATATGAAAAGTGAGGGGGATTTTTTTTGAATTTCTGTTGTAAAAATATATGAAAATGACTAATAACACTGTGCAACAAATTTAAGGTCATTGAATGTATTCTTGAATGACACACAAAAAAAAAAAAAATTAAAAGTAGACTACCAATAGACCAAAACCCGTAAAAGTTGTTGGCTACTTACTTCCATTTTTTTGGCCCACTGTAGTTTTTTCCAAAGAAATCGTTTTACATTTTTAGAATGACAAACAATTACTCGAAATTACTATAATTTATTTAAATAAAAGTCCCATTTTGTACTTTTTATCATAAAGTACTATTTTTGGTACCTTTTTAACAAAAGGTACTATTTTGACACCTTTTTTTTTTATCAAAAAGTACTATTTTGGTACTTTTTATCAAAAAGTACTATTTTAGTACATTTTATCAAAAATTAATATTTTGGTACTTTTTTTTCAATAAGTACTTGATTGAATATTTTAATTAAAATTAATATTCTGGTACATATTTTTTGTAAAAAAGTATGAAAAGTACCAAAATAGCAAGGTTGGCAATCGAAACGAATAACGGTATCGATATCGGTATTGGTATCGTTTTTTTATTTATTTCGGTATCGGTATCGATTACGGTATTTGAGTTGTATCGGTTACGGTATTACCGATACCGAAACGTCAATACCGGTACGTACCGGTATTATCGAAAAAATGCTAAAAATATAAAAAAAACGTATAAAAACTTTTAAAAAATTTGTAAAAACAAGTGGAAAATTTAAATTCGACTTGGACGAATCCATCTATACCCTCCACAATGCTCTTCTAAAGTGATAGTTAATTTTCTAACGTGAATCAAATTAACAATTTTGATTAGAAATATTTTATTTTGAGTAAAAAACTTTTTTTAGTCATTTTTGAAAAAAAATTGACATTTTTTTTTGAGTGTACATTTTTTTCGAGTGTAATTTTTTTTTGTTTTAGTATAAAAATTTTTGTGAGTAACAAGAATACATTGTAAAATATTTTCCTGACTCATCAATTTTTTTAAAGCTGGTTTAACGGTTTTTTCAACATGTGAATTTAAGGTGAAACCAATCTGAAATTCACAGTTTTCTTAATAACTTTTGAACCACTAAACCGATTTGGCTGAAATTCAACATGAACCAGGCCAGGGGAACGGCAAATATATATGCCAAGCTTCAGCATCCTCAGGATTGCCTTTCGAAAGTTAGCATTTTTTTTATCTCGAAAATTCACGAAAAACCGTTGCCGAAATTCAGTCTTTTGCTCATAACTAGGGCAAGTACTTTCATGCATCTAAAAATCGAAAATATGTGCCTATAATATGCGTCTAAAAATCCAAAATATGCACTAAAAACTTCAAAAATATGCATTTAAAAATATTTTTTTACTAAACAAATAGGTTTGTCAAGATAAATTAGGCTTGGTCAAAATCTTTTAGGCCCTCGACAATTCTTACACAATTTTTAATTAGTAAAATATTGTTTTATAGACACATTTTGTAATAAAAATATTTTTAAGTACAACATTGTTCTAAAACAAGTAAATTTTAAAATATTTTTTTCCGATTTTTTAGAATTTTCCGTTTTTCAAGTTAAAAAATTCACTTAAGGGCAAAAGACCCCACCCTGACTCTAAGCAAAATAAAAAAATCAATTTTCCTGTCGAAAAATCTTAAATTCGAAAGTGTTTTCTTTACGATTAGTAAAATGTCTAAGAGCAGAAGAATTTTAAATCGGAAACATTTCTCAGAATCTAAAAATAATACTTTCAGAATCAGTTTTCTTTAAGAAATTCTCAGAATATGATTTCTATAAATAATTTCTTTTTCTGTAAGAAATAGGGGATAGTTTTGTATTTTTCTAAGGAATTTTTGAAAAAAATATTGATAAAGAATAAAAAAAAGTCCAATTTATATGAAAATATGCAAAAATATGCATTTATACCAAAATATGCAAAAATATGCATCTACAAATCGATGCCATTTTACTGCAAATTAATTGATTCGGATAGATATTTAATTTATGTTATGGGTACAATGCTGAGTAAAAACATGCATTTTCATGAAAGTACTTGCCCTACTCATAACTTTTGACATTTTCCTGTCTTTAGTACATAAATATAAGGCCGTATAGATTTTAACCTTTCTTTTTTGATTGAGCTAAAAAGGGCCCAATAAGTTTCTATTGGGTGTCAAAGTGACTCCGTAAAATTTATTTCCCTCCCGCATCGCGGTTACAGAAAAACCCCAACAAATTACATATTTCATCTTATTTCTAGACAACCAAGTTTTTTTGTTGGAGTTATCTATTTGGAAAAATAGGTATTCCCTGTCTAGAAAAGATCACATTAAAAAATATTGCAAACAATTTTTTTCGCGAATTATGGGACTTTTATGGACGATTTCTACGAGTTAAGCCACTTCAAAAAATTATACTATGGTGGAAAACCTCCAGCTAGCATTCCAAATGCCTTCCCCGAAGTCCTGTAAATATCAAAAAAATCCTTGGACACCCACATCACGGATTAAATAAAAATCCCCAAAAAACTATACTATACAGAAAGTTTCTATTGGGAGTCAAAATGAATCCATAAAAATTTCGTGAAAATCAATAATTTTCTTTTGCTCTCGCATCGCGGTTGAAGTATGGCTTTTTTGAAATTTTTATTTAATTCACGATGTGGGTGCCAAAAGATTTTTTTTATTTTTATGAGACTACGGTTAGGCATTTGGAGTACGATTTTTCATTTACAAAAACCAAAAAATTTACAAACTTTCTTTTATTTTTTTTTTGTAAAAAACATGGTTTTTAAGAAAAACCGTTTCAATACCGGTACGTACCGATACCGAAGGAAAAGGTTTTTGGATACCGGTATCCGATACCAAAACTGAGTTTCGGTATTGGTATTGGTACCGGTATTCAATTTAAAGGGTTTTGAAACGGATAACGGTATTGAAAAGGTATCGATTGCCAACATTGCAAAATAGTGATATAAAACGAACAAAAATAATATTTTTTACTAAAAAAATACCAATATAATACTTTTTAGCAAGAAATAACAAAGTACTTATTTGACTTTTTCATAAAAATGTAAAAAGCATTTTTCGATCTGCGGAGATGTGTTATTTCTTTCATGTTAATTTTATGGATAAATCCAATTTTTTTACATTTTTGAAATAACAAACCATTACACAAAATTACAGAAATTTGTTTAAAAAAAATTTTTAATTTTTATACTTTTTATCATAAAGTACTAATTTGGTACTTTATATAAAAAAATAGTATTTTGGTACCTTTTATTAAGAAAGTGCTATATTAGTACTGTTTATCAAAAATTACTACTTTGGTACTACTTTTTATAAAAAACAAAAAAAGTAAAAATTTGTGTAAGGAATTATTATAAAAATACTAAAATAGTACATTAGTGTCAGAAATTATCAATTATATTTCAGAATTTATCAATTGTATTTCAGAAATTATCAATTGTATTTCAGAAATTTTTAATTTGTATTTTAGGAAATACCAATTGTATTTCACAAGATATCAATTGTATTTCAGAAATAATCAATTGTATTTCAGAAATTATCAATTGTATTTCAGAAATTTTCAATTGTTTTGCAAAGCTTAGTTTCTGAAATACAATTGATAATTTCTGAAATACAAGTGATAATTTCTGAAATACAATTGATATTTCCTAAAATACAAATTAAAAATATCTGAAATACAATTGATCATTTTTGAAATACAATTGATAAATTCTGAAATACAATTGATAGTTTCTGAAATACAATTGATAATATCTGAAATACAATTGGTAAATTCTGAAACACAATTAATAATTTCTGAAATACAATTGATAAATTCTGAAATACAATTGATTATTTCTAAAATACATTTGATAAGTTCTGAATTACAATTGATAACTTCTGAAATACAATTGATAACTTCTGAAATACAATTGATAATTTCTGAAATACAATTGATTATTTCTGAAATACAATTGAAATACAATCATGAAAAAGCATTTTTCCCTACCCAGCTGTGTAATTGCTGCCATGTAAAATTTTTGGTTGTTACCAAAATCTTTTTTTTTACATTTTGTGAACAACAAACAATTACACAAAATTATAATTTATTTCACCTATTATTCAATTTTTTGGTACTATTTATCAACGAAGCACTAGTTTTTTTGGTACTTTTTGAGAAAAGCACTAGTAGGTACTTTTTGAGAGTACTATTATCGTAAAAGAACTATTAGGTACCTTTTAAAAAAAGTACTATTATGGTACTTTTTATCAATAGGTATTAGTTTAGATATTTTTATTAAAAATTCTATTCTGTTACATATATACTTTTATACATAAATATTATGTTATAAAAAGTACAAATTTTTTATTGAAAAAGTAGGTACTTTTAAATTAAAAACGTACTAAAACATTATTTTTAAATTGAAAGTAATAGAATTTTTTAAAAAAATAGTACTTTTTCATAATAACACCAACAACACTTTTTTTTAAAAAGGAAAATTTGATGTTTTTGATGACAGCGTATAAGTACTATTTTGTAAAAAAGCTACTATTACTTTTTGTTCAAAAGTACTGTTTTGGTACTTTTTTTTATTAAAAAGTACTATTCGAACTACTATTTGTATCTTGCAATGGAGTACTTTTGAACTGGAAGTAACAATAATAGTAATTTAAAAAAAGGTAATGTAAAAAAGCACCAAAATTGTATTTTTTATAAAACGAAAAATTACCAAAATAGTATTTTTTTTTAAAAGCACCAAAAAAGTAATATTATTTATAAGAAAATAATTTTTATAAAAAGTGCCAAAATAAAAAGTACCAAAATAGTACATTTTATAAATATTTTTCTTAAATAAAAACCAATATAATTCTTTTTTTTTTTAAAATCCAATATAGTACTTTTTTGTACAATGTACCAAAATATTAACTTTTATAAAAAGTACCGTTTTACCAAAATAATATATTTAAATAAAAACATCAAAGAAATTACCATTTTGGTACTTAAAAAAATTCACTTTTTTGTTACTTTTTATGAAAATTTTATATTTTTAATTGAAAGTAGTATCTTTTACATTTTTTATAAAAAAATACCTCAAATTTGTTTAAGAATGTAATAAAAGGTTTTTGTTTGTTAATTTTCTTATATGCAATATTTTTCATATAATTTATTTTATAAAAAGCACCAAAAAGTAATAATTTTATAAGAAAGTACTTTTTATAAAATGTACCAAAATATTACAGTTTTTTTTAAAAATAGTTGCTACTTTTCATAAAAAGTATCAATATAGCACTTTTATAAATATTTTCCATAAATAAGTAGCATTATAGTACTTTTTTTTAAAAAGTTTTTTACAAAAAGTACCAAAATATTATTTTTTTTTTATAAAAGGTATTTTATAACCAAAATAGTTATATTTTTTTTTAAATTACGAAGAAATTGCTATTTTGGTACTTTAAAAAAACCTAAAAAACTATTTTTTTTTTATAAAAGGTATTTTTTAATCAAAATATTTTTTTGCGAAGAAATTGCTATTTTACACGGTGAGCCTCAGCGATGTTCAGGTTGAACTTTAGTGTCGACGAAAAGTGTAAATGCAGTTCGATTTCTACATGATTAGTTGTCACAAAAGTGTTTTCAGCGAAATCGTAGCTGATCGCATTCGCGAGATATCGCGAAATTAGTGATTTTATATTTTAAAAAATTTTGATATTGAAGTTTTTTAAATATTTTCAAAAACTGAGTATACAGTTTTCATTGTACTTATTTTAAGGTCACAAAACAGTAAAATCGAAATCCTATCTTCTTTAGTTCGCGAGAAATCGCGAAATAACTTTTTTGTCAATTTTTGTTTTTCAACTTTTTCTAGGTTTTTTTCAAATGTTGTGGAAAGCTGATATGCACTTTAATGTGTACGTGATCGAAGGTCATAAGGGTGTTGACATCAAAGTTGTAGGTGTACACTGTCGCAAGATATCGCGGAATTATTTATATATTTTTTATTTTTTTTTTTTATTTTTCAATTTTGCATGTTCTTTTGAAATGGTGTAAAAACGTGGTATGCATTTTTATTTGTACATGATAAAAATATATTAAACTGCTAACACAAAAGTCCTATGTGGTCAATTCTTTAAGGAATCGCAAAGTTAATATAATTAATAATATTACAATACAAAATAAATGAAAAAAAAAAAATTGAAAAATTTTTTTTTTTCGCGAAAATTAGCGTCAATATATAGATTTTAGCAGTTTTACCACCTTCAGTTACGGGCAATTTAAACTGCATACCATATACTTGTCGTTACTGAATTTTTTTTTTTTTGATACCAAAGAAAAAAAAGTAATTTATTATAAAAGCTCGTACAGTAATTTTGCGATTTCTCGGGAAATTGATCGTCTATAATTTTTATACTTGCAGTTTTGTCACCTCTAATAACCTCGAATTCAAACTGCATACCACATTTTTGTCGTTAATTGAAGTATATGTTTTTACAGACCACAAATAACACAAATTAATGAATAAATAGTAGATAAGCGAGTTTTTTTGCGATATCTCGAAGAATTAAGCAGCTAGAATTTAAATGTTAACAGCCTTATGACCTTTGATCAATAGCAAGTCAAACTGCATTTCGTGTTTTTCAACAATGTTAAAGAAACTTATTTTATTAATCAAAACAAGAAATACCCCCAAAAAGCTGTTTTTCGCTATTTCTCGCGAAAGTGAGCAGCTATAATTTTTTTGGGGGCAGTTTTAATTTCTTCCAGCATGTTCAAATCAAACTGCTTACCACTTTATTTTATCATTTCTAAAGAACCGGGTTTAAAATATAATAATAAAAAAAAAAATATATATATATAATTACGCGATATCTCGCGAAATTTAGCACCTAGAATTTTGATGTCAACAGCTGTGTGACCTTTGATCAACCACAAGTAAAACTGCATACCATGTTTTTATGAAATTTTAAAAAATCATATATGAAGATAAAAACAAAAATAAAAACAGCAAAAAAGTAATTTCGCGATTTCTCGCGAAATTGAGAAGATATGATTTCGCTGTTAACTGTGTTGTAACATGTAAATAAATACAATTAATACTGCATACCCAGTTTTTGAAGATATTTAAAAAACTTCATTGTCAAAATTTTAGAAAATACAAAAACACTAATTTCGCGATATCTCGCGAATGCGATCAGCTACGATTTCGCTGTTAACAGTTTTGTGACATTTATTCATGTAGAAATCGAACTGCGCTTACACTTTTCGTCGACACTAAAGTTCAACCTGAACATCGCTGAGGCTCACCGTGTTTAGTATATAAAAAAACACGTTTTTTTGGTACTTTTTATAAAGATTCGGTACTTTTTATAAAAAAGTAATGTTTTTTTTTAATTTTTTATAAAAAATTTACCTCAAATATGTTTTATGATGTAATTAAAGATTTTTGTTCGTTAATTAAGCCATGTTCAATATTTTTGTGACTACACTGTGCAACAAATTTGGGGTCTTCGAGCGTATCTTGAATGGGGGAAAAAGTGAAAGTATACCAATAGATGACCAAAACCCCCGAAGGGTTATGAAAACTAAGCTCGAGTTCTTTTTTATGGACCACTAAAGTTTTGAATTTTTTTTTCAATGCAATTGGAATAAGTCAAAAAAAAAAGTATTAAATCTAATTCTGAAGCAAATAATGCTCAAAAGCAGAAAAGAACTGCCATCAAGTTTCAGTGAAGTCGTCTCTATTGTTACCTCAGAATAAGATTTAATACTTTTTTTTACTTAATTAAAACGCCTTAAAAAAATTTGAAAATATCAGTAGGCCATAAAAAATAACTCGAGCTAAGTTTTTAAAACCCTTCGGGGGTTTTGGTCTACTGTTGGTATACTTTAGTTTTTTTTTTTTTTGGTCCCATCCAAAATACAAAATCGTGTTGCACAGTAGCTAGTCCCAAAAATGATTTTCATGGAATAATTTTGGTTCACCAGTGCATTTAAAAAAAAATCGAAATTTTTGGCAATATTGAACTTTAAATTTTCATAATGTTACTCAAACAAGTTCAAAACGGTACTTTTAGTCATCCTGTTCTTTTAGTACCATTTTAAGCCACTTAAAAATAAAAACTAAAAAAAAAATTTTTTACTTGTTTTTGCAGCAAAAATTACATTAGTGGATTAAATTTTGTCATGCAAACATTTTTCCCATAATGTAGGCCACATTCCTCAAATTTTGACACACCAATTATGTCAAAAAAAAAATATTTTTTGGACAAAATGGCCTCTTTTCGGAATTTCGCTTGGTAATAGATAACAATAATTGTAATAAAAAATTACATGATAATGGGAAAAATAATCCAAAAAAATTTGGAGCCTGTCTATGCCTCCCAACCATCGGTTTTAGTTCGAATTTTGTCAAAAAAATATTTCATGTTTAGAACATTAAGAGAAAAATGTTTAAAAATTTTCATGAAATAATTTTGGTCCACCTGTGAATTTTAAGAAAAACATTCGAAGGTTTTGGCAATATTGAACTTTAAACTTCAACCGGTTGTAGGTAGGCAAAGACAGACTCCAAATTTGTTTCCATAGCTTTTGCCATCATTAGTTTTTTTGCTATTACCTTAAATTTAATTTTTCGGGACAGGCTATTGCACAGTGTTATTTTTTTTATAAAAAGCTTCAAAATAGTGATACTACTACTACTTATTATAAAAAGTACCAAAATAGTACTTTTTTATAAATAGTACCAAAAAAGTACTTTTTCATAAAAAGTACCAAAATAGTACTTTTTCATAAAAAGTATCAAAATAGTACTTTTTATAATTATTTTTCGTAAATAAGTAGCAATATAGTTAGGCTGACCATTCGTACTGATTTGATCAGTACGTGTACTGATTTTTGATCATGTGTACTGATCAAAAACGTTGTACTGATTTTTTGAAATAAGTATGTACTGATTGTACTGATTTTTGAACATTTTACATAAAAAATAATTTGAAAATTAGTTTAGAGTTCGTGAATCAAGAATTAACGCAAAAATGTATCTGAGCATGTGGTTATTTTGATCATCCTAAATTTATATGAAATTGCGCACAGAATCTTTGATGTTTTCTATAGGGAAAATTATAATAAGACGATGGATTTTTTTTATATTTTTAGAAAACAATATGTAAATTGCATGAATTCTAATGTCATCAAAGATTATTTCAAAAAGCGCTTAGAAAATCAGGGCCGTTAAAAAAAACACGTGCATATAAGTTGGGAAGTTTTCTTAAACGAAAAGTTGTCAAAATCTGAGGGATTTTCTTATTCTTAAAACCTGTGAAATTTTGTTATATTTTCTGCTGTGAAACGACCAAAACATTCAAATGAAGTCGTTTAAAGTCAACTAAATTTTCTGAAAAATTACGAAAACAGTGGTTTTTAATATATGTTTTTTAACAGTTTTTTTCGCAGTTGTTTTTAACAGTTGTTTTTACTCAAAATACTTGGGGTCAAGTTAGTTTAAAAAGCTTCAGGCCCTATAAATCCCCGGGACCTGATGGTATAATCCCGGCTGAGTTGCAGCAAGTGTCGGACTATATAGCCCCGTTGCTGTATAATCTATACACAGCATGCATCAACTGGTCGTATATTCCTTTGAAATGGAGGATACCAGAGTCATATTTATCCCGAAGGCTGGGAAAAGTTCCCACACAGCTCCGAAGGATTTCAGACCAATTAGTCTGTCTTCTTTTTTGTTAAAGACAATGGAAAGAATGATAGACTCATATTTGCGTAGAGTGATTGACCCGAGGTTGCTTTCGACAAAGCAACATGCATACAGCAAGGGACGATCAACGGAAACAGCTCTTCATGAGCTCGTTGGTACCATCGAGAGATCGCTTTCGGTAAAGGAGTACACTATGGTGGCCTTTCTTGATATTGAGGGGGCTTTTATGACATTATGTCATCCCAGAATCGATAATATTGGCATTGTCTGGTCTGGGAGTAAAGCATGAAATCGTTTTAATGGTGGAAAACCTACTTGCCAATAGACGTATAACGTCTGAATTGGGAGTGTCCGTCATATCTCGATTTGTCAATAGGGGCACACCACAAGGAGGTGTTCTTTCGCCGCTTCTTTGGAACCTGGCACTGAATTCAATGCTACTACCTCTAGAAGCACGTGGTTGTCATGTTGTCGCATATGCTGACGATGTCGCGATAGCGGTAAAGGGGAAGCATCTGCCAACATTGCCGGACATTCTTCAGGGTTCTCTGAAAGATCTGTCTAAATAGGCAAGAGACTGTGGTCTAGGAGTTAATCCTAGTAAAACAGAGCTTGTTTTGTTTACAAGGAAAAATAAGATTCCTGCTTTTGATCCTATTTCTCTGGACGGTACTGCAATCAGCTTCTCAGATGAAGCCAAGTATCTTGGAGTATTTCTAGATAGGAAGCTGAATTTCAGGCGTAATATTGAGGAACGGGTGAGAAAAGCAACGATTGCTTTGTATTCCTGTTAAAGGGCCATTGGAAAACGATGGGGTTTTAGCCCTCAAGTCGTTCATTGGATCTATACAGCGGTGGTGCGTCCAATTTTGCTGTATGGAATCATTGTCTGGTGGCCTGCTTTAGAAACAAAAGCGAACTGTGTCTTTATCACGAAGGTACAGAGAATGGCGTCGATGTGCATCACTGGTGCTCTTCGTACTACACCTACGGCTGCATTAGAAATCCTCCTTCACCTGATACCCTTGGACATATTGGGTAGGTAGTATGCGGCTGCGTCGGCAATTCGACTTAATAGCACGCTGCAATGGAGGAGCAGCGATTGTGGTCATAGCGCGATCTTGAAAAAGATAACAATACCACAAAATGTGGACTGTGCTCCCTCTTTGAGACTCTTTGAGCGCCACTTTACCACTATGATACCATCCAGGGAGTCTTGGATGGGGGATACTCCGGGTAGTGGAGCTACCATAAATTTTTACACAGATGGATCGAGGCTGCACGAATAAGTGGGCTTTGGAGTCTATTCGGAAGAGCTGGGTTGAGCCTGGCTCGTAGATTGCCAGATCATTGCAGTGTTTACCAGGCAGAGATGCTGGCAATAAATGAAATGGCTGACTGGTTGAGCTGCAATGTCTTGTCTACAACCGCAGTTAACATCTATACTGACAGTCAAGCCGCGGTCAAGTCCCTGGATTCAATGTTTCTGAAAACAAGATCTGCCCTTAAATGCCGCACGTCTTTAAATGAGATGGCCAAGCAGTTTAACATACGACTCATATGGGTCCCAGGGCACAGAGACATTCCAGGGAATTGCAAAGCCGATGAGCTTGCAAGACTAGGAACTACCTTACAGGTTCCAACAGAATTGGAATGTGTTGGTATGCCTCTAGAAACTTGCAAGAAAAACCTACGGCTTTGTTCTGCGACGGAGACTAATCAAAGATGGGCAAATGGATGGACGTGCGAGACAACACGACTGATTTGGCCTTCTCTTAATCAGGGGCGCACAAGTGAGCTGATATCGCTTCCAAGAGGAGAGATTTTGACGGTGGTTTCTATAATTACCGGACACTGTCTTATAGGGAAGCACGCAGAGCGGTTAAATGTGCCGTCGAATGACTTTTGCCGAAGTTGCATGGATGAAGAGGAGTTGGAAACTATCGAACACTTTATTTGCCATTGCCCGGCACTTTCTGGTCAGAGACTTGCTTCACTGGGATCTAGGGAGCTGTACGATCTTTCTGATTTGTTGGATGTCAAAATTCAACATCTAAGGAGTTTCATAAGAAGCTCAAACTGGTTTAACGACAGGGACTAGTAGGGAAACCTATTACGGTCCCGTGGTATCACAATGGACCTCAGAGTCTACGTGTGTTGACGTAAAACGTCAGCAGCCACTTACAACCTAACCTAACCTAGTTTAACCGACATTTTTTGAGTGTTGAAAAAACATCAGTGTTTTCCCGTAGAAAAAATTTTTTAGAGAGTTTTTTCTAGAAAATAAACATAAAAACTTGGGCGTACTGATTTGAGCTCAGAAAAAAATGGTCACCCTAAATATAGTACTTTTTCATGAAAATTACCAATAAATTTCTTATTTATAAAAAGTACCGGTATAGAACTTTTTTATAAAAAGTACCAATATAAGTAGTACTCTTTTATAAAAAGTACCAATATAGTACTCTTTTATAAAAAGTACCAAAATATTTTTTTTTAGAAAAAGTATCTTTTTTACCACAATATAAATTTTTTTTTAAAAAGTCCTTTATAAAAACGTATTTTTTTAAAACTTTTTATAAATATTAGGAATTTTTATAAAAAAGTAATATTTTTTTACTTTATAAAAAAAAAAAATAACTCAAATTTGTTTCACAATGTAATTAATTCAACATTTTTCTCATTATTCCGCATTCATTACACCCACCGACACAAAAGAAAAAAGTCATTAAACACGAACTGGATAACATACGTTTGAAACTAGAGACTAAATGTAGTAAAACTGCATTTACAGGTTTTCATTTCGTGATCCTGTTTCCTTTTAAAAGGACTTCAAAATTTTAGAGGACTAAATTATACAAAATATTTTTGTAATATTTTTAATTATCCTAGGATGCCACAAGTGGTAGCAAATGAAAGAGGAAGATCTTCCCTAATTTTCCTAATTTATTATTTTTACGTATCAGGAAAAAGGAGGTAAGTTACGTCCTTTCAAAAATGTATCCATCAATATATATTAAAATTTTCAACAACATATTTTGATGAAGTTTTTAAAGGACTTTATTCACATGGAAAAATTAGGGGAGATTCTCCTCTTTCATTTGCCATCAACAGTGTCATCCTAGAATAAGTAAAAATATTACAAAAATACTTTACAAAATGTATCCTTTAAAACTTTGAAGTCCTTTTAAAAGAAAACAGAATCACGAAATGAAAAACTGCAAATGCAGTTTTATTCCATTTAAACTCTACTCTAAGAAGTATATCATCCGGTTCATGTTTAATTAGGGCTGTCAATCCCGAAATCCCGGGATTTTTCTCATAAAATTAATCCCGAATCCCGGAATTTTTAAGCTTAAATCCCGGGATTTTTGAAATATTAAAAATGTATGAGAATTTATTTTTAAAAATACAACTGTTCAATTATTGTTACATTTACACAAACAAATTAAAACTAAAACTGTTTTTTTAATTTTATCGTAGCTAATTTTTCTGAGCTGAGAATTCTACCGAGGCTTGCTGAATAATAGTCCAAAGCACTGACCATTAAGCCACAGTCACGGAGCCCTTTGACCAAAGTTTGCAGGTTTTGGCGAAAATATTCCAAAAAACCGAAACTTTGATCGAGGGGCGCCACGGGTAAATTTAATCCGACTGGCCTCTAATTTGTACCACATAAGTTTTAGGCGCAGGAGAATAAAAATTTTTCCGGTCGTTCATAATTGGATGAAAAACTTTTTTTATACTAAAAAATGCAAGTCTAATGTATTATATTATTACTTTTCTCCTTTAAATGTTTTTATAATTTTAAATTTTCTTTAAATTAGTTTTTAAATTATACAGTGCTAAAACCAAAATCGGAATGGGATGAAACCAAAAGCAAATAAAATTTTCCATAACAAACCCCTCAAGGCCTTTTTTAGTTCATTGCTAAATATTTAATAATAATAATTACTTGAAAACTGCATAAGTTGCGTATGCTTAATTTTTTAATTGCCTTTAAATAAAAATCAGAATAATTAGAAATCATTTTTTAATAATTTCGTTGTAGCGAAATCGACCCAAGGGTTTTCGTGGGAATCAAACCTACGAGTCCCTGCTTAATATGCTAGCACGCTACCAACTAACCCACAGTAGCCCCCTTAATATGTACAATAAAATTGAAACATAAAGAGTCTACTATTTTTTTACTTTTATAATCAAAGAAATTTAATCACGAAAAATCCCGGAATCCCGAAAAATCCCGTGATCCCGAAAAATCCCGGGATCCCGGGATTTCGATTTTCAAATCCCGAATCCCGGGATTTTAAAAAACCGATCCCGTTTGACAGCCCTATGTTTAATATTGGGTGTCGAGCGGTGTTATTATTTTGGGTAAAAATTATTTCAACAATTTTATCCCTTAGAGCAGCGGTTACCAACCTATGGTACGCGTACCATATTAATTATTGATTAACCTTTCAATCAATGCTGGTTCCGCATCTGGCTTCCAAAGTTTTCCATAACGTCAGGTTTTTAAGAAAGTTGACAAAATAGGTATTTTTGTGCAATTTAGCATTTTTTGGTATATTTTTATATAATATTTTGAAATCTGACCACTTGTTTTCGATTAACCTTTGGTGGTTCCCAAATTTTTCTATGATGTCAGGTTTTTGAGAAAATTTATGTCAAAGTTCTAAAAAAAAGTGTTTTAGGCATTTTTGATAGAGTGGAATTTTAAAAAAATTAAAAACAGTATATTTCCGCCCCATGTGATGAGTTTTTGGGACTTTTTTAATAGTTCAAAAAACAACCGTTGTTTTAAATTTTTGGTATAGAATCGACTGGTAAAATCAGATTTGTAGAGTCCGACCGAGACCGGTTTTTGAGGCCGAACCGAAACCGAACCGAATATTCTGCCAAAAAAGAAATATTCGGCCGAAACCGAGCCGAAACCGAACCGAAACCGAAACTTAAAAAAAATAACAGCCTGGCATAAATAAAATTATTAAAAATTTTTTAAGGATAAATTTACAGCACTTAATGTTTTTAAACCATCGGAATTGTTTGTATTAATTAAAAAAAATATATTTTTTAAATAATTACAAAAAAAAATCATTTTAAATAAACCTAAAAAATGTACATTTGTAGATTAAACAAAAAAAAATATTTGAACTGTAACAGTATTACATTTATTGGACAACCTAGTAACATTTTTTTTAGTGAACAAAAACAAGTGTAATGAAACACGAAATTAAAAAATTCAATGACTTTTTTTATATATTTTTTAAAATAGAAAAAAGTTTCGGTTTCGGCTAATATTCGGCCAAAATTTTGCCGAATACCGAATAGAGGCCGAAACCTCATTATTCGGCCGAAACCGAGACCGAAACCGAATATTCGGTCGGACTCTACAGATTTGCAACATTTTCTGCCGTTTTTGCTCTGCAGAAAAATCAGCTCAAAATCCACGTTTTCAGATGCATTGAACCACCCCAAGGAGCGAACATTTTTCCAAAAAAATACCACCATTGTTTTGAACTCCCCTAAATCCTTCCAAAAAATTATAATACCCACAGATCAAAAATTTCAAAATTAACTCTAACATTTATATGTGTAGCTTTTTAACGAACACAAAAAACTCGTTAGGGGTACGCGGCTGATAAAATTAAAAATTAGGGGTACGCGAGCCAAAAAGGTTGGTAACCGCTGCCTTAGAGGATTAATTTTTGAAAACCTTGAAATTCTGAAATTAATTTGCGACAGTTGTTATGTAAATTGCTATGCTACATAGCAAATAGTTTTTAGCAAAAAATATTTTTAATTGTGGTTTGTGTCACAGTTCAATATTATTGTTATAGTTGCAATTTTTCTAAAAAAAAAAATGCATTTATAAAATTGTTTTGGTTTTTCATTTTAAACAATAAACATTATTATTATTTCTATGTAGGATTTTTTTTTTTTTATTTATTTTTAAAACACAAGAAACTCACCATTATTCCTGTACTAACAGCGATACCACGTCCACAATATGTATTTGGTACAATATCACCAAAACCAACACTTAAAAATGTTATTGCTATCAGCCACATTGCATTCAAAAGATTTGCATGTTCTTCATCATGAAACCTAAATTATCGTGTTTTTTTTTGTTTGTTTTCAATTTATTGTTATCGTTAACGATATCGTTTTTTATTTATGCATGCGTGCGAGAAATAGTTGGTCGTTTTTTTTTTTAAATTTTATATTTTTGGTTGAATGGTTGATTCAATAGTTGTTTGTAGTGGCAGTAGAAGTAGTAGTAGAAGTAGTTGCAGTAGTAGAAATACAAAACAGAGGTACACACGGTTGGAGCAGAGTTTTTCAAATTGTTTGGTTTTCGTTTTATGATTTTTTTTTTTTCATTAAATTTATTATTTTTTGTAACGTTTTGAGAAAGAGAAAAAAATGAAATAAAAGAAAAAAAAAATAAAAGTGATAATAAATTAAATTATAATGCAATAGTTATTAACTAACTACTAGTATTATATATGTATTTAGTTACTTTACTTTCATAGTTTTTTTTTTGTTTTTAATTTTTTAATATAAATATAAGAAAGTTTATATATATAGAGTTTTTCAAAACAAAAAAGAGTATAGAGAGATTTAGATTTTAATATTCTTAAACTTTTAATACAATCATATTTAAAGGCACTACTAAAAATTAATGTTATCTTAGAAAATTAATTTAATATGTTTTAAAAATTGGAATCATGTTAAAATGATTGAATTCGTTCCGTTTTATGAACAAATTCATAAAATTTATTAACTTTTATAAACTTTTATGAATAAATCATAATATGTGAAATTTTAGAACTATTTAACATTTTTTCATAAATACTATGAAAAGGATCAAAAATTTAATGAAAAAGTTCATAATTTTAATGTATTTGTTCATAAATTCTATGAATTTCGTTTATTGGCAAATATTTTTTTTTTCTGTGTACATAATATTTATATGTGTGATAAAAATATATACGTAATATTTAAAGTAGATTTAATTTAACGGATATTGGTTCTTTTCAAAACTTGAGTTTTTGGGAGTTGTAAGTCGTATACAACCTTAATATGAACAAATTTTAATCAGATATAAACTAATACATACGCAACATTTTATAATTCAGATTTTTTTACTTGAAAGATAAACTTTCGTTATATTTTAAAAATTTTATAACTTAAAATTTGGTCAATTCCAGAATTTTCAGGGTTGCCACTTAATTATGGGATGCTTTTAAAAGGACAGGCTGCAAAAACAAAAACCTCTAAAACGATTATGATGTTTTTTTCTTGATTTGTAGATTATTAAATTCTCTAGTACTTACCGTGGCCCTTAGACCTGTTCTTAAATACAAAGGAAAATTTCAAAACTTCTCATTCTAACATTAATGGACTCACAAGGGAAGTCTCCCTAGTGTCACCCGCGGACCTTTATGGAATTGGTTTTATCTTGTAGAGCAGAAAAAATGAATGGACACATATTTTTTTTAGCGGCCTAAATTCATATTTAGGGGGTAAAAAGGAGGGGGAAGACAAGGCAATTTTTCAGTTTTTTTCGTTAATCTCCTATATTATGCAAAGAAACCTACACTCAAAAAAATAACTTAGTCAAAATATTAGTAAAAGGTGTTGTAATTTACTTCAACCAAACTTTAGCAAAAAATGTTGTAAAAATTTAACTTTTACAGTTTTTTTTGGCATTTTACTATTGGTAAAATACAACAATTTTTTGGTACTTTTACTATATTTTCTTGCTAGTTTTTTTTTTTTATTTTACTATAATTTTAGCAAAAATATTAGTATTTTCCTTAAAGAAATGGTAATACTTTTTATTTTTTTTTTTCTTAGTTTTAAGAAAAAAAATTGTTTAAAGTGTTCTAGTGTGAAAAAAAAAAATCATTCTGCTGCTGTTAAAAGTCCAGCTGCCAAGAAGAAGGCAAAAGATGATGCTGCTAGCACCATAGACGGTATTTATACACAGCCTCTTTTTGCTTGCAATAAAGTCTTACAACTTTTTTTTGCTGGCAAACGGGGGTGAGAATCATAGAAGAAGGGAAACAGAATTCATTATGTTTTTTCTACCCCGTTTCTTTTCACCCCCGTTTGCCCACAAAAAAAATGCAAGACTTTATTGCAAGCAAAAAAAGGCTGTGTATAAATACCGTCATAGCAAAGTAGCCATCCATCAACTGAATGTGCGCTCAAAAATAGGCTACACAATTTTTAGTATTTTTTACCATATTTTTTGCTAATTTTACCATATTTTTTGCTAATTTTATATGAAAATTTTTTAAAATTTGCCACCTAAATTGTTAATAAAAAGTTGATAATTTTGAAAAATTATTTTTTTAAAATTTTAACACGTACTTAGATATCTAATCTTCAATATCAAAAATTTTTTTTTTGTATTTTTTTTAAATACATGTGAAAAAAATTAAAAATTCGAAAAAAAATTCTTGATTTTTTACAAATTTTACGTGAAAATGTAAGAAATTTCTTGCGTAGACTACTACGCAATTCTCATTTGTTCTACTTAAGCTAAAAAAATGACGCAAAAAAATAAAAAAAGTGAAGTGTTGTTCTTTAAATTTTTTGTTTAAAGTGTTTAAGTGAAAAAAAATCATTTTGGATTTTGATGTTGTTGGAAGTCCAGTTACTGCAACTTCAAGTGCTGAGAAGAAGGCAAAAGAAAATGCCATCAAGCCGAAGAAACCATCCAACAACTGAAGTAATAGTTGATGCTGCTATTACTACATTTTTAGTATTTTTAGTATATTCACCAAATTTTAAATCAACTACTAATCAGAGAAAAAAAATTACTAAATAAAACAGTTTTTTTTACCAAATTACAAATTTTTTTTATCTATTTCAATTTTACCATTTTTTTTGGTAATTTTACCATATTTTTTGATAATTTTACAAGGTTGATTTTTTACAAAAATAAAATGGTATTCTTGTAATTTTACCATTTTTTTCCTAATTTTTTGATTAGCAAAATGGTTTTGCTAATATTACCAAAATTTTTGCAACGTCAAAATTTTTTTTGCTAATTTTAACCATTTTTTTTGCTAGTTTTACAATATTTTTTTTGAGTGTAGTCATGTTACATACCAAATGAAAGGTCTTTAGAAAACCTATCCACGTGTGCTAAGAACGTGTCCAAACATGCAAAACTTTTCGTCTTATTGAGTAAAATTAACCATTTTTTTTGCTAGTTTTACAATATTTTTTTTTTTGAGTGTAGTCATGTTACATACCAAATGAAAGGTCTTTAGAAAACCTATCCACGTGTGCTAAGAACGTGTCCAAACATGCAAAACTTTTCGTCTTATTGAGTAAAATAACAAAATTTTATGACATTTTCGTTAATAAGTCGAAAAATATTAACTTCTTTGGCCCGTTGTTAGCACCACGAGATAGGTATTTTTAATACCATTAATCTGATACCACACATGCCTATATTAGTTTTGTTTAAATAGGCGTAAATCGTAAAAAACTGAAAAAGGTCAAATCGACCCCCCTAAAAAAATGAGTTTGGGCCGTTAAAAAAAATACATGTCGAATTAATTTTCGTTCTTAACAACATACCCAAATTTCATGAAGATCGGACGGTGACACCAGGGAGACTTCCCTTGTCAGTTTTATTTATTAGTATCTAAAAACTAAAAATTCAGAATTTAGGGACAATCGTATATGGGGAACACTTTTGGTCTTTAGAAAAAAAAAAAAAAAAAATAATTTAAACTTACTTTATCAAATAAATAAAAAAAAATTAATTTTGTATTTGCAATTATCATTCTAGCCAGCCATACTTCCCCAGACCATAAGACCCTAATATTTTTGGATGAGAAAAAAAAATCCAGTTAGCCTTAATTTTTATCTTCATATGTTTAAGACCAAATGAAATGATAACACCGTCCGACAGCCAATATTAAACATGAACCGTATGATTTACGTCTGAAAGTAGAGATCAAATGGTGTAAAACTGCATTTACAGTTTTTCATCTTGTGATCCTGTTTCCTTTTAAAAGGACTTCAAAGTTTTAAAGGATACATTTTGTAAAATATTTTTGTAATATTTTTACTTGTTCTAGGATGACACTTTTGACTGCAAATGAAAGAGGAGAATCTCCCCTAATTTTCCATTTTTCTATTTTGTCATATCAGGATAAAAGGATGTAAATAAAGTGAATTGAAAACTTTATCGAAATATTTTGTTGAAAATTTTAAATGATATTGAAGGATACGTTTTTGAAAGGACGTAGCTTACCTCCTTTTTCCTTATATGTAAAAATAATAAAATATGAAAATTTGGGGAGATCCTCCTCTTTTATTTGCTGTCACTAGTAGCATCCTAGGACAAGTATAAGTATTAAAAAAATATTTTATAAAATTTAATTCTCTAAAACTTTGAAGTCCTTTTAAAAGGAAAAAGAATCACGAAATGAAAAACTGTAAATGCAGTTTTACTACATTAAGTTTCTAGTTTCAAACGTATATTATTCAGTTCGTGTTTAACGACATTTTTTTATTTTTGTCGGACGGTGTAATTTGCCCATCAATTGAAAATCAGGGGGAAAAAAAATTTTCTCATTTAAAAAATTACTGTACAATGGTTTGGGGAAGTATGTATAACTTGGCGAATTTTCTTCCGATTTCAGTGTTTTTGGGCTGGTTAGAAATATAATTTTATGAAAAATATAATACAATTTTTAAACATTTGAAAAACGATGCTTAAAATTCAAATTATTTGTAAAATCTGAAAAAAAAATATTTTTTTCCATAAATCACTTTTACTAATTTTTGACCAATATTCGGCACGTGTTTGCTTTATCCGATTGCCCCAAATTTATTATGTATTATTTTTATATGATAATGAGTAAAATTGGACCCATCCAAGTGGTAAAAACGAATATTGATTTTTGTTGAAGTTATTCTAAAGTCAACTTAAAAAATTAAAAAAATTAACTTTTTTTTTGTTTTTTTTTTTTTTTAAATTAACTTTTTGTTTTTCAGTAAAAATAAGGTCAAAATATAAAAAAAACGGCAAAAATATGTACTAGAAAATGTAATAATCTACAAATAAAAACAATCATCAAAATCGGCTCAGAAGTTTTTGCTGTACAACTGTAGATGATTTTTTCCGATAAAAAAAGTATTCATCAAATTTTTTAGTAATAAAATTTTAAAAATTATATATTAAAAAATTTGTCTGTTTTGAGGGCTTTGTCCACAAAAAATGAAAATGCCTTATCTCGAGAAGGCAATTTGATGCAAATTTTCTGATGACAGATTCGTGTTAAGGAGGCTTTAGAAAATGTACTTTAGAAGTCTGTGCAAAAAAAGTTGATTTTTGTAAAGTAGTGTTATTAAAATGCATTAAAATGGTCAACTGATAAACATTTCATAAAAAAACGGAATAACGCTAAAAATGTGAATCGCCCATTCCATAAAATATTGCCCATTTCATAAGATATAGCCCATTCCTTTAGATATTTTTCACAATATCATGAACTATTGCATGAAACCCCCTACTGAAATGAAGATAAGTGTTGGATGTTCAGAAAAATTTTTAGGGGTTTAATGGCTCTGGAGGAGTCAAATGTATGACCAACCTCCAATAGTTTTTTAATCCAAACATTTTTTCAGAACATACTTACTACCCATCTATCTTCAACCATTAAGGTGGTCCCCATCAAAGCTTTTTATTTTTTACTTTTTTTTTATTCAATCCGCTTCTACCGCTCCAAGAGGGCCTCCTAGACGGGAAAAAAGTGAGACTGACCCTTATTAATTTTTACCCCCAACAGGCACGTACGCAGGAATTTATTTTGGGGGGGGCCAAAGATTTTTTTTAATTTCGTTTTTTCGCCTCAATGTTTTTGAGCCTAATTTTTTTTTTTGCATTTTTAGAAAACATAACATATATTTAAAACTTATGGTAAAAAGGAGTCGAATTATTTTTTTAAAAAAGTGAAAATTTATGCAACTTTTCTTCAAAACTTCTCAAATATACTTTACGCTTAAAAAATTAAAACTGTTTGACACATTTTTAAATTGTTCATATATTTTTTTTTTAGAGTTTTTGAATTATAAACCATATTTATGCTGAAAACTTCTAAGAGCATTTTTAGTATAGAAAATTCTCCGATTCTAAGATACGAATTATCGTAATAAAATCAAAGATTTTGAGAAATTTTTTGATAGAATGACTCCTTACATTGCCGGAAATTTTTTTAGTTTTACAGTTTTTGAATAAAAAAAATAGAATTCCAAGATATTTTAACCATAGAAAGATTTTTACTATTATAACGATTTAAAACATTTTTTTTTCATAGACATTTTTTGAACAGAAAAACTCTTAAACTCTGAGAAATTTTTCGTGTAGAAAAATTCTCAGATCATAAGACATTTTTCGTATATAAACTTTCTTAGATTCTAAGACATTTCTCGTATAGAAAAAATCTCAGGTTCTACGAAAAAGTCGTTTGATTTTGAGACATTTTGCTTATAGAAAAATTCTCAATTTTTCCAACATTTTTCTTATAGAAAAATTCTGGGTAATTTTTCGTACAGAAAACCTCCCAGATTCTAAGACATTTATCGTATAGAAAAAGTTCAAAGCTTTCGAGACACTTTTTATTATAAAAATTTCAGACTCTGAGACATTTTTCGTATTGGAAAATTCTGATATTCTCTGAGACATTTTTCGTATTGAAAAATTCTCAGATTCGGAAACATTTTTCGTATTGAAAAATTCTCAGATTCTGAGACATTTTTCGTATGGTGAATTTTTCTATACGAAAAATCTCAGATTTGTATAGAAAATTTCTAAGATCCTGAAACATTTTTGTATAGAAGAATCCTCAGATTTTAACACATTTTTCGTACAGAAAAATTTCTTGCTAAGAAAAATATCTCAAATTTGTATAGAAAAATTCACAGATTCTGATACATTTTTCCTATAGATTTTTTCGATTCTGAGTCATTTTTCGTAACGAAAAAACTCAGATTAAAGACGTTTTTTGTATAGACAAATTCTTTGATTCATAAATATTTTTCGTATAGAAAGTCTGAAAAAATTATTATAATATTAAAAAATCTCTTATCCATTTGTTGAATGTGAAAATTTACAGATTCTGAGACATTTTTGTAAAGAAAATTTTTTAAATTCACTATATTTTTTGTCGTTAAAAATTTTTTATTTTGATATAAAAAAAAAATCTAACACTTTGATTAATTTTTTGTGTAAAAAAGTTCCAGATTCAGAGAAGATGTTTCGATTTAAAAATTGTCAAATTTGGTTAAACTTGGAATAACAAAATCTTCAAATTAGTGTAGAGGACACAATTTTCACAGCATATGCTTTAAAACATTATTTTCCAAAAAAAAAAATCTCAAACCCTTTAAAAAATTTCGTAAAAAATCTCCGTTTTCACCAAAACTGTACCATTTCAAATTATATTTTTGAAGTTATCATTTAGTTATCTAAAGACATAAAATATATTTTTAAATATCAAAATTTTTCCAGCAAAACTTACAATCGAAAATTTTTGATAGTAAATTTTTCGATTGAAACTTTTCGATAGTAAATTTTTCGATAAAAAAATTTTAAAACTAAATTTTTCTATAGAAAATTTTCGATGGTAAATTTTTCTATATCACAAATTTAGTCAAATGTGCAATTACCTTTTTGAGGTGCCCTATTCACTACCGTAAAAGTTTACGAATTTTTTAAATTTTTTTCAATCAAAAATTTTTATTGTATGTTTTCAGTATTTTGAAATTTTCATAAAAAAACCCTTCGTTAGATTAGAGATAAATAAAAAAAATAATACTCAGCCTATTTTTGTTAACAAACGTATATTTTGTAGTGCAATGTCTTAAAATTTGTATATGGCCAAGTCATTTTGGGGGGGGCCCGGGCCCCCAGGGCACCCCCCCTGCGTACGTGCCTGACCCCCAACATTTTTTCTGAATATACCAACAACTTATCTCCATTTTATAAGGGTGTTGTCATGCAATATTTCATGATAGTATTGGATATATTTAAAGGCAATATCTTATGAAATGGACGATACATAATTTTAGGGTTATCCTGTTATTTGATGACATTTTTTTCGTTTGACTATTTCAATGCATTTATACAATTTAAATAATTTAAATATCATAAATTCGTATGTTTTCGTAAAAAATCCCAAAAAAAACGAAGTTTTTTCTCATTAAAAAGGACAAAAAAGGGGGTAATCCCTTAAAAAAATATTTTTTTTTTTGGTTTTTGTCGGTTTTAAAATTTTTTCCCACTGGGGCGATAGCGAGGGCTTTTTGTGGATTTTTGTTGTTGTCAAAATCGACAAATTTTAGGGTACGGAGTGGTCTTCATTAGCTAATTAGGGTGCCCAAACACGTTCAGATTGTTTTGGTATGTTGATAAGAGTTATTTAGCTTGACCGTGGCTACAATTTTGCCAAATAATGTAAGGGAAAATTTAACAGTCCCTGTAAGTGATGCTGAAAAAAGTGAAAGAACTATATATTTTTTTATTTTTTCAAAAAAGTAAAAAAAAAAAAAATTTGTTTAGCATTAAATGCTAACAGAATTTGTTCAACGGATTATAAGCCATATTTTTACCAAATATAGTACTTATACGATAGCACCAACTCTGATTAAGCTCAGATTTGGTGCTATTTTTATCAGATCTACAATCTATGAGTATTTATTGTGCCGACCCTAGCATATTAAAGCGATCACTCCAATATATTTTCTTAAATAGGACTTAAGGAAAACCTGGATATACTTTCGGATAGATCAGATTAGGATGAAGGTGGGCCATCTGTGGACACTAGGAGCACAAACTGGTATACTGACGGATCTAAAATTACCTTTTGAGTGGGAGCTGGTATTTACGGTCCAAACGGATCTCCAAACCCATGGGTAGGTGGCCCACAGTTTTTCAGGCTGAGATTCAGACTATAATAAATGCACTAGAGTTAATATTGCAAGAGGTAGCACTTCAAGCGATGTCTTGGAAATTTAAATCGAACATGGCACTGTATTGTTTTAATTAGTGCCTACGGTCAGTACCGGGAATACCGGTATTCCCGGTTCTCGGTATTACCGGGAAATGGTACCGGTTTCCCGGATCTTAATCCATTCCCGGTATTCCCGGGAATACCGATATTCCCGGTTCCGGTTCTGACGGTATTCCCGGGACTACCGGTATGTAAATTTTGTATAATTTTGTACCATTAAAATTTCTTCTTTGCTTTTACAAAAAAAAAAAAATCAAAACATGTGAAAAACACCATTTCTATGTTATTTTTTGAATTTAAGAAAAAATAGTTACATGATTTTTAAATAATTTTACAAACACAACTAAATTTTTCTGAAATACTACTGATTAAATAGTGTAATTTAAATATTTTATGGTATAGTATTTTTTTGGCTTTTGAGAACCGGTACCAGGATCAGAACCGGGAATACCGGTATTCCCGGGAATATATCAAGAACCGGGAAACCGGTACCAGAACCGGGAATACCGGTATTCCCGGGAACCGGGAAATGGGGGGCACTAGTTTTAATACATCTACACGGCCAACACAAAAAGCCACACAACTGCCCGGAGTTGCACAAAAAATACGCTCCCTAGTATTTTTTTCAAACATACCTAAGCTGAATCTCCACTCTCTAAAGGGGCTTCCATACAAAGAAAACAAAGTTAGTGCACTCAAAAAAATACGTTAGATTTACTAATTTTTTTTTGCTAATGCTAGTTAGCTAACTTTTAGCAAATTTTTAGTTGAGATTAGCATGTTAGCAAAAAATTCTTGTAAACTTCATTTAGCACATTAGCAATTTTAAACAAACTTTGAACTAATTTCTTTTGCTAAATTTGAAATTGAGTTGACAACATTATTACAAGATTTTTTGCTAATATTAGCAAAAATAAATAGTAAATTTTTTTTTATTTTCAGTAAACTTAAAATGGCGCTATCTCGGAAACTAAGCCAGATAGAGCAAAATGGAGGGCATTTTTGGTTCTTAGAATCACCATACATTCGCGGGTCCTCTTCACATGTGTGGACCCTAATGGGACCTAACTTTGGATCCAAAAAAGTTAGCATTCCCGAAAATTTTAAAATGCTCATATCTCGGTAAATATTGCCGACACAACAAAAAGTAGCTTTCAACACGTCGAACAAGACCGCAAAATAACCAAAAGCTCTCCGAGTAATATTTTTGAAGTTATCGTGTTTTTCAATTCTCAAGACCCTAGTGATCCCCTAAAATCACGTATCTCAAAAACTAAGCAAGGTAGAGCGAAACGGACACAAATTTTGGATCAAAAACTATGACGATGTTTAAGGAGCCTAACTAGGTCTAGGCCCATCGGGGTCTGGACCTATTGGGTCCGAACCCAATGGGTTCCTCAAATGTGTATGAACTAAGTTGAAATAAAAATTATTTCAGTTAACTAATTTTTAGCAAAACGTTGTTGCTAACTTTACCAAAAAAATTGTGGGTTCAAAATCAGCAAATTTTCTTGTAGGTTTACAAGTTTTTTTTTGCTAACTTTACAGTTTTTTTTTTGAGTGTGTACTCCTAACTCTAACTGTCCCAATGGAGGTGCCTATGGAGGAGTCGAATGTATGACCGACATATAGTTTTTCTATCCCAAAATTTTTTTAGAACAATACTTACCCTCTATCTTCAATCCTCAATGCGGTCCCCATACAACGTTTTTTTTTTTTTTACAACTTTATTTTAATAAATCCGCTTCTACCGCTCCAAGGGGGCCTCCTAGATGGGTAAAAAGTAAGACACCAACCTTTCTCAATTTCATAAAGGGGTTTCCATGCAATATTTCATGATTGTATGGGATATTTTTAAATGGGCTATATCTCATGAAATTGGCAATATCTTATGGAATGGACGATACATATTTTTAGCGTAATTCAGTTTTTAATGAATTTTTTTTAATTTGACCATTTTAATGCATTTACGTCAACAATTTAAATAATTTAAAAATCTTAAATTAGTAGATTTTTGTAAAAAGCCGAGAGCGCGACCTCTAAATATTATTTTAAAAATCCTAAAAAAAAAAACCGACATTTTTTTTTCATTAAAAGAAACAAATTAGGGGGGTAAACGCCCAAAAAATATTTTTTTTTTTTTTCGAGAGAGAATTGACTTTTAAGCTAAGATCCATTATCTCTAAAACAAACAAGAGCTACTTTTAGAAAATTCAAATTTTTTTTTCTGGGCACTCTGCTGTTGATGGTTGAAGTTTCTACTTATGTATATTTTGAGTAGGTTTTTTTCTAGGTCGAGGGCATTATTTCCTTTACTAATTAAACTTTTGATATTCTCATAGACTAATTTTCAAGAAAATTATTTTTCTGTTTTAAATTAAATTAATGTTGGTCGTTTTTTTGCAAGACTTAATCGACACGTGTTTCGGGATTTGCCAGATCCCATTGTCAAGATTATTTAGCAAAAATAAAAAAATCAGTATGTATGCCTGTTGTAATATTTGTTTGTTGGTACACTGCGAATCACATCAATAAGGAGTCGAGTTTTTCACTTTTTAATCGAATATATCTTTGCAAAGAATAAGCGGAAAAATATAAAAAAATGCACTGATAAAGACCACTTTCTAGCCAATAATATCAAATAATAACAATAATCAAAAGACTCAAAAAAATGTTTTAAAAAAATATTTTTCCGCAACTTGTTAAAAAAATCACTAGTTTTTTTGAATCACTTGAATAGGGAATTTTGGAATACAGACCACGTAGGACCTGAATCCAAATTGTAATGAATAGCAATCCCTCAAACAATAAAAACAAAACAGTTTTGTTTCGAATTTCAATTAAAATGGGACTCACAAAGCTCTTAGCTCTTCCGAAAAGGAAAAAGTACTGAAAAAGAGTTAAAGGACGTTGAAATCGCGAAAATAATAGTGAGGGAAAAAACTGTTACATGCAATTATCTAAATAACATTCAGAACTATGGAAAAAACATGAATGGGCGAACTAAAATGGCAACAATAGAACGATATCGACAAAAATTTTAAGTATTCCCCCAAATTCTACGCCGACATCTTTCAAAATTCTCAAAGAAAGTGGCGTTAATGCGAGTATTTGTACAGTCCGTCGCGTTTAAAAGTCAAGTGAGATCAGTGCTCTTCGAAAATTATGCAAAAATTAATAGCTGAATGCCAAACGTAGTTAGCAGCGCCTTAATCTCGCCAGGAATACAATGACACGGTCTCAGAAATTTTTTAAAGTAATTTATTCCGACGAAAAAAAAAATAATACCGTTGCATTAGAAGAATACAATTGTTTTCGGTGATTTGAGACAGTAAAAACAGTTTTTGCATAGCAGACAGATCATAGAAGGTGTTTTTATGGTACACTAAAAAAAAAAAACTCTAAAGTTAGCAAAAAATTTAGTTAAATTTAACTAAAAAAGCACCTGATTTTGGGCCTACTAAATTTTTAGTTAATTTAACTAAAAATATTTAGCTAACTTTTCGTAGAATGAATGTAGCAAAAAAAAACCGTAACTTTAACTAAAAATTTAGCTGAAATTTCGTAACGTTTTTATGTACATATATTAACAAAAAAATTAGTTGAATTCAGCTAAACTTTTTGTTACTTTTCGTAAACTAAAATTTACAAAATATTTTGTAAAAAATTTTAAGTTTATTTGTTCTGTTTTTTCATCAGCTTAAGTAGAACTTATGAGATTTGCAGGCTACATAAGAAATTTCACTTAACAAATTTGTTACGAAAAATCAGCAAATTAATTAGTAAAAATTCGTAAACTCAGTTTTGAAGTCAACAAAAAAAAATTAATTCAAAATTTGTTCAAAACAGTATTTTCGTAAATTGAACTTACCCGAGTAAAAAAAACAACTTTTTAGATCTAATTTGATCTCAAAATTGGCTGTATCAAGTTGGATCAAATATTGATCTAATTGTATTATTTTAGATACACAAATATAAAAAATGATACAATTAGATCCGAATTTTGGTCACATCCAATTAAATCCACTTGATCTTATTTTAAATAAATTAATATAGATTTATATAGTTACATAAAGTCAGATGTATTTATGTATAGCGTCAGATAAGAAAATGGAGCCTCAATAAATCTTAGATAAAATTAGATCTGAACATATAAAAAGTCCTATATAATTTAATATCTTTGTATCAAATTATATATCATTATATCAAAACTTTTTTACTAGGGTAACTAAAAAAAAGTAGTTAAAACGCTGATTTTAACTAAAAATTTGCTAAAAAGCCAGTAAACTCGAGTTAACAAAAAAAAAAAATTGTTAACTTTACAGTTTTATTTTTTTGAGTGTATGGGGTGCGATATTCTACTGTAGCATCATCACTGTTCCTGACGTTACCATCGATGCTTCTTAAGTTTGGAATAAAGGGGTGGCTTTTTTTGCAATTTTCAACAGACTATAAACTCATTTAAATTTTAATCGTGATGGACTATACACTCAAAAAAAATAAAACTGTAAAGTTAACAAACTTTTTTTTGTTAACTCGAGTTTACTGGCTTTTTAGCAAATTTTCAGTTAAAATCAGCGTTTTAACTACTTTTTTTAGTTAAGTTCGATTTACGAAATTACTAGTTTTGTACAAATTTGGAATTAATTTTTTTTGTTGACTTTAAAACTGAGTTTACGAATTTTTACTAATTAATTTGCTGATTTTTTGTAACATTTTTGTCAAGTCGAAAATTTTAAACATTTCTTGTGTAGCCTCCTATGCAAATCTCATTAGTCCTACTTAAGCTGAACTTAACGCTGTGAAAAATATTTTTTTTTTTTTATTTAAAAAAAAGGTTAGCTGAATTCACCTAATAAAAAATTTTACGAAATTTTCAGCTGAATTTTTAGTTAAAATTACTGTTTTTTTGCTACATTCATTCTACAAAAAGTTAACTAAATATTTTTTGTTAAATTAACTAGAAATTTAGTAGGTTCAAAATCAGGTGTTTTTTTAGTTAAATTTAACTAAATTTTTTGCCAACTTTACAGTTTTTTTTTTTTGAGTGTACAAATACCCACAAAATCACCACTTTCTTTGAGAAATTTGGAACCAGTCAACGTGGAATTCGAGGGAATTCTTAAAATTTTGGTCGATCTCGTTCTGTTGTTGCCATTTAAGTTCGCCCATTCATGCTTTTTCCATAGTTCTTAATGTTATTTAAATAATTGCATTCAAAAGGTTTGCCCCTCACTATTATTTTCGCGATTTCAACGGCATTTCGTCAGCTTATTATTGTTTTGCTCCATAAGCCAACAACTCGGTTTCGAGAAAAACGATAAAATAGGTTTACCACAAATTTTCTCGAAAAGTAATCGATGGATTTTGTTTTAATGTTTACCATTTATTGCTACATATATTGTTAACAAAGCTTCTAGTTTTCAGACTTTTACATACAATAGATCAAAAGATTTTAAGCTTTTAAGAAAATAAGATTTTATGGTATTATGCTCCATATCCAATTTTGCTTACACATTTGGGACTTTTGTGTGATATGGAGCAAATGAGTTCTCAATGCCAAACAAAAATACAATGAAACAAAACGAGCTAGATCGACAAAACTGGGTATTTAGAACACTTATATAGTCAGGTTGCATGGTATTACAAATGGGGATGATCGGTCAATGGACACGCCTACCTCCCACACAACCTAAATGGCATGTTTAGAAGTTATGTTGAAATGTTTAGAAGTTACAGTATTAAAATTTGGTACGTAGAATAGTACCAACATAATTAATCTTCATTCCAAAAATATGCAAGATCCGTTAATTTTTAAATAATCCAGAGCCTTTTCTATAACGCAAATTTTCAAAAAACGTCAAAATGTTGTGTTTTTTCTAAGAAAATGCTGGATATCTCAAATTTGAAAAAATGTTTTAAAAAACGGACTTCGGAATAAGAAAGAGGATATTTATATTGTATATATTCCATTCCTAGCTCATTTTTTTCAAAAATGGCGTATGGAGCAAAACAATAATAAGGTGACGATTGAACACTTTGGACTTTAAAGTCAGTACTTTTTTCATTTCGGAAGAGCTAAGAGCTGTTGTGAGTCTCATTTTTATTAAAATTCGAAACAAAACTGTTATGTTTCTATTGTTTTAGGAATTGCTATCCATAACAAATTGGATTCAGGTCCTACTTGGTCTGTATTCCAAAATTCCTTATTCAAGTGATTCATAAAAAACTAGTAATTTTTTAACAAGTTGCCAAATACATTTTTTAAAGAACTTCTTTCTGTCTTTTGATTATTGTTATTATTTGACATTATAAGCTAGATAATGGTCTCTATCAGTGCATTATTTTTTTTTTATTTTTCTGCTTATTTGTTACAAGGAAATATTCGATTAAAAAGTGAAAAACTTGATTCCTTATTGATGTGATTCGCAGTGTAAGTTGATGATCGTAATCTTACTACGATGGTACAATTTTAGTCTTCCAATTCCCAATGGGAGTGGAGTAAGTAGAATATGTATTAATATTTTAGTTTGATCATTAACGATTGTCATTAAAAACCCTTTGCTACTTGTAGTATAGGGTTTTTATTTTTGCTAAATAATCTTGACAATGGGATCTGACAAATACCGAAACACGTGTCGATTAAGTCTTGCAAAAAATGAGCAACAAAAATAAATTTAAAACAGAAAAATAATATTCTTGAAAATTATTCTATGAGAATATCATAGTTTTAATTAGCAAAGGAAATAATAACCTCGAGCTTGAATAAGCCTACTCAAAATATAATATTTTAAAGGTCGAATGAAACAATTCTTGTTTTTTAATAAAAATTATCCAAAGTTTCTATGTATATTTTGTTAAAAAAATATATTATAATATATAAGTAATTTTTAAATTAAACTAAATTGTTTATAGCTAAATAAATTAAAATTTTATAATTTATTTATTTGTATTAAATATATTTTTTATTAATATTTAGTAGTGCATTTATATGATTGTTTTTTTTGGTTTGTTTTAATATTTGTTGCAAGCTATATTTAAGTTTGTAAAAGATTTTGTAAAAAAGTTTATAAAATTAAAGGTGAAGTTATAAAAGAATTTAAAAAAGAACGAGCATTAAATAGAAAAATAATTTAAAAAAGTTTAGTAAAGAATGAAAAAAAAAAACAGAAATAAACAATATTGAAACATTGAAAGGGATAATTGAAGAAAAAGAAACGGGAATTTGTTACACAAACACACACATTTAAACACACACACTTTTACACAAAAACGAAAATTTATAAATAAAAAAATTAAATATTTATTTTAAAATAAAATTAAAAATAATAAAAATATTTATAAACCAAAAATTATTTATAACATTTTAATGTTTTAGTTTTTCAAAAAAAAATTTTTAAAAATGATTTATTTTCAGAATATATTTTCTTCCCATTATTAAAAGAAAATTTCATAAATTATGGATTGAACTAAAACTCTTATACAAAAAAAAAATTTCTTAAACATTTTTTTATTAGTTTAAGCGTTTTTATTAAATATTAACGATTTTTTTTTGTTGTAAATTAAACGCTTTTTTTTAACCATAAAATAAACCAACCGCTTAGACTCTGTTTTACATATCTTACCACAAAAACCATTTCATTATTATTTTGATATATTAGTTTGATTTACAATGTGGTGGTGGTGGTTGTTGGTGGTGGTTACTTGATATATTAAAATTAAAATCAAACAAATGAAAAAAAATATAAACGCAAAAACGCTCTAATTAACCAATGATTTGCTGTGATTTCAACAGCATATGGAGGATAAAAAATCGCATGTTACAAAATTTGTGGTTTTTAGAACTAAAAGCAAAAAAAAGGTTGATTTTTTATTGCCCAGGTAAAAATGAAACTGATTTTTATTTCTACACCGTAAATGTCTTTCTTGATTATGAATCTGGGGTGCGCCACTACTATATTTCAACGAAAATCCAAATCTTCGCCAGAGCGATTTTTGAAAAAATCTCAGTCAAACGTTAAAAATTTATATTTTAAAATGGAAAAAATGACTAAGGCAAAAATTATTCCTCGGGAAAATGCAATTAAACTTCAAATTTGCGTTTTGCAATTGCAATGCTTTTGCTGACAAAAATTCCACTTTTATATTCTGAGTTAAAATGTTCGCTTTCTCTGTAAAAAATAACGAATTGTTAATACCGCGATTATAACTTTTTTATTTACTTACTTTCTTTAAAATTTGATCGGGTTTGTTGCAAAAAAAAAAAATATTTTTGCAATATTTTTTATAAATGTTTAACTGCAAATTTGTGTGTTAATAACTCGAAAAATAAGCGAGATATCAAAAATTGTCTTATGACTAAAATTATTCCTTGCAAAAAATGCAAGGAATAATTTTATTTCAATGATTTTGTGGAAGAAAAGATAACACTGTGCTACAGTGAAAAAATACTTCTGATGTGACATAGTATTGGTTGTTGGTCTTGTCGAGTAGATCACAAAAATGCCCATTAAACTTGCCAGACACCCTCAAATTTTAGAGTTATTGTCAAAAAACGTTTTTTTGGGAGTTTTCTCACTAAACCTTGTGTAATTCAGAAAATTTTCAACTGATTTTAAATTTTTAAACTGTTTTGGATAGAAAAAGGATAGGGCTTTTCATGTGTGTGAATTGGTCAATACGTAAAAGAAAGATATCTATTGATTTTTTCTATAAAATCAATTTTTTTTGTTATTTTTTTTTAAAATTTTTCGAGTTTATCGATTTTTTTCTGCTATAGTTCGTTTAACAACTTTTATATTTATGAGCGTTTTTTTAAAGATAATTTAATTCTAAATACGATAAGCTTTATCCTGAAAAAATCGGATAATAATTGACAGAGTTGTGATAATTTTTCTAAAAAAGAAAATTAAGATTTTGCAGGAAATCGCCGTATAGATAACCTAGGCAAAAAAAAAAAAATAAATTTATCATAGATGGTCATGTACAATATTTTTAAAGGTTTTTGGTGCGCTGAATACGAATCTGGCCTTTAAATTGCTCTATCTCGTCAGGTTTTTGAGATATTTAACATAAATTGATATATCAAAAACTTAATAAGATAGCGCAATTTCAAGGTCAAATTCGAATTCAGGAGGTCAAAAACCTTTAAAATAATGATACGCAACCTCTCAGTATGTTCGTTTATTTTATTTTTTTTTTTGCCTGGGTTATCCGCACGGCAATTTCATTCAAAATCTTAATTTTCTTTTTTAGAAAAATTATCACAACTCTGTTAATTGTTATCCGATTTTTTTGGCATAAAGCTCATCGTATTCACAATTAAATTTTCTTTAGGAATACGTTTATTAATATAAATGTTGTTGAACAAACTATAGCAGAAAAAAATCGATAAACTCAAAAAATTTTCAAAAAATAACAAAAAATTGGATATTGTTGAAAAAATCAATACATATCTTTCTTATATGTATAGACCAATTCACACACATGAAAAGCCCTATTCTACTTCTATCCAAAACAGTTGAAAAAATTTAAAATCGGTTGAAAAATCTTTAAGTTACACGTGGTTTAGTGAGAAAAGTCCCAAAAAAAGTTTTTTGACAATAACTTTAAAATTTGAGGGTGTCTGACAAGTTTGATGGGCATTTTTGTGATCTTTTCGACGAGACCTACAACCTTAACTACCTCATTTTAAAAGTATATTCGATTTTGTGTTTTTTGTAGCACTGTGTAATTTTTTTAATTCGATTTTTTTTTTTTTTTTTTGAAAATAACTAAAAAATATTGTACTTCGTCCTATAGGAGGCCTTTGTGTTGGTTATCAATACATACACAAAACCATTAAAACAAAAAAAAAAAGAGTGAACGACCTTTTTGCATTGTTTTTAAGGAATAATTTTGTTAATGAGTCATTTCTTATATGTCGCTTCATTTTCGAGTTAATAAAACCCAAAGTTGCAGTTAAACATTAAAAAAACATATTGCAAAAATGCATTTTTTTGCAACAAAACTGATCAAATTTAAGAAAGGTAAGTAAATAAAGACGTTTTAATCGCGATTTTAACAATTCGTTATTTTTTTTTACAAAGAACGCGAAGTTTTTAGCGCGAATATAAAAGTGCAATTTGTGGCAACAAAAACATTGCAATTGCAAAATGCGAATTTGCAGTTTTATTGCATTTTTTTTTTCGAGGAATAATTTTTGTCTTTAGTAATTTTCTCATATCTCTCATCGTATATTTTTTAATATTTTTTAATATTTGACCGCGACATCTTCGCTCTGACGATGATTTTGATTTTCGTCGAAATATAGTAGTGGAGCAACCCAGATTCATAATCAAGAATGACATTCACAGTGTTCGCAACTTGAGGTTAAAGTTAGTTCGGTCGTGGCGTGTTTCATATATTAATTCTCAGATTCTAAGCCATATTTCTATTACTGTTTATAACATTTTATATATGATCGCATCTGTGCATATACTCGAAATTGTATCTGAGATGGTCAAAACATAGAAATGATGACATATTAAATTTCACCAACATTCCCGCCATATATTATTTGATCTTCGAAAATGGAGATCCAAAATTTTATGATTCCCGACGAAAAAAAAATAATACGGTACCATATATCATTTGATCCCAAAAATGGAGGATCCAATAATATATGATTATATCTTATTAGATCAAATTTGATATAATTAGATGCAATTAGATCCCAAAAATGGAACGAAAAATATTATCTAAATTGATATTATAAAAAAATAGATCTTATAAGATCTAATAATATATATTTACATCTTATTAGATCTAATATGATCTTCAATATCAAATTTGATTAAATTTACCTTTCCAATTTTTGGATCTTCTTATGTCTAATAATATCAAATTTGATCTAAAAAGATATAATCATATATTTTTGGATCCTCCATTTGTGGGATCAAATGATTTATCAATTTATATATAATTATATTACAAATTATATGATTATATCAAAACTTTTTTACTCGGGTTATATTAAATTTCATATAATTTTTACATTAAATTTGATATTATTAGATGAAATTAGGTCCCAAAAATGGAACGGAAAATATTATCTAATTTGACATTGAAAAAAATTAGGTAAAGTTATGGCGTTTTCTTTTCTGGCAAAAAATGTTACATTTTACTGTCCCTTCAAAAAAAAATTGTACTTTTTTTGTTCTTTTCCAAAAAACTGGCAACACTTTAAAAATTTATTATGCTTTTTTCTAAAAATGTTGCATTTTTAAAGTTTCAAAATGTCACACTTTTCCCACTTTCATAAAATGACGCGGTAGTAAAATTGCCTTGTAAAAACAGCAGATTGTCAATATTTTGGTTGAAAGAAAAATTTTCTCAATTTTTTGTTTTTTTGTAATCACAAAACTGGCAACACTTAAAAAGGGTTGTGGCTTCATTTTACAAATGATACTGTTTAAGGTGGCAACATTATGTTTCAGAAAAGAAAACGCCATTAGATATAATAATATCTTATTAGATCTAATGTTTTTTTTAATATCAAATATATTATTGATTCTAAGACGTTTTATGAACGTCCGTCCGTCTATCTGTGTACATGATGTAGTCCAAAATAAAAGCGCTATCGTTGGGTCTAGGACTAATATTTCGGGGAGTTAAAAAAATCAGCGCAAAGTCATTTCATCCTGTACCATTAAGTGGTGTAAGGTATAAAAAAGGCGTGGCATTTTACGCCTCTTTTCCCGATTTACTCCTTCGTAGTAAATTTTAAAATTTTTGTGATGTCCCGTTCAAAAGATATCGAATTTTTAAAAATTGGCAGTTTGTTCCTTTACTTAAATTTGTTTTACTCATAACTTCTTCAAAAATACTTCAACTTGTTTTACTCATAACTTCCTAAAAAATAGTCCAAATTCCAATTTGTTGTTTTTTTTAAATCTTTGGTTTTTTTACGTACCTTTAAAAAAAATCATACAAAATTCTTTAAAGTGTTCTAGCATGCGATTTTTAAGTTTTAAAATTTAAATCTCATTTTTGAAATGTTTGTTCTCTTTGATTTTTTTTTTTAAATTTTTTTTTTGTGGAAAGCTTCTATCGATTCTACAAATTTTTTGCCCAGTAGGATAGTGGGATATCGATTATTACTATTTTTTTTAACATTTTTTGAAAAAAATTGATTGTAATTTTACAATCTTAAAATCATATCTACTGCTCCAATGGTGCGTCGTAGAGGTTTCAATAGCAAGCTCAATCCCCATTAATTTTTCGCCTAAACATTTTTTCAGAACAAACTAATACTCTATCTTCAATTTCCAAGCGACATTTTTTAAAATTCCAAATGACATTTTTTTAAAATTTGGTTTACCCGCTCTAACTGCCCTAAGAGTGCCCCTAGAGCAGTCAAATAAACATTTTCTCTGAACACACCTACCATTTATCTTTAACTCTTAAGGCGGTCCCCATACATTTTATTTTTATAAATTTGTTTTATTTAATCAGCTTCTACCGGTCCAATGGTGCGTCCAAAAGAGGTCATTGGTGAGACCGACTCCCACTTATTTTCACCCTCCAACATTTTTTCAAAACAAAGCTACGCCCTATCTCCACTCCCTAATTGTAAGTGGGCTTCCATTCAAAATTACATTTTAATAAAATTTGCTCTAACTGTAATTTGTATAGGAGAACACTTAGGAAGTGGAGATAGGGAGTAGTTATTTTTTGAAAAAATGTTGAAGGGTAAAAATAAATGGAGGTCGGTCTCACTTATGAGCCCTTTAGGACGCATCATTAGACCGGTAGAAGCTGATGAAATAAAACAAATTTATAAAAATAAAAAAATTGTATGGAGACCGCCTTAAGAGTTAAAGATAGAGGGTAGGTGTGTCCAGATGAAATAAAACAAATTTATAAAAATAAAAAAATTGTATAGAGTTAAAGATAGAGGGTAGGTGTGTCCAGAGAAAATGTTTGAACTAAAAAAATATTGTGGGTCATTAATACATTTGACTGCTCTAGGGGCATTTTTAGGGCGGTTAGAACAGTTGGAGCAAATTAAAAAAAAAATTATTTTAAAATGGAGCCCCCTATGAAATTAAAGATAGAGTATTAGTTTGTTCTGAAAAAATGTTTAGACGTAAAAATTAAGGGGGGTCGGTCTTGCAATTGACCCCTCCACGACGCACCATTGGAGCAGCAGAAATGATTGAAAAATAACAATAAAATTTTTTAAAAAAAATTTAAAAAAATACTATTAATCATTATCCCACGATCCTACTGGGCAAAAAATTTGTAGAATTGATAAAAGTTTTCCACAAAAAAGTTTTAAAAAAATTCGAGAGTAAATACATTGAGATTCAAATTTTGTAAACTTAAAAATCGCATACTAGAACACTTGAGAGAATTTTTTAGGATTTTTTTTTAAATACAAATCATATGAGAAAAAAAAAAAATGTGAATGGAACGCCACCTTAAACACATGATTACATTTATTCTTCTGGTCACAAATCCGGTCTCCAAACTTCTGAATTACATTAGGTTTTTGAGAAATTTAAATTAGTTCTGCATCTTTAAGACAAATGTTTAAGCTTTACATTCGACTTATTTTGAAGTTGCCATCATAGCGGGTTCATCTATGCAATGAGTTTCCAAAAATGCCCGAAACAGCGAATTTTTTGAACTTTGACCTAAATTTTCTTAAAAACCTACACAGAAAAAAATTTAAAAAAAAATTTAGTAAATTTTTAATACTATTGAGTAAAAAATTACTCAAATTTGAACTAGTAAACAATTTAATAGTATTGAGTAAATTTTTAATAACAATTCATTAAATATTTGAAGAAAAAAATTTGAGTAAATGTTTAATTGACACAATTAAAAATTTACTCAAAATTTATCTATTTATTTTTATTTAAGTTTAAAAAAGTTTTAAATTTTTTTTACAAAAAAAAAAAAAACAAAAAACTTGTTTTTTCAAACTTTACCAAACATATTTATGTCTCAAAAACATAGAAACATTTTATAAAGACGATTACAAACTTTTATATACATATACAAAAACTATAAACTAAACGAGAATTCAAAAAACTATAAGAGTTAAAAAAAAAAAAATTAAAAAAACTATTGAATTTTTACTAAATTATTTACTTAAATTGTTTTTAAAATTTTTAAGTAAATTTTTAATTGCGTCAATTAAAAAATTACTCAATTTTTGTTTTTAAATTTAATCAAGTGATTACTCAAATTTGTTTCCTCCATATTTTTTTCAGTGTAATGTGATGGAAAAGTTTGAAGACCGAATCTTTGAACAGCAGAATTATTGTAATCAAGTGTATAAGGTCGCGTCCCATTCGAAATTTCGATGTTTAGTAGTGTAATTAGCGAAGATCATAATATGATCGCTACAATCATAAAAATTGTGTGTCAATTTTTAATATCCCAGCAAAACTTAGATTACCAAATAAGGTATAAAATAAGGTATAGGATCTCTTATTTTATACATTGCAGCATTGATGATTTTAACAGGCGATGAGACTCAAAGTAATGCATCTACATTATCACAAAGAATACCAGTAAGGTATAAAATAAGTCATAAATTTATAACGAAGAATACGAGTAAGGTGTAAAATATATGATATTTTATAGGTTACGAGTAAGGTATATAATATAGCATACCAGAACGCAATATATAAGGTGTTACGAGTAGTGAAAAATTAATTTTGTATTAAGTTTACTCACGTGATTGTAAATGAGTGTAAGTAGATAAAATATGCTCGTGAGTGTGTGTCCCCGGTGAAAAATGTTCATATATGAATCATATGTGGTCCAAATATGGACATGTATGTTCATATATGTAAATATATGTTACACATGCGAAAATTGGCGGCATGTGTACATTAGGGTGCTCCAAAAAAATTAAGTTGTTAAATATTGGCCGTAACTCCCCCTAGAAATATGCATTTGGGTGTAAAAATATGTTTTGCAAAATTATAGGGTAATCGGATGTGGGTAAGGCGTGCCGCATCGGTCCTGAAGTTTGAAAAACGGATTACAAGGGGAAAATATGTCTTTTTTTTATTTTCTCAATTTTTTTTATATTTTAAGTAAAGTTTGAATTCAAATAGTTACTGAATTTTGATTAAGAGTTAATTGTCTATCAAATAAGGTATTAAAATCGGTTGAAAATTAGCCGAGTTATTACAACTTCCCCCGGCAACTAACGTGTGACGAACCACTTGATCAAGGAATTCGAGCCCACTAAAAAAATAAAAGCAAAAAAGGGCCAAAAATCACTACTTTCCCGAAATCCGCAAAAATTAAATCACTGTAAAAGCCAAATGAAAACAGCAAACCCTACAATTTTTTGGGGTTTTCATTCCTTTATATGTGCTTAACAAATCCTTAAACTCCAATAGTCGAATTTTTAAAATTTCTTTAACAAAAAAAATAAAAATTTAAAATTGGAGATTTGAAAATAGTGTTGAAAAATTCAGACCACTTTAGCATTTATTTAAAACAAGTTAGCAAAACGCAAAATGAAAAATATTTATCTTCTTAGTACATTGGGACTTGAAATATAAAAAAATGTTTTTACAGTAGATAATTTCAATAAATTTCAAAAATGGGGCTAGAATTCCTTGATTAAGTGGCCTGACACACATTAGTTGCCTGGGGAAGTTGTAATAACTTGGCTGATTTTCAACCGATTTTAATTTTTAATACCTTATTTGATAGACCATTTGAATTCAAACTTTACTCAAAATATCAAAAAAATTGAGAAAATGACAAAAAAGTCATATTTTCCCCTTGTAATCCGTTTTTCAAACTTCAGGGCCGATGCGGCACGCCTTACCTACATCCGATTACCCTATAATTTTGCAAAACATATTTTTACACCCAAATGCATATTTCTAGGGGGAGTTACGGCCAATATTTAACAACTTCGTTTTTTTGGAGCACCCTAGTGTACATATATGGCATGGGTTCATATATGTGCATATGTGTTCATATATGTTTCATATATGTCTGTCCACATGCCGCCAATTTTCGTATATGCTCATATATTAAATATATATGTTCATATATGTAATCATATGTGAAATATATATGATTCACATTTGAACATTTTTCACTGGGTCGTTAGAAATTTCCTGTCGTGAGCCCATCTCTAGTTTAAACTTATGGATTTTTTATAAAATAATTATTTTTTATGTTATTGTAATGCATTATGCCTCCAATTATAAATAATGCATTATTTCAAACTTTCAAATAATACATAATGTAACCAAATATAAGTCATCCATGATTTAATGTTTAGAAATAATAAATATGAAATACATTTTATCAAATAATCATGCATTACGTAGCAAATTATTAGTAATACATTATTTTTCACTTGAAAATAATACGTTGTGGAACAAATGTTTGGTAAGACATCCTAAAATAATGCTACAAATAAGGTATATACATTACCTGGTAATGTGTTATATAATCACTACCCATTACCAAAGTTTTGCTGGGATTGAGTAACAAATTGAAAACCAAAAAAAAATTTTTTTCTTAAATGCGGATCCAGCTTATGGATTTGGATTTTATTCGTAAATTCAAACATTTGAAATTTTATTTGCAAATTTTAAGACCTGCTCTCGAAACGATCATAAAATTAACAAATTAAATGTGTAGAAAAATATTGATAATGTGATTTTTCACTCATTAAAAATTTTTATTATGACTTTTCAGTCATAAAAATTGGCTTGTGACAATCATAGCCATTCACAACTGTGAACAGAATTGTAAACTTTTATATGTATAAAAAATTTCTCAGAAATCTTCCGAAAAATCTTTTTAATAAAGTATGCAATTTTTATAAATGTTTCCTTCACAAAATTTCTCAGATGTTGAGACATTTTTACTTCAGAAAATTTCTTAGATTCTCAAATACTTTCATATAGAAAAATAACCCATTTCTGAGATATTTGCCTTTAGAAAAATGTTCAGATTCTAAAACCCTTTGATATAAAAATGTTGTTTTATTCTCAGATCGAATTTTCTATAGAAAATATTTTATATTTAACATTTTTCGCATTGAAAATGTCTCAGATTTTTAAACTTTATTTTATGGAAATAATCTGAGATTCTGAATTTTCAGATTCTGAAAGACTACACAGCTCAACAAGAAAATGCGTATTGTATTCTGGTTAGTGATTTGGATAGTGTTTGTTGCGCTGATTACAAATCCGGAGCCCAAATTAGTCTATCACGTCAGGATTTTGAGTAATTCGCGGTTAAAGTGCCGAAAAAAGGCATTTTTGACCCATTTTAAAAGCTTATAAAATAATATCCTGACATGCGAATGATTTGGTTTCAAGCTCATTCGAAAGTTTGTAATTTTCTCTTAAAGATAAGATGAAATGTTCTAAAAATTTAATTTTTTAAAATGGTAAAAAAATCGTTATCAAAAATCCTTCCATTTTTTAAGTATTTAGTTTATTTACACAGTGTTTTTTAACAAATTTCCATACAAATTCATACGTAAATTTTAGATTTAACGCACTTGTTGCTAATGATTTTTTTACCTTTTTAGAAAATTAAATTCCAAGATAATTTGATCTTGTCTGAAAGAAAAAGTTACAAACTTTCGAATGAGCTTGATACCAAGTCATTTGCATGTCAGGATCTTATTTTATAGGCCTTCAAAAATGGTAAAAATTGGCCTTTTTGACACTTTAACCGCGATTTTTTCAAAATTGTGACGTGAAAGAAAAATTTGTGTGACCGTTTTGGAATCGGGGCACCAAAAACTATCAACTTTTTTTGGTTTCATTCAAAACGCAGTGACAAATCTTAGATTTGTAGAGCGGTGTTATTCATACAAAATTGTTTTCTATAGGAAAGTTCTAAAACATTTTTCCTATAAGAAAATCATAGATTTTGATAAACTTTTCCTATAGAAAAATTCGTAGATTCTAAAAAATTTTTCAAACAAAGAAATCCTCATATTCTTAAAAATTTTTCCATAAAAAAACTAAGATTCTAAGAATTTTCCTGTAGAAATGTTATCCGATTCTGAGAAATTTATTTGTAGAAAAACTCTTTTCAGATTCTTAAACATTCTCAGTTGCTAAGGGATTTTTTTATATAGAAAAGTTATAAGACATTTTTCCTAAAATTTGAGATAATTTTTCATCAAAAAATTCTTTTATTCAGAGTCAAATACATAAAGTATCAAAATATTTTCTAAAGGCAAAGTCTTGACTTCTGAGACATTTTTAAATAAAAAATATTTGAGATAATACTTTTTCCTTAGAAAATGATAAGAAAAGTTATTCGGCTAGAAAATGTCCACGACTCTATTGACATTTAAGTTTCTCTTATGAAATTTCATAAATTCTGAAACATTTTATCCTGAGGATTCAAAAATGTTTAGGATTGAGGCTATGTGTGCTGACTTACATCATCAGCACACATATAACTCTCTTTTGAGTTTTTTACCTTTATTCTTTCTATCTTCTTTCCTTTCCCTTCCTTTTTTCCTTTCTCTTTCTTTCTTTTTTTCCTTTCTTTTTTTTTTTTTTTTTGAAATCGTTTTGGGGGGGGGAGAAATCCCATTCTCCCCCCCCCCTGGATCCGCGCCTGGACAAGCTAACATTTAAACACATTAAATACAGTTGCTTTTACAATTTTTCAGCTATAATTAAATCAGTTTCATTTTTACCCGGACACACAATTATTTAGTTTATTTTTATTTTTTGTTTGTGGCGGAAAAAATTCATTTAGTCCGTCATTCATACAGTCAGTCAGTCAGTCGTTTAAACACATTTGCTAGTGATTTGTTTACTATTGAGGTTTTCCGGTGTTGAAATACATGATTTTAATCATCATCCGGATAATCGTAGTTTTAACACCCATCACTTGGTCAACAAAATCTAATTACTCATATTGTTTTGGCTGCAGGAAGTTTTTTTAAGGTTTTTTTGTTTTTGTGTGTTTTTTGTTTTTTTTGGAAATTAATACTTACCACCATACCGCATGTTAAGGTTATACCACGTCCACAATATGTATTTGGCACTATGTCACCATAGCCAACACATAAAAATGTTATGGCTGTTAGCCACATGGCGTTTAGCAAATTTGCGTGCTCCTCATCATGAAATCTGTATTAATTTTTTTTTTATTTTTTTTTTGTCAGAATTTTGTTTATTTTTTATATTGTTTTATATTGGAATTGAGTGATGAAGTTTTTTTTTTGTTTTTTTTTTAACAAAAAATATTTATTTAACGTTTTGTTTTTTTATTAATATTATTCACATCACACATATTTATTTTTTTTTTTTGGGTTAAAAAGGATGATGTTTTGGGAAGTGAATTATAATTTAATTTTTTTTTTTTGGTTTGATGATTGGTAGATTGTTTTTTGGATTGTAGTATAAAGTTGAAGAAGTCGTTGTAGTTTTTTTTTTACAAGTAGATTTTGGTAGTAGTAGAAATGGTTTTTTGGAAATAAATTGAAAAAAAAAATAAAATACAAATAAATAAAGTTGATGTGATTTTTTTTTTATAATATTCAATTAAAATATATATATATTTTTTTTATATTAATTTAGAATTTTTATACAATTTTTTTTTACAAAAGAAAAAGGAAAATTAAATATTTGTGTATTAAAAGTGTTTTAAACTAATAAACTAAATTTGTAAACAGCAACAAGATATACAGTACAATTTTGATTGTTTGTTACATTTCACTATGGTTCCAAATGCATTTTTTTTTGGCAGAAATTAAAAAAACAAAAATTTACAAATTTCCAAAAGCTTATACAGTTTCTCAATGGCAACACTCCAAGCCATTAAGAAAGTATAATGAAAAAATTTTTATGGCAATACTGTCAGTCTGCCAGGGTTTCAAAGTTGATAGTTTTAAGGCGTATTATTAAATCGGGATTAAAACCATATTACAATTATACTAACAGCAAATGGGAAAAAATAAAATTATAAAAAGGCTTAAAAGGAAAATTGAAGCCCAAGGAAAGTAGTTCTTATTAAAAACTCCAATTTGTAATTCCATGCATCTTTGGCGTTATTCTTGGGGGTTGCGGTTTTAAGGATTTTGAAGCCAAAATAGCCTATATCTTTCGTGGACAAAAAGTTGTGTTTGGGCACGAACTTGCATGAGTCTTCAAATGTGAAAGTGTTTTCTAGATGGTCTATTTAATACTAAAATTAACACCTAGCCAGCATTTTTCGGCAAACTCTCACAATTGCCATTTGAGTTTAGCACAAATTTTGGCAAAATTTTCGGTTTTTTGCGAGACAAATCTTTAATTTTTTTTTAACTATAATTTTTTTGGCTTTAGCCAAGCTAACTGACTACTAGAAATATATTATGGTTGATAATTTTTTTTTTCCAAAAAAAAAAAAAAAATTTTTTCAAAAAAAATTTGCGAAATTTTTTTTTTTTTAAAAAATTTTTTTTTTTGAAAATCGTTTTTTAATTGCGTTAAGAGTTAAAAACCCATTCCAGATTCAAAACTAGCAACTTTGCTTCATTTTTGGAATTAATGCCAAAAAAAATTGATTTGGGACCATAGTGCATTTGATGGCGGTGCAGCCAAAATAACTGCAAACACAGTTATTACTATTTGGAAAAATCTGTCCAAAAATTATGTGAAAATCCTGTAATCCTAGTGAAAACAAATTTTTACTGTTACTTTCTAGAAACTTCTGATGGTGGGTCGGCGAAGTCGGTGGAGAGACCTTCCCCTCGCGACAAATATTTACTGATTCATTTATTACGCTTTTTGCACTACCCAGGCAGAAAAATACAAACGGGAAAGCGCTGGCAAAGTACCTTTTATGGTCCCTTGTGTGCTGGGAAAGCATCACAGTTTGGTACTCTCCCAGCGTCCAAAATGATAACCACGGTAAACGGTATGCCATTGCTATTTTAAAGCGCTTTGAAAGCGCTTTAAAACCCAAAAATATGGTACTATTATAGCACTTTTAGAACAAACAAGTAAAAAAGTTAAATTCGGCCTTGCCGAATGTAGCGATACCCTCCACAATTTCAAAAAAATTATTGCAAACAACTTTATTTAAAATGAAATTACTTTTGAAAAAAAAAAAAAAAAATTTCGTAAAAAAAAAATCCGCGATTTTTTTTCTTTTTTTGTCAAAAAATATGTTCGTACTTGTTTAAATACCATTTGGTGTTCAATTATGTTGACATATGTCAACAAGAAGCCGAATTAAAACACTTTGTATTTTTAGGTTATGTTGAATGTACTGAAATTTTTGAGGTGTGCTTACATTTTCGTTCATAACTTTTGAACCGCTGAACCGATATCGCTCAAATGCAATACCAAACTTCTCGGGAGAACTTCCAATATATATGTTAAGTTTCAGTCATATTTTGTCCGCGAGAGCATTTTCCAAAGACAGACAGACGGACAGACGTACATCGCTAGAATGTCTTAAAATCGATCGGGCATCATGAATATATATACTTTATGGGGTCCCAGACCGATATTTCGATGAGTTACAAACGGAATGACAAACTTATATATACCCTCTATCACTAAGTGGAGGGTATAAAAAATGGGACGTATCAACATTGTATAAGTCCATAAGACACAACTTTTTTTGGTGTTTATTTGAATAAAGAAATTTTTTAAATTAGGATAAAAAATTTATTGACTAATTTATTAGGATAAACAAATTTTGGACAAACTTTGAAATATTTTCTAAGTCCCGGAAAAAATTTGTTTGCAGTTTTCTTTGCGTTTTAGAATAAAAAATTTATTAAAAATGCTTCTAAGAAAATTTTTGGAAAAGTCCCGAAAAAAAGTGGTGTATTGAACCGAATCAGGTAGTGTTCCAAAGGGATAGGCCCAGTGACATTTTACATGTGATGTATCCGGAGTTTAAGACACTTCCTCACGAAAGAAACATGTGTTTTTATAGAAAAGGTGTCAAGTTTGTAATATGTAGGTCATTGTGTCTAAGTGACACATCACGAGAACTATCAGGGACCGGCCACTTATCCTGCAGGGAAATAAAAAATATTCCAATTGCTACGAAAATGAATAAATTTTAATAAAAAGTTTATACTTTGAACGGATTTAAATAGAAAAACACTGGCAAAGCGCTTGCAAAGCACTTTTTCGAATTCATACTACCTTCTACACAAAAAAATAAAGTACTTTGCCGAGACTTTTTCTTTGGAACGGTTGGCAGTTTCTGCCTGGGTAGTTATAAAATTTCATAATTATTTTAATTATTACTTTTATTATTCAAATTTCAGTGAAGACTTATCTTAACAATTATTACCTCAGAATCAGATTTAATACTTTACTTTTGACTTATTCAAAACGCATTTGAAAAAAATTTGAAAACTTTAGTGGGCTATAAAAAAAGAACTCGAACTAAGTTTTCAAAACCCTTCGGGGGTTCTAGTCTACTGTTGGTATACTTTCATTTTTTTTGGGCCCATCTAAGATACAAAATCGTATTGCACAGTATAATACGTTTACTTAATGGGGTCCTACACTCAAAAAAAAAAAAAAACTGTAATGTTAGCAAAAAAAGCTTGTAAACCTACAAGAAAATTTGCTGATTTTGAACCCACAATTTTTTTGCTAAAGTTAGCAAAAATGTTTTGCCAATAATTAGTTAACTAAATATTTTTTTTTTGAACTTAGTTTATACACATCTGAGGACCCCATTGGGTTCGGACCCGATAGGTCCAGACCCCGATGGGCCTAGACCTAGTTGGGTTCCTTAAAAATCGTCATAGTTTTTGATCCAAAATTTGTGTCCGTTTCGCTCTACCTTGCTTAGTTTTTGAGATACGTGATTATAAGGGACCACTGGGGTCTTGAGAATTAAAAAACTCGATAACTTCAAAAATATTACTCGGAGAGCTTTTGACTATTTGGCGGTCTTGTTCTACGTGTTGAGAGCTACAAAAACGAGCAATATTTACCGAGATATGAGCATTTTAAAATTTTCGGGAATGCTAACTTTTTTGGTTCCAAAGTTAGGGCCCATTAGGGTCCACACATGTGAAGAGGACCGGCAATACTATGAAGATTCTAAAAACCAAAAATGGCCTCCATTTTGCTCTATCTGGCTTAGTTTCCGAGATAGCGACATTTTAAGTTTTCTGAAAATAAAAAAAAATTTACCATTTATTTTTGCTAATGTTAGCAAAAAATCTTGTAAAAATGTAGTCAACTCAATTTCAAATTTAGCAAAAGAAATTAGTTCAAAGTTTGTTTAAAATTGCTAATGTGCTAAATGAAGTTTAAAAGAATTTTTTGCTAACATGCTAATCTCAACTAAAAATTTGCTAAAAGTTAGCTAACTAGCGTTAGCAAAAAAAAATTAGTAAATCTACTAACGTATTTTTTTGAGTGTAGACCTTTATTTCTTTCAATGCGTTACACACGGAATAAAAAAGTTTATTTGATAAACGATTAAAAAGTGATGGTTGGTTTTTGTTAAGCATGGTTTACATTTTATCATACAAAAAATTACACAAGGCAACGCTTGCAATTGTTGAAATTTTCTATCAAAAAAAATGGTTCTGTTCGTCAAACTTAAACTTTATTCAAAGATGCTGTTATTTGGCTACCAAGATCATTTGATTTTACCCCATTGGACTATTTGTTTGGGGCTATGTAATGTAACTTATCTATTCCGATAAATTAGAGACAATTAAACACACGAAACATTCAACATTCGACGAGTTATTGGTAAAATTTGGAATACGGCCGCAAAAACTGAGAAAAGTATTTAAAAACTGGAGGTTCAGATTACTCCATGTACGATCCATTCGTGGTGTGGATATGACCTCAAATCATTTTTAAACATTCATTTTTTGAGAATGTTTATTCTGGCTCGAGGTCATTATTTTCTTTACTAATTAAAACCATGATATTCTCATAGCATAATTTTCAAGAAAAATTTTTTTTTTGTTTTAAATTTATTTATGTTGGTCATTTTTGCAAGACTTAACGTGTTTCGGAATTTGTCAGATTCCACATAAATAAATTTAAAACAAAACAAGTAAAAAAGTTAAATTCGGCCTTGCCGAATGTAGTGATACCCTCCACAATTTCAAAAAGATTATTGCAAACAACCTTATTTAAAAGGAAATTACTTTTGAAAAAAAAAAAATTGAAAAAAATTTCCGCGAAAAAAAATTTTGGTAAAAAAAAAACCGCGATTTTTTTTTTGTCAAAAAATATGTTTGTACTTGTTTAAATACCATTTGGTGTCCAAATTATGTTCACATATGTCAACCAGAAGCCGAATTAAAGCATTTTGTATTTTTAGGTTATGTTGAATGTACTGAAATTTTTGAGGTGTGCTTACATTTTCGTTCATTACTTTTGAACCGCTGAACCGATATCGCTCAAATGCAATACCAAACTTCTCGGGAGAACTTCCAATATATATGTTAAGTTTCAGTCATCTCTGTGCAATATTTTGTCCGCGAGAGCATTTTCCACAGACAGACAGACAGACAGACAGACAGACGGACAGACGGACATCGCTAGAATGTCTTAAAATCGATCGGGCATCATGAATATATATACTTTATGGGGTCCCAGACCGATATTTCGATGAGTTACAAACGGAATGACAAACTTATATATACCCTCTATCACTAAATGGAGGGTATAAAAATAATTTTCTTGAAAATTATGCTCTGAGAATATCATGGTTTTAATTAGTAAAGAAAATAATGACCTCGAGCCAGAATAAACATCCTCAAAATATAATATTTTAAAGGTCGAATAAAACAATTTTTATTGTTTAATAAAAATAAATCAGAATTTTAAACATTTGAAATGGCTTTGCGATCAAATCTATGGATGTCAGTTACAAAACTTTTATTTTTGGGGATTGACGTCATTCTTACTTACCTAGCAAAATCTAATGGATATGTTAATAAACAATCAGAATTATACTGTGTGGTCACACTCATTTTTAATTACTATTTACATAAAATTTATTGGTTATGTTTTTGAAAAAAAAAAAAAAAATATTTTACTACAAATTAATTTAAAAAACAAGTAAAAGTAAAAAATATTTAAAAAATATTTAAAAACCAAAAAATATAAAAAATTTACAAAAAAAAAAAAACAAAGTAAAATAAAAATAAAATTTACTATTAATCCTGATTAACATTTCTGTTAAAGTTAAAGTCTATATAAAATTTAAACTTTCCAATGATGTATTAAAAAAGTTTTCATTAAATGTTTAAGTTTGAAGATAGCAGATTATTAAGTAATCGGCCGTTGGCATGCCATTGACCTAACTTCTTGTTAAATACAATTTGTTAACTAATGTTGAAACCAGAATTACAAAATTAGCTTCACTTATGTTTACCACTTAACTACGGGCTTAAACTAAATAAGAGCGAAATAGATTGAATATCACTTTATCAAAAATAGACACGAGTGCATACTGAAGGTGGGATAGTGTTAAAAGAGATTTTTCCTTACAGGGAAAATTTAAATTACCAAGTACCCACCAAAAAATACTGCTTGCCTATAAGCAGGTTTGTAAGGGAGTGATTTTTGTTGTCTGCTTACAAACCTGCTTACGTATGGCATGATATTTGTTCGCAATGTCCCACTTTAGAGCATTTCTTTCGAGCGCTTATATCGGCGCAATGAATATGAATTGAAATCATGCCTTTTCTTAAATATTTTTAGTATTTTTTTCAGTCATTGACATACTTTACTGCAACCGGTATGCAGGTTAGTATGCCAACAAAATCTCTCCCTTACACTACTGCATACGGTATGCAGCTGTGTAAGCGAATACCATAAAAAAACAACAACATCAAAAATCATTCGCTTACACAAGTGCATTCTTGTATGCACTGCTTCCAAAATCTCGATTATTTTTTGCTGGGTAATTACCCACCAAAAAATACTGCTTGCCTATAAGCAGGTTTGTAAGGGAGTATTTTTTGTTGTTTGCTTACAAACCTGCTTACGTATGGCATGATATTTGTTCGCAATGTCCCACTTTAGAGCATTTCTTCCGAGCGCTTATATCGGCACAATGAATATGAATTGAAATCATGACTTTTTTTAAATATTTGTAGTCTTTTTTTGAATCACTGCCATACTTTACTGCAACCGGTATGCAGGTTAGTATGCCAACAAAATCTCTCCCTTACAGTACTGCATACGGTATGCAGCTGTGTAAGCGAATGTCATAGAAAACAACAACATCAAAAATCATTCGCTTACACAAGTGCATTCTTGTATGCACTGCTTTCAAAATCTCGTTTATTTTTTGCTGGGTACCTTCGGGCAATGGTTCCCAACCTTTGATTCACTGGGGGGGCAATTTGAATGCTTCCGAGGGGCAACGAGCAAATTGTTAAGATTTTTTGTTAAAAAACTAAAAAACTATTTATTTTAGTTAAATTATTCAGTTGGTTGTTGAAAACTTTTGCTAAAAACTTTGTTTAAAAGATGATTTTAACAAAAAGTTTGCTTAGCTACAAGTAAATTTTGAGTTTTAAAACAAATTTGAAAAATTTACACATTTTTCTTGAGTGTAGGGGGGACATTTTGGGTTTTTTAACTTAAAAGTGGGGCATGGCCCAAAAAAGGTTGGTAACCAATGCCTTAGGGGCTAGCAAAAATATGAGTAACTAGTTACCTCACAATTTCAATGTTAATTACTTTAACATGGTGATGTCATTGGAGGTAACCACATTTTGCCTTATCTGGCGTAAAATAATGGTAATGGTAATTTGTAGCATTCATAGCCATTACCAAGTAAGTGAGAAGGGAAGGAGTACCCATTAGCAAGTCTTTGCTGGGATGATTTGGATAAGCTACACCCCCTTATTTTGTGAGCTTTGTAAAAAAAAAATGCATAGGCCAAAAAATGGGAGAGGTGGGGTGTTCATAAATGGCCCCTCATCGGGGTCAACGTTAGTCGCGAAGGGGTAAAAATCCACAAAAAGCCCTCAACTGTCCGCGATACGCCTCTATTGGGTAAAATGTAAAAACGAAACCCCATTATTTGTGCTCCTTAACATTTTTTTTCCTAATATACCTTGATCTATCCCAACTTCTTCAGGCGGCTCCCATACAAAAAAAATACATTTTTATAAAAAAATTCTCCTTTCGCTTTAACTGTCCCAAGGCTGACCCTAGAGGTATCAAATATATGACCGATCCCCAATATTTTTTCAACCTTAAAATTTTTTATCCGAAGCATGCGATAATTTTAATGTTTAAATTTTTTTTTTAATTTTTCTTCATGAATTCTTGTTTCACTATATTCAATGCCAAGGTAATTCTTCTTATACTATTTCATTCCATACCAATACTTCTTCGTCTTCTTCCTCGACATCATTGCTTTCTTCTTCATCAAATAACTCTTCCTTGTTTTCCTCTTTCTCATCTTCAAGTGCTTGAATTGCATTTGCTATTTCTTGCTTGATGCCACAGAATGTATTTGGAAACAATAATGCAAAAGCAACAGATTTACAACTGAAATACCAGAGATGCCCACATAATCTTCTAAGTTTAAAGGTTCGCAAAAATGCTGGGGTTAAACAAATATTGGGTCATACATTTAACTCATCTAGAGCAGTGACCATTGCACTCTCAAAATCCGAACACAATCGGCTGATTCGACGTACACAACACGAACGTCAATAAAACTCACAACAAAGAGACATTTATGTTTGACCGATGAGAACAAATTTTATAAAAATTTAATTTTTGAATAAGAGCCACTCCCATAAGGGAGTGGGAAAAAGGTATCTTAAAAAAAAATATTGGGGTTACAAAATTAGTGTGAGATGTCTTTTAATCTTACTCCTCTAGGAGGCATTATGTAACCTGTTGGAGCAGATTTCTTAAAAAAAAATATTTTGAAAAAATTTTAGAGTTGAAAAAATATTGGTGGCCCTTAATACATTTGACTCCTCTAGGGGCACCGTTGAAGCGGTAGCTGCTGATTTATAAAAAATAAAAAAATATATGGGGACCACCTGAAGGGTTAATGATAGAGAGCTAAAACAATTTTTTGGGTTAAAAAAACATTTTGAGTTGGTCATACGTTTGAGCGGGGGAAACAAATTTTTTATTTTAAAAATGCCATTTCGTATGGGAGCCCTTTTGGGGAGTGGTAAACACAAAATAAAATCTCCGTCTTATCAGCAGAAAAATCTGCTGAAAATATAACCATTTTGAGCTATATAAGAAATCTGCTGAATTTATTATAAATCAGAAATCTGCTGATTTTATCATCAGCAGAGAAACCTGTCAAGACAGCATAAAAATCTGCTGACCACAGCAAAAAAAAATTAGCAATCTGTGGAATTTAAAAGAAAAATCGGACCCAGTTTGCTAAAACTCTGTATTGTGCAATGAAAAAACTTAAGAACATTTTCTTACAAGGGAATAATCTCAACCCTTATGAACCGATTTGCCTGAAACTCAAAATATATGGGGGTTTTCGTGTCAACTGACACAACTTTTGAAACCGATGTCTTCCGATCGGTCGGTCATACATTTGGCCCCACTAGGGTCACTTTAGGGTAAGTTAGAATGGTAGGATCAAATTTTTTAAAAATGTTTTGTATGGGAGCCCCCTTAGGAAGTTGGGGGCAGAAAATTATTGGAGGTCGGTCTCACATTGTACCCCTCCAGGGGCGTTTCTAGGGGAGTTTTGGGGCTTTTTGAGGATTTTTACCTCTTTACGCCCAACTTTGACCCCAATGAGGGGCCATATGGTCCCTCCCCACCGCCCCCATTTTTTGGCTCGTGCTTTCTTTTGCGAACCTAAAAAAATTAGAGTGAATCGCGGATCGAAATCGAAAACTGGTTAGCTATCCCACGCCTAATAGTGCAAATTGAAGAACCGTCTTTTGTGTTCCAAAGTTAAAAAAAAAAATTTCATAGATATCCCACTCGCATCCCACTCGCATCCCACTAAGCGACCCCACAGCTCTTAAAGGAAATCACCTAAGCTTTCTTTTGAATCAAAAAAAAAAAGGGCCAATTTTGAGGAAAAAGTCAAAAAAGTTTTGGATTTTTAAGAAAAAAAATCAAAAATTTTTTTTTTATTTTTTTTATATTTTTTTTTTCGAAAGACTGAAGAAATAGCTATTTAAACTCTTTGGGACATATTTTGCTAAAAACAATAGGTAAGAAGTTACATGGATGAGAATCAGCACCTCTTCGGCTAAAATGTCAAATTTCGACCCCCTCTAACTCAGAGAGTTCTCGACCGATCACGTTGAAAAATTGTGTCTGAACTACTATCCAATAGAACTAACCTTTGTGCAAATTTCATCCCGACATCGGAAGACATCGGTTTCAAAAGTTGTGTCAGTTGACACGAAAACCCCCATATGTAAAAGAGACGATTTAAAGGTTAGGGTGTCTCGGCTTATCAGCCATATCAGTGTTTAAAAATTTCGTTGTCCCCTTATGAAACATTATGGAACTTCGAGAAAATTTCGATAACCCCGAACTAACAGGAATATCGTCTAGAGCAAAAATACGTGTCGACTTCAGTTTAATAAGCACTATTTTTTATTCATATGGATAACGTACGTCTATGTATTCATATAAATACCCCCAAAATTCATACATTTTCATGCAAAAAATATTAAACGAAACCCAATTTTTACAAGGTTGTACCACCGTTAGATAGGCATTACAAAAACCTTTCTTCTCACATCTAAACATCATATAGTTTCTTAGAATGAAATGGCTGAAAATAAAAAAAAAAACAATTTTTTAGCCATTTTTTGAACCCTTAATTTCTGATATGGCCGATAAGCCGAAACACCCCAACCTTAGAATTGGCACTTTTATATATATTTTAAGTTTTATGCAAATCGGTTTATAAGGGTTGAGATACTTCACATAAAAAATTTTTGAAAAAAAAAACATAACAGACTATTTCAGTAAAGTAACAAAATAATCTACACAAAAATATTTTAAAATTTAGCAAACCAAACCTGTATAATTGCAGAACATTTTCTGTTAATTCTTTAAAACTGAATGACAGAAAATTTACTTAACATATCCATTTCAGAAAAAAAAGTTTGCTAATTTAAATTGAAAGTCATTTTAATTAATGGAAGTCGGTTTTGATTTTGATCCTCCAGATCCTCCAGATTTAATAAAACACATTAAAGAAAAATTTAGTGCGGATCACCTTTAGGGTTAAGATAGAGGATAGGTATGTTGTGAGAAAATGTTGGGTACATTTTATTCTCCTAGGAGCAACCTTGGGATAGTTGGAGTGGTAATAACAAATATTTATAAAACTTTTTTTTTGCATGGAAGTTGAGATAGGGCTTAGATCTTTTTAGAAAAAAATGTTGGGAAGAAAAAATAAATGGGGTCGGGTTGATATTTTACCTTCCTAGTGGATCAGTCGTTTTGTTTTGTGGACTTTCACGACCATATTTGACTAATTGTAAGATGAGATTATATTAATAACCCAATCCCACTTCCCCTACAATTTAAGAACCACACAAAATTAGGGGGTAAACTCGAGCACAATCCCACCCCTACAGAACACACAAGTGTCATTTTTAGTGTCTTCACATTACTGACAGTTTTTACATGGTTCCACCCACAGTCTGTGCAAAGCTTTTTTTTGCTAAGACTTTAATAAGTGGTTAAATTAAGAATGCAGTTTTTTTCTTCAAAATTTTGCATCTACCATCATTCTTTTTATAGTGCAAAACCCCTAAATTATTTTTGCAATAAAATTATGTTATTAATATTTTTGATTTCCTTATTGTAATATTAGAAGAAAGAGAATTTGTTATATTTAAATTTAAAATTAAATTTTATGCCTAATTAAATAAGCTAATTATTACGTTAATAATTGATTTGTATGAATTAGTGTGAATTTTGTTTATTGAATTAAGGATTTCTTTTTGTTTCTACAAAAAAGCTTTTTATTGTTTAAATGATTTTTAAATTAGTATAATAATAATAATTATTTTTTTGTTTAATTTACATGCCATTTTTATGATGATTTTAAATTTACACAAAAAAACAAAAAGACGATGAAAAGTTTATGAAAAGCCAATACTTAAATAAAATCACATAGAGATATTGGAAAGACTAATTAAAACTAAAGATAGTTAAAAAAAAAAAACATATTGTCTCAACTAGATCAAAAACTTTACACATTTATAGCTTTGTTAAAAAAAAAAAAAAATATTAAAAAAATGTAAGTAAATAATAATATTTTAAACAAAAATGTCTATTTACAATATGTTCAATACAATCCATAAGACTTTAAAAAATAAATAAATTCAGAAAGAAAAACTTAAAGAATTGCTTCAATCTGAAAGAAAACTTTGTTGAGTGATTCTTTCTATAGGTGGAGCTTTTTAAGTACTTTTTCTGAAACGGACACCGTTTTGAGTACTTTTTCCCATAAATGCTATGCAGAGCTATCTTAACCCCCTAGTAAAGAGATATTAATAGAGGCCGACCGAATATTCGGTTTCGGCCGAATAATGGGGTTTCGGCCACTATTCGGTATTCGACAAAATTTTGGCCGAATATTAGCCGAAACCGAAACTTTTTGGTATTTTAAAAAATATGTAAAAAAGTCAATGAATTTTTTGATTTCGTATTTCATTACACTTGATTCAGTTCAATTGAAGAAAATGTTACAATTTTATGCAATAAATGTAAAACTGTTTCAGTTCAAAAATTATTTTCTCCTAATCTACAAACGAAATATACAATTTTTCTGTAAGTTTTTTAAAAAACATATTTTTTTTTGAAAAATACAACAATTCCTATGGTTTAAAAGCATTATATCCTGTATATTTATCTTTAACAGCTTTTTAATAATTTTATTCATGCATTTTAATAATTTTATTCATTAAAAAAGTTGCAGGGGTGTTTTTGGGGGAGAGGGCGGGGGTCATAAAGGGTCATTGGGGGACACATAAAACGACGCGGTAAATGTTAACAAATTTATTTATCATCCTTTTTGAGCTTAAGTACAACTTTATCATTATTTAAATACATTTTTAATATCCACGCCCACAAAAGGGGGGCGTGGAAAAAAACTCCAAGTGCAGTACCTTGAACTTTTTATGACATCAAATTGTATTATTTTCTTAACAAAAATACAAAAAAATCCTGTAAAAATATTACGTTTTTCAGAGGTTAGTTGAGTTCTTCAAGGGGGAACTTTTTTCCGAATTCGCTTATTTACGAACTTTAACTGCCTAGGACAAAAATACATATTCCTGCCAAACTTAACGAGTCTAGCTCTTTTATTTGGGACTGCATCGTGTCTTATACAGACGGACGGACATACGGACATTCTAGAAATGCCTTAAACTCGATCATAGATCAATAATATATATTCTTTATGGGGTCTCCGACCGATATTTCAATGCGTTACAAACGGAATGAAAAAGTGAATATACCCCCATTCTATAGTTTAAGGGTATAAAAAATAAGTCAATAAAAATAATTCCATTAAAAAAATTTTCTATACGAAAAATTGTCTCAGAATCGGAGACTTTTTTTAAACAAAAAATGTCTCAGAATTTAAGACTTTTTCTATACAAACAAGTGAGAGTTTTAAATTCGGCTGTGCCGAATCTATTATACCCTCCAAAACGTACAAAAAAAATTAAAAAAAAAAATCCTGGGGCGTTTTTTGTGGGGGGGGGGTTTTGGTGAGAAACGTTGGGGGACACCTTCCCCCCTTACCGTAGGTTTTATTAAATGGATTTATTATGATTAGGGATGAGATTTCCATGAAAATGCATGTTTTTTGTAGATAGTCTAAAAACGATATTGACCAATTATCTTTCCGAATCAGAAAATTTGCGTTAAAATGGCATCGATTTGTTTTTGCATATTTTTGCATATTTTGGTGAAAATGCATATTTTTGAATATTTTGGTTTTAAATGCATATCTTGTGCATATTTCCAACTTTTAAGTGCATAAATTAGCAAAAACTCAAATTGAAATTTATTTGTTTCAAAAACTGTTTTTAAATTTTAAAAAATTATTTTGAAAATAAGAAAAAATTTTTTTTTTCTTTTTAATTTTTTTATAGATATTCTTAATTTCTAAACAAATTTTGCTTATAAAGAGTTTTACTTTTTAAGAAGTTTTTCTTATGAAACCATAATTTTATTGCACACATTTTATTTTTTAGTGCATATTTTTAGGTTTTTTAGTGCATATTTTGAAATTTTTAGCGCATATTTTAAGCGCATATTTTAAGCGCATATTTTTGATTTTTTAGTGCATGAAAATCTCATCCCTAATTATGATTCTTGCAATTACTTAAAACAATTAATCATTATTAAAATACTTTTTTTTTATCCACACACACAAAAGGGGGCGGGTCAAACTTTTTTTTTATTTTTTTATCCGCTGGGTCCTTATCCAGGATTTTGAACTTCTTCTGACACAAAAATGTTGCATTTGATTAACAAAAGTACAAAAAACCCTGCAAAAAAGGCGATTTTTCTGAGGTTGGTTTAGTTTTCTAAGGGGAACTTTTTTCCCCTTGGTCCGATTTGGCCCATTTCTGAATTTGACCTGCCTATGACCATAAGACATATTCGTGCCAAACTTCGGAAGTCTAGCTCTTTTAATTTGGACTGTATCGTGTCCTCTTAGAATCGATCACTTTTTCTATTAGTAAAATGTCTCAGATTTTGAGAAAATGTCTTAAAATCTGAGACTTTTTCTATAAGAAAAATATATCAGAATCTGAGACTTTTTCTATAAGAAAAATGTCTCAGAATCTGAGAATTTTTCTATACGAAAAAAGTCACAGAATATGAGACTTTTTCTATTAAAAAAATATGTCAGAATCTAAGACTTTTCCATAGGACAAATGTCTCAGAAACTGAGACATTTTCTCAGAATCTGAGACTTTTTCTATAAGAAAAATGTCTCAGAATCTGAGACTTTTTCTATAAGAAAAATGTCTCAGAATCTGAGACTTTTTCTATAAGAAAAATGTCTCAGAATCTGAGACTTTTTCTATAAGAAAAATGTCTCAGAAACTGAGACTTTTTCTATAAGAAAAATGTCTCAGAATCTGAGACTTTTTCTATAAGAAAAATGTCTCAGAATCTGAGACTTTTTCTATAAGAAAAATGTCTCAGAATCTGAGACTTTTTCTATAAGAAAAATGTCTCAGAATCTGAGACTTTTTCTATAAGAAAAATGTCTCAGAATCTGAGACTTTTTCTATAAGAAAAATGTCTCAGAATCTGAGACTTTTTCTATAAGAAAAATGTCTCAGAATCTGAGACTTTTTCTATAAGAAAAATGTCTCAGAATCTGAGACTTTTTCTATAAGAAAAATGTCTCAGAATCTGAGACTTTTTCTATAAGAAAAATGTCTCAGAATCTGAGACTTTTTCTATAAGAAAAATGTCTCAGAATCTGAGACTTTTTCTATAAGAAAAATGTCTCAGAATCTGAGACTTTTTCTATAAGAAAAATGTCTCAGAATCTGAGACTTTTTCTATAAGAAAAATGTCTCAGAATCTGAGACTTTTTCTATAAGAAAAATGTCTCAGAATCTGAGACTTTTTCTATAAGAAAAATGTCTCAGAATCTGAGACTTTTTCTATAAGAAAAATATCTCAGAATCTGAGACTTTTTCTATAAGAAAAATGTCTCAGAATCTGAGACTTTTTCTATAAGAAAAATGTCTCAGAATCTGAGACTTTTTCTATAAGAAAAATGTCTCAGAATCTGAGACTTTTTCTATAAGAAAAATGTCTCAGAATCTGAGACTTTTTCTATAAGAAAAATGTCTCAGAATCTGAGACTTTTTCTATAAGAAAAATGTCTCAGAATCTGAGACTTTTTCTATAAGAAAAATGTCTCAGAATCTGAGACTTTTTCTAAAAGAAAAATGTCTCAGAATCTGAGACTTTTTCTATAAGAAAAATGTCTCAGAATCTGAGACTTTTTCTATAAGAAAAATGTCTCAGAATCTGAGACTTTTTCTATAAGAAAAATGTCTCAGAATCTGAGACTTTTTCTATAAGAAAAATGTCTCAGAATCTGAGACTTTTTCTATAAGAAAAATGTCTCAGAATCTGAAACTTTTTCTATAAGAAAAATGTCTCAGAATCTGAGACTTTTTCTATAAGAAAAATATCTCAGAATCTGAGACTTTTTCTATAAGAAAAATGTCTCAGAATCTGAGACTTTTTCTATAAGAAAAATGTCTCAGAATCTGAGACTTTTTCTATAAGAAAAATGTCTCAGAATCTGAGACTTTTTCTATAAGAAAAATGTCTCAGAATCTGAGACTTTTTCTATAAGAAAAATGTCTCAGAATCTGAGACTTTTTCTATAAGAAAAATGTCTCAGAATCTGAGACTTTTTCTATAAGAAAAATGTCTCAGAATCTGAGACTTTTTCTATAAGAAAAATGTCTCAGAATCTGAGACTTTTTCTATAAGAAAAATGTCTCAGAATCTGAGACTTTTTCTATAAGAAAAATGTCTCAGAATCTGAGACTTTTTCTATAAGAAAAATGTCTCAGAATCTGAGACTTTTTCTATAAGAAAAATGTCTCAGAATCTGAGACTTTTTCTATAAGAAAAATGTCTCAGAATCTGAGACTTTTTCTATAAGAAAAATGTCTCAGAATCTGAGACTTTTTCTATAAGAAAAATGTCTCAGAATCTGAGACTTTTTCTATAAGAAAAATGTCTCAGAATCTGAGACTTTTTCTATAAGAAAAATGTCTCAGAATCTGAGACTTTTTCTATAAGAAAAATGTCTCAGAATCTGAGACTTTTTCTATAAGGAAAATGTCTCAGAATCTGAGACTTTTTCTATAAGGAAAATGTCTCAGAATCTGAGACTTTTTCTATACGAGAAATGTCTTAGAATCTGAGACTTTTTGTTTACGAAAAATATCTCAGAATCTGAGACTTTTCCTATACGAAAAATGTCCAGAATCTCAGACTTTTTCTATACAAAAAATTTATCAGAATCTGAGACGTTTTCTATATGAAAAATTTCTGAAACTTCAGAGACTTTTCTATACGAACAATGTCTAAGAAACTGAGACTTCTCCTATACGAAAAATGTCCAGAATCTAAGACTTTTTCTATAGAAATAATGTCTTAGAAACTGAGACCTTTGCTATAATAAAAATCTCACAGAAGCTGAGACTTTTCCTATACAAAAAATGTTTCAGAGCCTGACAATTATCTGTACGAAAAAATTTTAGAATTCTTTTTCTATACGACAAATATCTCAGAATCTGAGATTTTTTGAAAATGATCCAACCTGAGACTTTTTCTATACATGAAAATGTCTCAGAATCAAAAACTTTTTCTATACCAAAAATGTCTCAGAATTTAAGGATTTTTCTATACGAAAAATATCTCACAATCAGTATGTTAGATTTTTTCTGTGCGATAAATGCCTCAGAATTTGAGAACTTTTCTACATGAAAAATATCTCAGAATCTGAGATTTTTCTATACGAAAAATGTATTAGAATCTGGTACTTTTTCTATACGAAAAATGTCTCAGAATCTGAGACTTTTTCTATAGGAAAAATCTCACAGAAGCTGAGACTGTTTCTATATAAAAAATGTTACAGAATCTAAAACTTTTTTAAATTCAAAAAATCTCAGAATCTAGGACTTTTTCTATATGAAAAATGTCCTAAAATCTGACACTATTTTATACAAATAATTTCTTAGAATCTGAGACTTTTTCTATACTAAAAATGTCTCAGAATCTGTGAGTTTTCTATACGAAAAATATCTAGGAATCTGAGACTTTTTCTACAAGAAAAATTTCTCAGAATCTGAGACAATAAAACTATACGAAAAATGTCTCACAATCTGAGAGTTGGTCTGTACGAAAAATGTCTCACAACCTGAGAGTTTTTCTATACGAAAAATGTCGTAGATACTGAGACATTTTCTGTACGAATCTGAGAATTTTTCTGTACGAAAAATGTCTCAGCATCTAAGACTTATTCCACACGAAAAACGTCTTAGAATGTTGTACTTTTTCTTTACGAAAAATATTCAGAACTGAAAAATTTCTGATAGTCTAAGAATTTTTCGTTTCGATAAATGTCTCAAAATCTGAGACTTTTTCTGAACGAAAACCGTCTTAGAATCGAAGAATTTTTCTGAACAAAAAATTTCTCAAAATCCGAGAGTTTTTCTATCGAAAATTGTTTCAAAATTTGAGTAATTTTTTATACAAAAATTGTCTCAGAATCTGAGACTTCTTCTATACGAAACATGTCTCATGTGAAATTTTCCGTTTTTTCTAAACGGAAAATTTCTCAGAATCTGAGACTTTTGCGAAGTATGTTTAGCAATTTTATTATTATTTAAGTACTCTTTAATAAAATGTTTACTATTTTTAGTACTCTCCTTACAAAAGTGTGTTTTGATACTGTTAATAGGAATGCTATTGCTTTAAGTAGGTACTCTTAAGTATTTAAAGGATTGTATTGAACATAAAACTAAAAAAATTAAACTTAATTAAAATCAAAAAGTACAAATACTAAATTAGTTACTTTATAATAAGTTTATTAAACGTAAGTTTGTTGTTTATTTTAAATTTTTTGCTAATTAATTTTGTTTGATTTAGCATTTTTTTTAAAATTTTGATAACATTTAAATTTGAATACAAATCACATAATGAGTGAAACAAGAAAATGTATTAAATAATTAAAAAAAAAAATGTAGATAAATTAAAAATCATGTTAAATACACTGACATCAATAATGCAACAGAAAAAAATAAGAAAAAAAATGCAACAAAATCAAATTAATTATTTAAAAGAAAATGTTTACAAAAAAAATATATATTTTTTTACAATAAAATTAAAATTTTATTAAAAAGAAAAAAAATTTTGATTAAAAAATAATTTGAAAAATTATATTAAATTATAAAAAAATATTTAAAACAAATTAAAATGTTGTTAAATATATTAAATTATACCTAATTGAAACAAAAAAATAGAATTTTAGAGAATTTAAAATATTGTTTTATAAATTTTACATTTTGCTTTTAAACATATTTTATTTATCACTATTATTACACTGTGCAACAAATTTTTGGTCATCACCATGAGCCTTTATGGCTTCTATGAAAAATTGATGTAGACTATTGGAGAAACAAAAACGCCAATGGATTTTAAAAAGTTAGTTTGATTTTTTTTTATGACCCACTTAAGTTTTCAATTTTTTTTTATCAAAGAACAATTTAAAACTATACCCAGCAAAAATAAATCGAAATTTTGGCGACACAGCATCTTTTTATAGCATACCGAAGTGCATCCAAAGAGCGCTCTTGAGGATGCTGTAAAAGTAAGGGGAAAGAATTTTAATTTTTTGTTAAGATTTTTTATATAAAACTTAAAATATAAAATTATATTTTTATAAAATTTCACACATGCTTTCCTTTTAAATATATTTAACACTTTTTGAATAAAAAACCATGAGTTTTAGACAAAGACATATGATCCCACTGCATCATTAATGCGCAGTAAACAGCGCTGCAAAGAGTGCTTCAACCATAACATCTTTAACACATTTTGAATGAAAAAAAAAAAATTAGTACACCATCTTCTTTAGTTTCAGAAAATACAAATTATATTACAAAAAAAGTCCAATCATATTTTAGAATCTCCAATTATATTTAAAAATGTCCAATTATATTTCAAAAATTTCCAACATAATTCAAAATTTTTGAAATGTAATTAAACATTTTTTGGTTATAAATGGTAATATCTAAAATATAAATGGAAGTTTCTGAAATATAATTTGAAATTTTCGAAATATAGTTGGACATTTTTTAAATGTAATTGGATCTCTTAGGCGATATTTCTTCCAAATTCTTGCAGAGAGTCAACTGATTTTCAGAATTAGTCAATTGTATCTAAGATTTTCCAATTGTATTCAGAAATAGTTAATAGTATTTCAGATTTTGTAATTTGTATTTCAGAAAAAGTCAAATGTGCTTCATCTTTGTTCTGCTTAAATCAGTTCTAAAAAGATACATGAATTCACTGCATCTTTATCGCGATTTTTTCAGCGCTCTAAAGAGATGTGAATTCAGAGCATCTTAAGAGCGCCTTTTCTGTGTATCCAACTAGCGCTCTAAAGTGTGACATCGCCTTAGAGAATCATGCATGAATTCAGCAGGTTTGGATGCGCTCCTTGACTCGAGTTTCCTTTCCAAAAGCTGCTGCCAGTTCAGCAAAATTTCTGCTGGGTAATGATAAAATTCTGTTATTTAGCGTAATAAACGCATTTGTAAACATTTATCGCAAAGGGAAGGAAACTGTAAAAATGCGATTCGCCTATCAATAGGACAATTAATACAAATTTTGTATCGGCAGAGGATATTGGGGGACTACTTCCCCTCGCTAATCTATTTCAAATCGGTCATAATTGATCCTAAATTTTCGATTTTGTGTGCTAAATATGTAAAACTTTACGGTAATTATTCAATAGTTACACGCAGAAAAAAAACATGGTTGCGGTGATCATGATTTAAGAGCGTCATATTATGATTGGGAATATGATTGTAACAATAATGTTAATATGATTGAATGCAACAAGGAATGTTAATCATTATATGATTGCGGCAATAATGGCCTAAATGTTATGTAATTATCATAATATGATTCCAGTTTAATATTTTTTTTGTTTAAATTGAGAAAATTAATTATGCTTTAATACCACACCATACCATAGAAATTCTTCATTACTGTTTTTTGATAAAGTACACATTAATAATTTATTTTTTGGTTTTGAATGTTGTTTTTATAAATATGAAACCATTTTTATTAATTTTGGTTCAATTTAGTGGCAACCTGCGTTTTACATCAATGATGTGCAATAAACTTATGGCATTTATCTAAAAAATTCATCAACGATAACATTTTTGTCAGCTAACGTTAAATGATTGAATAAACCATTAAGTTATTGACAAAATCATAACATATTTGCTGCAATCATAACATATTTGTTACAAAATTAAAATTATTGTCAGCAATTACAACACATTCAGTAAGCAAAAAATGCACAAAAACACTTTAATATATTCGATATGGTTTTTATTTAAAATGGAAAGTTATTTTTGAACCGCACAATAAATAAATTATATAAAGTAGATTTTTGTATTCCATTTCCTTCTGCGTTGATCCAATTTTTTTACTCAAATTGTCTTAAATTTTTTAAAGATTTAATTGTAAGTGGCGTCTTTGCGACTAACTGCTTGCTGGCAAAACACTAAACTGATGAATAAACCTGACAATGTTTGCAAAATCAATTTTTATTAAGTTGTGATTATTTAATGATTGTTATAATCATATTATGTTAAAATTTTTGGTGTGTCGAGAATATAATTAACTATAACATTGTTACAACAACCACATTGTACTTTTGGATGTAGCAATTATTTTATCACGATTGAAGCGACTATTAAATGTATAAAACAACCATATAAATGTTTAAATACAATTTTAAAAACAATGACTTGATTGCTGCAATCATAACTCTGTTTAGAGATCATAGTATAGTTGGCGTGATCATGTCGCAACCATATTTTTTCTCTGCGTGTATGAATTCATTGAATATTTAATTGTAAAAAAAATATTAGAAATATAACGTAAAACAGCTTAATTTTAATAAATCCCGAAACCCCGAAAAATCCTGAAATCCCGAAAAATCCCGGGATCCCGAAAAATCCCGAAATCTTCAAAAATCCCGGGATCCCGGGATTAGGATTTAAAAATCCCGAATCCCGGGATTTGTAAATGTCAATCCCGTTTGGCATCCCTAATTAATACGCATCTTCTTTTCGCTATTACCAAGCGAAATTTTAAAAAGAGGCTATTTTCGGGACAGGTTAGTGCACCTAGTATTAATTATATATTTCTTAGACGTTTTCCTAACACCTTGACTTAAATGGGACATAACAAAGAAATCCGAACTTAGGGAATAATCACAATTGGAGCGGGAAGCGGAAAAACGCAATTGTTCTCATAAAAATAGAATTGAATCTAGTTTGGAGGAAAAACGCGGCGGAATTTTGTTGTCATATAAAACGTATGTGAACAGTTGAGGAAAAACGATTCCCGCTCCAATTGTGATTATTATCTAACTTTGTAAAACACTTTGGCGGTTTTGCTTATCTAATGGTCTACTTTCATTTCGCATTGGAGCCATTAAGGATCATTTTTTTTGTTGCTTAGTGTAACAGGTCTATCACAATTCTTTACAATTTTTAAATTTTTCTTTAAACAATTTAATAACAAAATGCAAATTTTATTTTTTTCTATCTAAATTTAAACTAAAAACTTAATTGGAATATATTACACAGTAGTTAAAAACGTAGTGATTTAATATTTTTTATTAAAAAATAAAAATATACTGTAGATTTTGTGTTATTTTATATATTTTGTAAATTATCATTTATTTTTTTTTTGTTAGTGGGAGCACGTATTTTGGCGCTAAACTCTATAGATACAGCCTTTCGTTTCTATTTTATGTTTTGTTGTTTTAGACTCAACAGTTTGAATGTAAATAGTTTAAATTGGTGAAAATAAAAAAATGTTTATTAAATAAAAAAAAAAAAATCATAAAAATAAACTTTCTGTAAAATATTCATACATTCATATTAAATAAAGTCATACCAGTAACACTTTGTTTTATTTAGTTTTATATCTTTTTTTTGTTGGTTTGATGGTAGTTTTTGTTGTTTGCTTTCTTTTTTTTTGCGTTTTAAATAAAGTTATTTATTTATTCAAAAAATTCCACAAAAATTTTTTTATAAATTTTCATATTTGTTTATCTAAAACGTTACAGGCTTTTTAGTTCAATCCATAAAAATAGAGATTATTAGTTTTTTTTAAGTGTTATTGTAAATTAAGGTTTTGTGTTGTTTTTATCTTTCCACATTGAAAAACAAAAAAAAAAAAATATAGAAAAACTTCAAATTAAATAATAAAACAAATAAACCTAAAATTAACAAATTATTTTAAATGAACACATAATAAATAAATATTTTTATAATAAACAAATTTAAATTAGAAAATAATAAAATAAATTTGCTGTTCTTTTTTTATCATTTTACCACAATATTATTTTACAAATTAAATTGCTGGTAAAAACCAATAATAATTTTAAATAAATAAACTTAAAATGTAAAAAAAAATAAAGTAAAATAAAACTGCATAATATTGATAATATACATAGACGACATGAAAGAAGCTTAAGACAAAAAAATATACTGATGTAAAGGAAGAGGATATTATAAACTACAACATTTCCAAAATTATTGTAAAATAAAATTAATTTAACAAGTTTTTTTATTAGTTCATTAAAAGCAATACAAATTTGATATTTATTCATTTTGAAACTGCAATGAAAATGAGTTTATTCTAGTTCGAGGCCACTTTTATGTTCCCCATTATAAATTTACATAATCAATTATGTAAAAAAAGTTTTTTTTCTGATTTTGAATATCTGAGCAAATTTTTATTCTGCTAGGCCTAAAACTGGTCTGCATACAGGCTGCAACTTAAGAGTTATAAGAAGATGATCAGAAATGCAAAATGTGAATCTTGGAAAAACTTCTGCGGAAACATAGAAGAGCTAAAACACCTCAATTCAACCGAGGAGTTGACCGCACCCCCTCCAAATTTAATGAAATTAAGTACTGGGGTTTACTTTAACAAAAAAGAGATTTTGGCAATTTTTCAGGCTTCTGGTGATTCCAGTATTCGAGATATGAGGTCTAGAAAATTAACAAAATCGTATATATTTGACAAAAGTGTTCCGAGATAAATAAAGATAACTCGAAAAGTAAAAACACTAAAGGTCTCAGTCAGGTTGCAAATAATAGGTAATGAGACAGCCTTTAAAATGGCATTCCCCAAGATTTTTTTTGAAAAAGGTCAAAGGTCATTGCTTTTAACCTTCATTTTTGGAGAGCTATATCTCAAAAAACGATATTTTTAAAATTTTGGAAAAAATATATGTTGTTAAGAATCACCTATACTACTTATGTTTAAATTTTCAGGATGGAGTCTTCATTGGAACTTTTTATATTAATAGAAACATTGTGACAGGAAAGAAAAAGCGGTGTAATTTCCCTTAGAAAAAAAAAAATATTTTATTTGTCTTTGAAATTCTGGTACCAAAACTCATTTTTCTGAATGTTTTTGACGTGCTGAGTCCAAATATGACCTGTGAACTGGTCTATCGTTATTACTTTTCATGATATATGCACCTAAATGTTCAAAAAACACAGCAATAGCATTTGAGCAATTTTTAAACATTTATGTGCTGATATCTTGAAAAGTAATAGCGATAGCCCAGTTCAAAGGTCATATTTGAACTCAGCACGTCAAAAACATTCAGAAAAACGAATTTTGGTACCAGAATTTCAAAGACAAAAAAAATATTTTTTTTTTCTAAGGGAAATTACACCGCTTTTTCTTTCCTGTCACAATGTTTCTATTAATATAAAAAGTTCCAATGAAGTCTCCATCCTGAAAATTTAAACTCAAGTAGTATAGGTGATTCTTAACAACATATATTTTTTTCCAAAATTTTAAAAATATTGTTTTTTGAGATATAGCTCTCCAAAAATTAAGGTTAAAACCAATGACCTTTGACCTTTTTCAAAAAAAATCTTGGGAAATGCTATTTTAAAGGCTGTCTTATTACCTATTATCTGCAACCTGACTGAGACCTGCATTGTTATTACTTTTTGAGTTATATTTATTTATCTCAAAACACTTTTGTCAAATATTTACGATTTTGCCAATTTTCAAGACCCCATATCTCGGGAAGAAAAACTACCAGAAGTCCAAAATTTTGGCACTATGATTTTTTTATAAGGGCCCAACTATATCCAAGTTTCATCAAATTCGAAAGGGGTAAGGTCAAAAATGCTACTTTTTTCGGTTGAATTGAGGTGTTTTAACTCAGAAGATGTTTCTGAGGCATCCAGGCGCAAGGTTCTGGCTTCTTCACCTTGCACTCTGGGATACCTGAAAGATCCTAATGGGGTGTGGTCTTCCTCCAGTGGAGAGTCGCTGGATCTCCTTTTAAACACGCATTTTCCGGGCAATTCCATGACGCCGTTTCAAGCTTTGGAACGTTCTGACGCCCAAGCATCTGAATTTGCTTCGGAAATAATAAATATGCCAACATTAATCTGGGCGATAAAAAGCTTCAGACCCTATAAATCCCCGGGACCTGATGGTATAATCCCGGCTGAGTTGCAGCAAGTGTCGGACTATATAGCCCCGTTGCTGTATAATCTATACACAGCATGCATCAACTGGTCGTATATTCCTTTAAAATGGAGGGATACCAGAGTCGTATTTATCCCGAAGGCTGGGAAAAGTTCCCACACAGCTCCGAAGGATTTCAGACCAATTAGTCTGTCTTCTTTTTTGTTAAAGACAATGGAACGAATGATAGACTCATATTTGCGTAGAGTGATTGACCCGAGGTTGCTTTCGACAAAGCAACATGCATACATCAAGGGTAGATCAACGGAAACAGCTCTGCATGAGCTCGTTGGTACCATCGAGAGATCGCTTTCGGTAAAGGAGTACACTATGGTGGCCTTTCTTGATATAGAGGGGCTTTTAATAATGTCATCCCACACTCGATAATTTTGGCATTGTCTGGTCTAGGAGTAAAGCGTGGGATGATTTTAATGGTGGAAAACCTACTTGCCAATCACTGTTGCCAACTTTTTTTAACCAAAAACCTCTAAATTTCACGAAAAAAGCGCTAGAAACCACCAAAAATTAATTTAGCGGGGAAAATTTAAAATTTTCCCGCTAAATTACAAAAAAAAGCGCTGACAACCGAAAAACTTGGCATTTTTGATTGACAAAAAAGAAAAATTAAAAAAAAAACCTCCAAATTTTTTTTTTCTACGAAAATTTACTTTTCATTAAAAACGCGCAAGAAACCGCCGAAAAAATTTTAGCGGGAAAATATAAAATTCTCCCGCTAAGTTACAAAAAAAGCGCTAAAATTCGACAAACTTGGCGTTTTCGATTGAAAAAAAAAAATTGGAAAAAACCTCTAAATTTGTCCCACTAAATCCAAACAAAAAGCGCTAGATTTTCCCGCTGAAGCACCGTTCCCGCTAAAACCAATTTTCCCCCGCTAAATCCAAACAAAAAGCGCTAGATTTAGCGGGAAAACCTCCAACTTGGCAACAGTGTTGCCAATAGACGTATAACGTCTGAATTGGGAGCGTCCGTCATATCACGATTTGTTAATAGAGGCACACCACAAGGAGGTGTTCTTTCGAATGCTACTATCTCTAGAAGTACGTGGTTGTCATGTTGTCGCATATGCTGACGATGTAGCGATAGCGGTAAAGGGGAAGCATCTGCCAACATTGCGGGACATTCTTCAGGGTTCTCTGAAAGATCTGTCTAAATGGGCAAGAGACTGAGGTCTAGGAGTTAATCCTAGTAAAACAGAGCTTGTTTTGTTTACAAGGAAAAATAAGATTCCTGCTTTTGATCCTATTTCTCTGGACGGTACTGAAATCACCTTCTCAGATGGAGCCAAGTATCTTGGAGTATTTCTAGATAGGAAGCTGAATTTCAGGCGTAATATTGAGGAACGGGTGAGAAAAGCAACGATTGCTTTGTATTCCTGTAAAAGGGTCATTGGAAAACGATGGGGTTTTAGCCCTCAAGTCGTTCATTGGATCCATACAGCAGTGGTGCGTCCAATTTTGCTGTATGGAATCATTGTCTGTTGGTCTGCTTTAGAAAAAATTAGAAATCCTCCTTCACCTGATACCCTTGGACATATTGGGTAGGCAGTATGCGGCTGCGTCGGCAATTCGACTTAATAGCACGCTGCAATGGAGGAGCAGTGATTGTGGCCATAGCGCGATCTTGAAAAAGATAACAATACCACAAAATGTGGACTGTGCTCCCTCTTTGAGCCTCTTTGAGTGCCACTTTACCACTATGATACCATCCAGGGAGTCTTGGATGGGGGATACTCCGGGTAGTGGAGCTACCATAAATTTTTACACAGATGGATCGAGGCTGTACGAACAAGTGGGCTTTGGAGTCTATTCGGAAGAGCTTGGGTTGAGCCTGGCTCGTAGATTGCCAAATCATTGCAGTGTTTACCAGGCAGAGATGCTGGCAATAAAGGAAGTGGCTGACTGGTTGAGCTGCAATGTCTTGTCTACAACCGCAGTCAACATCTATACTGACAGTCAAGCCGCGGTCAAGTCCCTGGATTCAATGTTTCTGAAAACAAGATCTGCCATTAACTGCCGCACATCTTTAAATGAGATGGCCAAGCAGTTTAACATACGACTCATATGGGTCCCAGGGCACAGAGACATTCCAGGGAATAGCAAAGCCGATGAGCTTGCAAGACTAGGAACTACCTTACAGGTTCCAACAGAATTGGAATGTGTTGGTATGCCTCTAGAAACTTGCAGGCAAAACCTACGGATTTGTTCTGCGACGGAGACTAATCAAAGATGAGCAAAAGGATGGACGTGTGAGACAACACGACTGATTTGGCCTTATCTTAATCAAGGGCGCACAAGTGAGCTGATATCGCTTCCAAGAGGAGAGATTTCGACGGTGGTTTCTATAATTACCGGACACTGTCTTATAGGGAAGCACGCAGAGCGGTTAAACGTGCCGTCGAATGACTTTTGTCGAAGTTGCATGGATGAAGAGGAGTTGGAGACTATCGAACACTTTATTTGCCATTGCCCGGCACTTTCTGGTCAGAGACTTGCTTCACTGGGATCTAGGGAGCTGTACGATCTTTCTGATTTGTCGGATGTCAAAATTCAACATCTTAGGAGTTTCATAAGAAGCTCAAACTGGTTTAACGACAGGGACTAGTAGGGAAACCTATTACGGTCCCGTGGTATCACAATGGACCTCAGAGTCTACGTGTGTTGACGTAAAACGTCAGCAGCCACTTACAACCTAACCTAACCTAAAACTTATGTGGTACAAATTTGAGGCCAATCGACTTTTAAAATAAAAATAAGCAAGTAAAAACGTTAAATTCGGCCGTGATGAATATATTGATACCCTTCACAATGTAAAAAAGATTATTTAAAAAAAAAATCCTTTGAGAAATAAAAACTACGTGGAAAAACTTATTTGTGAAAAAAAATCCGCGATTTTTTGTAAAAAAAATAGGTTTGTTCATACCAGCCAGCAGCCAATTTAAAGCATTTTGTATTTTAAAGTTCATAATTTTTTGTTTATAACTTTTGAACCCCTGAACCGATTTCGCTCAAATGCAATTCCAAACTGCTTAGGACAACAATAAGTAAATGTGATGTTTGTCCATCCACACAAAAGAAAATTTAGTCACGCGTTTTTCGTTTTTTTTTTTGAGAAAATCGCATTTGAATTTGAAATTTCATATCAATTTTGTAATTTGCTTATATTTTCTTGTTTTAACGTTGCGAATGAGTATTATTAATTGCATAAATATTACTCAGACGCTCTGTTGAAACAAGAAAATAAAGCAAATTACTAAATTGCTATGAAATTTAAAATTCAAATGCGATTTTCTCGAAAAAAACGAAAAACGCGTTTCTGATTTTTTTGTGTGGATGGACAAACATCTAAACTTTTAAAAAAATATTAAAAAAAAAAAAGTGGCCGGATTTTTGATAAATTGACATTTTTAAAAAATGCAAAATTTCAGAACAGGTTCTGAAAATTTTCCAAAAATAAAAAGTTTAATCGATAGCCCATACAAAACTATATAAGAATGTAAATTTTTGAGATTGTGGTGCATTCCGTTTTAATGTGATAAATATTTAATCAAGGCAACTCGCCACAAATTTTACCATTTTCCAATATTTGACCACGCCTCCTAAGCCCAGTTTTTGAAAATTTGAAAAACCAAAAACGCAATTTTCTTAGTTCCATATAGGGCTATTCAAACAACCTATTCAGAAATTTACAGGACACATGTTTTTTTTTCGCCTAAAATTTGGTGTGGAATGCCTCATATACCTTCTATCACTAACAAGGAAGGTCTTTTACAGGGCATCCACCGATTGTCCTGAAACTTGAATATTGGAATGAGGGGAGAAAAATAAGAGTTACCTGTTTTTTTTAGCTGCCCAATCTCAAATTTCACAAGTTGAAAAGTTACATTCGACTTGGCCGAATCTATGAATACCCTCCACAATGCCCTTGTTAAGTGATAGTAAATTTTCTAACGTTAAAAAAATAAAATTTTTGATAAGAGATATTTTATTTTGCGTAAAAAAAGTTTTGTTAAGTAAATTTTGAAAAAAAAAAAATAATTTACTATTTTTTTTTTGAGTGTAAAATTTTTTTTCGAGTGTAAAATTTTTTTCGAGTGTATTTTTTTTTAGTGTAAAAATATTTTTGAGTCACAAAAATACGTTGTTAAATATTTTTGTGACTTACCAATGTTCTTAAAACATGTTTAACGGCTTTTCAACACGTGAATTTAAGGTGAAGCGAATCTGAAATTTACGGTTTTGCTAATAACTTTTGAACCACTGGACCGATTTGGCTGAAATTCATTACGAACCAGCCCAGGGGAACGACAAATTTATATGACAAGCTTCAGCATCCTCAGACTTTAGAAAGTTATCGTGTTTTTTATCTCGTAAATTCGCGAAAACCCTTGCCGAAATTCACTCTTTTGCTCATAACTTTTGAACCACTGGACCGATTTCGTTGGATTACAATACCAACCTGACGAGGTAAATGTCCAACATACACGCCAAACTTCAGGAGCCTCCGTAAAGTTTTTAAAAGTTAGCGTGTTTTCAACAAACAGACGGAAAGACGGACGGACGGAAGGACATCGCTAGATCGTCATAGAATCGAACGAGGATCATGCATATATATTAGAGTGTCCCTTATTTTGGAAATGTTGGAAATCTTGAGACGGTACCCGCTCATTTTTTTCCTTTTGACTTAAAAATAACTCAGGAAAAATTTTACGCCCCTAGGACCACGCCTTCCCTACGCGACGGGGTCTTAAAGAGCGGGGCCTAAAAAATCATTTTTCCATACAAACCAAAAAAATTTTTTTTTTATTTTTAATTTTTTTGTTATTAATTATTATATTACTTGGTTTGCTTATTCACGACAAAAAATTTGATTTTGGAGGGATAAGTCTTTCAGCGCTAAACAATTTTTCGCAAAAAAAAAATTTGGGCGGCCGGGGTCCTACAGTAAAAAATTTTTAAAAAATATTTTTTTTTAGTTTTGACCAGCAACGGTTTTAGTTGCTATGTTGCTTTAAATGATATATATTCCAAAAAAAAAATTATTCATATCTGTGACATCTTTATCTTTTTCGAAAAAAAAAATTTTGAGCCGTAGGAATCCTACGGTAAAAAATTTTTAAAAAAATATTTTTTTTTAGTTTTGAAAAGCAATGGTTTTAGTTTTTATGTTGTTTTTAATGATATATATTCCAAAAAAAATATTATTCATATTTGTGACATTTTTATCGTGTATCGAAAAAAATCATCAATGCATTTTTTACCCTTTTTTAGAACACGATTAAGATGTCACAGATACAAAAAATATTTTTTTATGAATATATATCATTTAAAGCAACATAGCAGCTAAAACCGTTGCTGGTCAAAACTAAAAAAAAATATTTTTTAAAAATTTTTTACTGTAGGACCCCGGCGGCTCAAAATTTTTTTTTGCGAAAAATTTTTTAGCGCTGAAAGACTTATCCCACCAAAATCAAATTTTTTGTTGTGAATAAGCAAACCAAGTAATATAATAAATAATAACAAAAAAATTAAAAATCAAAAAAAAAATTTTTTGGTTTGTATGGAAAAATGATTTTTTAGGCCCCGCTCTTTAAGGGCCCGTCGCGTAGGGAAGGCGTGGTCCTAGGGGCGTAAAATTTTTCCTGAGTTATTTTTAAGTCAAAAGGAAAAAAATGAGCGGGTACCGTCTCAAGATTTCCAACATTTCCAAAATAAGGGACACTCTAATATATATACTTTATGGGGTCTTAGACCAATATTTCGAGGTGTTACAAACGGAATGACAAACTTATATATACCCTCTATCACTATAGTGGAGGGTATAAAAAGATTATTTGCAACAAAAAAAAAAATTCTTGTGAGAAAAAACTACGCGGAAAAAATTTTTTGGTGAAAAAAATTCCGCGATTTTTTTATTTGTTTGTAAAATATAGGTTTGTACATACGTACATGTGTCTAATTCTGTTTTTATATGGCAATCAGCAGCCAATTTAAAGCATTTTGTATTTGAAGGTTCATAATTTTTTCGTTCATAACTTTTGAGCCACTGAACCGATCTTGCTCAAATGCAATACTAAACTGCTTAGTACAACAATAAGTAAATGTGCTAACAATAAGTCTCAGTCAAATATTTATAATACTTTGGCCTTGATCACCATTTCAACAGACGGACAGATAAACTGACATCGCTAGAATGTCTTAGAATTGATCGCTGATGAATAATATATATACTTTATGGGGTCCCGATATTTCTATGAGTTGCAAACGGAATTACAAACCTAGGTACACCCTCTATCACAATGATTCCCAACCTTCGATTCTCGCCCCACTGGGGGGAAACATGAATGTTTCAGGGGGGCACAAAGCAAATTTTCAATTTTTTTTTTAGTAAAATTAACGTAAAAAATATTTCTTTAGTCAATTTAACTTAAAAATATTTTTTTGGTACAACTAACTACAAGTTTTTCTAAAAACTTAGTTTAAACCCAGATTTTTACAAAAAGTTAGCTAAACCCTACACTCAAATAATAACTCTGTTAAATTACAGAAAAACTCTGCTAATTTAACAGAGTACACCATACTTTTCCAGCTAGCATCATTTTTTTGGTAATTTTACTAGTAAACTCTGTAAAATGATTTTCACAAAAAAAAAAAACTGTTTATATACAGAGTTTCTAGTAAAATATTTGTTAAATACACCATTTAGCAAAGAAAAACTCTGTAAATTTACATATATTTGTAAAACACATTTGATGCAACCAAAATTTTACAGAAAAAAATCTGTAAATTTACAGAGTTTAGTAAAATACATGTTATTTTGTAAAATTTTTATAAGATTTTTAAAAAGATTTTTTTGGTACTTTTTTAACATTTTCTCAAAAAAAAAAAAAAAAAAAAAAAAAAAATACAGATCAAATTTTGGTGTTTTTACATAAAACTCTGTTTTTAACCATGAAATTAAGATAGCATAATAATCAGTAAAAATACAGATAAAACTTACACTAAAAAAAATAAAACTGTAAAGTTAACAATTTTTTTTTTTACTCGAGTTTACTGGCTTTTTAGCAAATTTTTAGTTAAAATCAGCGTTTTAACTACTTTTTTTAGTTAAGTTCAATTTACGAAAATACTAGTTTTGAACAAATTTTGAATTAATTTTTTTTGTTGACTTCAAAACTGAGTTTACGAATTTTTACTAATTAATTTGCTGATTTTTCGTAACAAATTTGTTAAGTGAAATTTCTTATGTAGCCTCCTATGCAAATCTCATAAGTTCTTACAATTTTTTACAAAATATTTTGTAAATTTTAGTTTACGAAAAATAACAAAAAGTTTAGCTGAATTCAACTAATTTTTTTGTTAATATATGTATATAAAAACGTTACGAAATTTCAGCTAAATTTTTAGTTAAAGTTACGGCTTTTTTTGCTACATTCATTCTACGAAAAGTTAGCTAAATATTTTTAGTTAAATAAACTAAAAATTTAGTAGGCCCAAAATCAGGTGCTTTTTTAATTAAATTTAACTAAATTTTTTGCTAACTTTACAGTTTTTTTTTTAGTGTAGTTTTTTGGTCATAAAAAATACAAAGTATTTCCATTAAATCTGTATTTTAGCAGAAAACTCTGTTAATTATCTGTAAAATTAAGATTACAAAGTTAAAAGTAATTTAACAGATGAAACTTTGTTGTTTTGTCACAACCAAATACAAAGTATTTTCTTTAAATCTGTATTTTGACAGAAAACTCTGTCAAATATCTGTAGAATTGAGATTACAGTCATTTTACAGAGTATTTTACAGAATTATTATTTTGAGTGTAAGTAATTAAGACTTAGAAAAAAATAGAAACATTTAAAAATTGTTGTTTAGTGTAGGGGGACATGGCATTTTTTTTTAACTTAAAAGTGGGGCACGGCGGATGGCCTTTTACAGGGCACCCACCGATTGTCCTGAAACTTGAATATTGGAATTAGGGGAGAAAAATAACAATTACCTGTTTTTTTAGCTGCCCAATCTCAAATTTAAAAATGGGTTGCCATTTTTAAAATATGGGCTCTCGGGAAAATCCGATTAAAAGCTAGTTCGGAATTTCGCCAAACGCAAAAATACGGGTCAGCTTAATTTTAATAGAGATTAATATACATGATTTTGGGGACCATACTTATATACATATCCATATAAACTACCTCAACGATTATACATTTTTGACGAACTTAAGGAAGCCGAATTTGAACACGACCGATAGGCCATTGGACAGGCCTTAAAAAAACCTTTCGATCTGTATTAAATGTTCATATAGTTTCTTTTGAAGAAATGGGAAAAATCCTCAAAAAACCACAAAAATCCCGTTTTCCCCCTCCCTTGACCCGCAAAGTGTGAGATTGGGCAGCTAAAAAAAACTGGTAACTCTTGTTTTGATCTCCTTTTTCATATATGAGGCATTCCACACCAAATGTCCAGCGAAAAAAAAACACGTGTACCATAAAGTTCTGAATAGCTTGTATGGATAGCCCTATATGGAACTTAGAAAATTGCGTTTTCGGTTTTTCAATTTTTCAAAAACTGGGGTTAGGAGGCGTGGTCAAATATTGGAAAAATGGTCAAATTTGTGGCGAGTTGCCGGGATTAAATATTTATCACATTAAAACGGAATGCACCACAATCTTAAAAATTTACATTCTTATATAGTTTCGTATGGGCTATCGAATAATTTTTTTTTCCTTGAAAAATTTTCAGAACCCGTTCTGAAATTTTCCATTTTTTAAAAAAGTCAATTTATCAAAAATCCGGCCACTTTTTTTTCTATTTTTTAATTTTTTTTTTTTTTAAGTTTAGATGTTTGTCCATCCACACAAAAAAAATCAGAAATGTATTTTTCTTTTTTTTCGAGAAAATCGCATTTGAATTTTAAATTTCATAACAATTTTGTAATTTGCTTGTATTTTCTTGTTTTAACGTGTCGAATGAGTAATATTCATGCAATTAAAAGGAAAAAAAGTGGCCGGATTTTTGATAAATTGACTTTTTTAAAAAATGGAAAATTTCAGAACGGGTTCTGAAAATTTTTCAAGGAAACAAAATTTATTCGATAGCCCATACGAAACTATATAAAAATGCAAATTTTTAAGATTGTAGTGCATTCCGTTTTAATGTGATAAATATTTAATCAAGGCAACTCGCCACAAATTTGACCATTTTTCCAATATTTGACCATGCCTTATAAGCCCAGTTTTTGAAAAATTGAAAAACCGAAAACGCAATTTTCTTAGTTCCATATAGGGCTATCCAAACAACCTATTCAGAAATTTACGGGACATATGTTTTTCTGTAGCGGGACATTTGATGTGGAATGCCTCATATGTAAGTTTGAGGGCAATCAGTAGGTACCCCGTAAAAGACCTTCCTTGTAAGTGAAGGGTATAAAAATATAAAAAAAATTATAAATCTCTCCTAACATCATATTGATTAACTTTGATGCGCGGAACATAAATATCTAAAAAATTTTAAAATCTGTCTGACGGTTTTCGAGAACCGTCAGTTTTTTCCTACGCTTAAGAATTATTTAAAAAAAAATCTAAAAATTTCTTTCCCTTGACTATTTTATAGAACTTGAGAAAGTATTTCATGCATTATATTTATAAACTTTGATGCACTGAACACTATTATAAAAAAAAATGAAAATCGGTCTTACGGTTTTCGAGATATCGCTACCTGAAATTTCTAAAAAATTGCGGGTTTTCCTACGTTCAATATCCATTGCACTTATTTCAACGGCCAACTTTTGCGACCGTCTGCGACTCCGAATTCAGTGGGGCGTTATGTAAACCTCGTTTTAAATATTTTTTAAACATATTTTAAAAAAAAACATATTTTTTTGGGATATTATTTCTACAATTATTAAGATATTATCGCTACTTGAAATTTGCAAAAATGTCAGTTTTTTCCTACGCTTAAGAATTATTTAAAAAAAAATCTAAAAATTTCTTTCCCTTGACTATTTTATAGAACTTGAGAAAGTATTTCATGCATTATATTTATAAACTTTGATGCACTGAACACTATTATAAAAAAAAATGAAAATCGGTCTTACGGTTTTCGAGATATCGCTACCTGAAATTTCTAAAAAATTGCGGGTTTTCCTACGTTCAATATCCATTGCACTTATTTCAACGGCCAACTTTTGCGACCGTCTGCGACTCCGAATTCAGTGGGGCGTTATGTAAACCTCGTTTTAAATATTTTTTAAACATATTTTAAAAAAAAACATATTTTTTTGGGATATTATTTCTACAATTATTAAGAGCATATATACAAAATTTAAAGAAATTATAACCAAAATTACAAATTGTTTAAAAAGTGGGCGTGTGCCCTTAACCAGCTTCCCATATTTAGTATAATGTTATTTTCGAAGTCAAAACGAACATGCATACCGAATTTCAAGTCAATATAAATAAAATTGAATTTTTGTCTTTCTAGGTTGCCCAAATGTGCACTAGGGTGGTTTTTTATTTTATTTTTTTTGGAATTTCGAGGAGCGCGCAGCGGATTTTTGTGCCATTTGATGTTAAAATAATTGTGTAAAAATTTGAGCTAAATCGGATAAAATTAACCCGAGGCGCAAGGAGGTCAAAGTTTCGAGAAAAAGCCAAAATGGCCAAATTTTGAAAAAACTTAAAAAAATGTAAATTTTGTAGAAATAAAAAAAATAAAATATTTTTTATTAAACTTTCTTGCAATAATACTCAGAAAAAATTATATTTACTTTTTATGACGGCAGTAACACTTTCAAACATGAAATACAAAAATTGCCATGCATTTTGGGGGGTACCTGATATGAGTGTTTTCGATTTTTTGAAAATTTTATTAAACAAAAAAATTAAATCTTACTATTCTATAGCAATGGATTATTAAATACATCCTAAGGCTTAAATATTTAAAAAATTGGGGATATCCATCGACTCAATTTTTTTTTGGAGTCATTTGAGTTTTGCGGATTTCAAAGAGTCAAATGACTCCAAAAAAAAATTGAGTCGATGGATATCCCCAATTTTTTAAATATTTAAGCCTTAGGATGTATTTAATAATCCATTGCTATAAAATAGTAAGATTTAATTTTTTTGTTTAATAAAATTTTCAAAAAATCGAAAACACTCATTTCAGGTACCCCCCAAAATGCATGGTAATTTTTGTATTTCATGTTTGAAAGTGTTGCTGCCGTCATAAAAAGTAAAGATAATTTTTTCTGAGTATTATTGCAAGAAAGTTAAATAAAAAATATTTTGTTTTTTTTATTTCAACAAAATTTACATTTTTTTAAGTTTTTTCAAAATTTGGCCATTTTGGCTTTTTCTCGAAACTTTGACCTTCTTGCGCCTCGGGTTAATTTTATCCGATTTAGCTCAAATTTTTACACAATTATTTAAACATCAAATGTCACAAAAAACCGCTGCGCGCTCCTCGAAATTCCAAAAAAAATAAAATAAAAAACCACCCTAATGTGCACCCCTAAGTTTGGATTTAGACCGCTAAAAACAATACGTGTTCCCTTATTTTTCCTGCTCTACGAGATTAAACAAATTCCATTACCATCAGCGTGAGAAACTTTCCTTGTTAGTGGTAGAGGGTATATAATATAATAATAATAATAATAACACTGCGGAACACTAAAAAATAAACAAGAGTGACGACCATCATTTCTATATATTTCGGACATGCTGATTCAAATGTCGTAATCCGTTTTTCGATGTATGGTACAGTTTTCTTGCAAAATGTCGTTAAAGATTTGCTGATTTTGATCCAGTTTTTTAACAAAACAATTTGCAAAGTGAATGATCAATAAATTTTATGGAATGGAAAACAGAGATATGACTTCTAGCAATATTTCTTATGCAAATTTGGTTTTAAGCTTTTTATTTTAAGCCCTTAAATCCGCGAATTTTTTCATTTTTTAAGGTTTTCGCGAAATTAACAGCCAAATTGGTGTTTGATAAAAAACTTGCTTTTAGTGAATCAAAAAGGCATCCTTAACAATACGAATAGAGGACAAAAAACAGCTATGTTATGTGGACCATCACGATAAAAATCGCGAAAATCCGTTTTTTGTATATGGCAGCATCACTTTACGAAATGATTTAAGGTTCCATCTTTTAGTATATAATGTGGGAACCTTAAACAACTAACTAACCAAAAATTTGGCCAAAAATGTTTTCATTTGCAAAAGTTATCTTAACAAAAACTATTATTTCGGTGTTTGCCATACAATAACACTGTGCTACAAATGAGCAAAAATAAAATATGCAGGGGTTCTCATATGAAAATTCGGGTTGGTTGGAGTCCATAGAGTACTGATATACTCATAGTTTTTCTGGATCACTTCGTTTAGTACGTTTTTTATTGGCAAATGTGTTGAAAAACGGCAATTCTTAAATTACAACTTTAAAAAATTATTTCTTTGTTAGTTTGCAACCGATTTTCGATTTTATAGATTTTTTTGAAAGGTATAAGTCTTACCTTTTAAACAAAACAAAAATATTAAAAATCGATCAAGAGTTGGCTGAGTTACGATCGTTTAAGTTAAAAAAAATCCAATTTTTTGAAAAATTTGTCATGTTCTTTATACTCTAAGTTGAAAGTGCATCATTAAACAATTTTTTTTTTATTTTTTTATAAAAGCATAGTAAAGTAGCTTTCCAAAACACCAAAAAACATAACAATCGGTTAAAAAATGAATGAGTTATGCTAAGTTTCGTGATAGGACATTTTTAATTTTTTTCAGAAATGCTTGTAATTCAGGTATTATTCATAAATCTTATTGCTAGTAGTAATTTTATGTGCCTATGCATATAAACAAGAGATGGTAACATAATTAGATTTGTGCGTGATTGACACATGATCACAAGTGAGCGTGATTGAAAATCAATTTTACTCACGTCGCTGTAAGTGAGTGTCAGTGGAATAAAAAAGCGTGAGTGAAATAAAAAAAATTTCAGAACCCGTTCTGAAATTTTCCATTTTTTAAAAAAGTCAATTTATAAAAAATCCGGCCACATTTGTTTTTTTTTGTAAATTTTTTTTAAAGATTAGATCTTTGTCTAAGAGATGGTCACGTGAGTGAATTTTAACTTTCATAATAATTTTTCTTCTAACACTCACTCACAATCACGTGTGTAAATTTAATACAACTCACACTCACGTACGCCGATGCAAGAGTCACTCACGCTTACGTTGACTCACACTCACGATATTCTTATTTATACTAAAAATAATTTCAAAAATCTTTCAAAATTTTCAGCAAAATCTAAAATTTTACATTTGTTTTGATTTTTTCGGGACGAAATCTGAAGTTAAGCAAAATTTTACATTTTTTTTTTTGCTTTTTTTTGAATGAAAGAAAATATGAAGAGAAAATAAATCACGCAAACTCACGCAAAAAAATCAACTCACGCTCACTCTTTCACGCAATAATCTTTCTCACACTCACTCACAATCACGTGAGTAAAATTGAATTCAGTCACACTCACGCTCTTATCTGCTCATGTTCCCATCTCTAGTTTGTCTATCCACACAAAAAAATTGTAATGTGTTTTTTTCGTTATTTTCGAGAAATCGCATTTGAATTTTGAATTTCATGACAATTTGGTAATTTGCTTGATTCAACGTAGCGTATGACTAATGCAAATATGAAATAGTCATTCGCTACGTTGAAACAAGAAAATACAAGCAAATTACAAAATTGTTATGAAAATTAATATTCAAATGCGATTTTCTGAAAAAACATATGTCTGAATTTATTTGTGTGGATAGACAAACATCTAAGCTTAAAAAAAAGTGGCCGGGTTTTTGATTAATTGACTTTTTTTTAAAAATGCAAAAATTTCAGAACTAATTCTGAAAAAATTCAGAAAATCGCATTTGAATATTAATTTTCATAACAATTTTGTAATTTGCTTGTATTTTCTTGTTTCAACGAAGTGAATGACTACTAAATATTTGCATTAGTCACACGCTTCGTTGAACCAGCAAATTACCAAATTGTCATGAAATTCAAATGCGATTTCTCGAAAATAACGAAAAAAACACATTACAATTTTTTTGTGTGGATAGACAAACTAGAGATGGGAACATGAGCAGATAAGAGCGTGAGTGTGACTGAATTCAATTTTACTCACGTGATTGTGAGTGAGTGTGAGAAAGATTGTGAGTGAGTGTGAAAAAAAACAAATGTGGCCGGATTTTTATAAATTGACTTTTTTAAAAAATGGAAAATTTCAGAACGGGTTCTGAAATTTTTTTTTATTTCACTCACACTTTTTTATTCCACTGACACTCACTCACAACGACGTGAGTAAAATTGATTTTCAATCACGCTGACTTGTGATCATGTGTCAATCACGCACAAATCTAATTATGTTACCATCTCTTGTTTATATGCATAGGCACATAAAATTACTACTAGCAATAAGAATTATGAATAATACCTGAATTACAAGCATTTCTGAAAAAAATTAAAAATGTCCTATCACAAAACTTAGCATAACTCATTCATTTTTTAACCGATTGTTATGTTTTTTGGTGTTTTGGAAAGCTACTTTACTATACTTTTATACAAAAATAATAAAAAAATTGTTTAATGATGCACTTTCAACTTAGAGTATAAAGAACATGACAAATTTTTCAAAAAATTGGATTTTTTTAACTTAAACGATCATAGCTCAGCCAATTCTTGATCGATTTTTAATATTTTTGTCTTGTTTAAAAGGTAAGACTTATACCTTTCAAAAAAATCTATAAAATCGAAAATCGGTTGCAAACTAACAACGTAATAATTTTTTAAAGTTGTAATTTAAGAATTGCCGTTTTTCGACACATTTGCCAATAAAAAACGTGCTTAACGAAGTGATCCAGAAAAACTATGAGTATATCAGTACTCTATGGACTCCAACCAACCCGAATTTTCATATGAGAACCCCTGCATTTTTTTGGTGTAGCACAGTGTAATTATAGTTTTTGTTACGATAACTTTTGCAAATGAAAACTTTTTTGGACAAATTTTGGGTCAGTTCATTATTTAATGTTCCCACATTATATTCTAGAAGATGAAGCCTCAAATCATCTCCTAAAGTGATGCTGCCATATACAAAAAAAACTGTTTTTCACGGTTTTCATCATGATGGTCCATATAACATAGATGTTTTTTGTCCACTATTCGTATTGTTAGGGATGCCCTTTTTATCCACAAAATGGAAGTTTTTAATCAGAGACCAATTTAGTGGTTAATTTCGCGAAAACTTAAAAAAATGAAGAAATCCGCGAATTTAAGGGCTTAAGATGAAAAACTTTAAACCAAATTTACATTAGAAATATTGCTTCAAGTTATATCTTTATTTTTCATGCCATAAAATTTAAAAATCATTACCTTTGGAAATTTTTTTGTTAAAAATCTTTAATGACATTTTTCAAGAAAACTGTACCATACATCGAAAAACGGAGTACGCCATTCGATTCAGCATGCTCGAAATATATAGAAATGTTGGTCATACCTCTTGTTTTCTAAAATAGTGGTTAGTTTTGTCACGCAGTGTAACAATAGTTCGATTACCACCAGAACCCTTGGTTTTTTTTTTGCTACAACAAGGCGACAGTCATTGTTATCAGTTCTAGGTTAGGTTGAATTTATTAAAAATGAGTTGTAAATAAATAGAAAGAATAAATAAAAACATTATCAATTATTTTTATTTATTCTTTCTATTTATTTTCAACTCATTTTTAATAAATTCAACCTAACCTAGAACTGGTAACAATGACTGTCGCCTCGTTGTAGCAAAAAAAAACCAAGGGTTCTGGTGGTAATCGAACCCCACGTTGAAAGGCTAGCACGCCTACGAGGCCACCCTAGAGGGTAAGGAATAAATAAGTTTTTACTTTCTCGGCTTACGAGTAGGGAGTTGATATTATCAATAAGTACTTTTATAACATGTTGTAAGTAACTAGTTGCTTTTTAGCTTAAAATACTTAGATTGGTAATGGGTACTCATCATAAATAATGCATGAAGTAATGATTACTTTTCACAACTCATTACCATGTTTTTGTTGGGTATTAATATATTTTTTAAGCTTTTTTCTGTCAATTGAAAATATTTATAAATGCATTTTTCAAATGAAATTGGAAATGGTGTAGTTTACGAAGTATATACTCTTTTTCTTTAGAAAATTTGTTTATGAAAACAATAATAACATACACTCAAAGAGTATAGAGTGTGTAGGTAATCTAACAGCAAATTGTTATTTCAATATTTAGCAATTTCTCATAATACTATGAGAAAGATTGCATTTTTATTTAAAGAACTCCTCCAGTTTTTTAACGATTCAATAAGCGTGCATAATACAAAAAAAGGTTTCAATGAAATAAGCAATTAATTTTAAGAATGTTTTAATTCAATTTACAACAATACGGTTTTGAAAAAGAAGTTTCAAAGACTAAATCAACAAAGTTAATTGAATCAATTGTTTTTGAAATTATATTTACTTTCATATAATATATTTTTTTTACAATTTTTGTAAATAATGTTTTTTTTTTTGTATAAACAAGCATATTTTGAAAAACTAACTGCAACTGCGTATAAAATAACCTACATACTTAATTCAGTTTTCTGCATGCAAAAAAGACCTGTACCTACTGTAAAAAATTTCTGAGTGTACATCGATGAAAAAGTGGAATGTAAGCATAGTAAGTAATAGCGAAGCGTTAGAAAAAATATTAATATATTTTTGCTTACAACAATTTATTTCAACAGTAATTTTTTATTATTTACAGAATCATTATAAGTTTTTTGTTTTTAATACATATTTTTTTTATACAATCTTACTTACAAGGGAAGTCTCCCTAGTCTCACCCGCGGATCTTTATGTTTGAATTGATTTTATTTTGTAGAGCAGAAAAAATAAAGGGACACGTATTTTTTAGCAGCCCAAATTCATATTTAGTGGGTCAAAAGGAGGGCGGAAGAAGAGGTAATTTTTCAGTTTTTTTCGTTTATATCCTATAATATGCAAAGAAACCTAGTCATGTCACATACCAAATGAAAGGTCTTTGGAAAACCTATCTACGTGTGATAAGAACGTGTCCGAACATGCACAACTTTTCGTCATATTGAGTAAAATACCAAAATTTTAGGACATTTTTGTTAATAAGTCGAAAAACATTAACTTCTTTGGCCCGTTGTTAGCACCACGAGATAGGTATTTTTAATACCTTTAATCTGATAGAACATATGCCTATATTAATTTTGTTTAAATAGGCGTAAATTCTAAATAACTGAAAAAGGTCAATTTCCCCGTACAAATCGACCCCCCCTCACTGTGGTTCCGATTCCAAAACTAGGTGGACAAAAGTATTTAACCATGATATTTTATATTTTTGGGGTCGCTGATTTCAAAAAAATGCTTTAAAAAATTGTAGCTTTAATATTTTTGAATATACAGTGGGTTTCACTAAAATAGCTTCAACTTAATTGGACTTTTCGCTACAACTGGAAAAAGTTAATTACTTTTTGCTACTTTAGGGTACTAAATTTAAAGGAAGTATTTAAAAATGATATAAAATGCTTTTCTGAGCATTACAGTAAAGCCCAGCTATGTCGAATTACTTTTAATGTGCAGTTTTTTAGAATGTTCGAATTAAATCCTTTTTGTGCTTCTAGAGTTGCGGGAAAAGAAAAATATGTGATATAACAATTATAGAAAATACTGTAGAGGTATTTGTTGCAAAAATATGTGCAGAAGATCCTGAATATTATAAGCATTTTCTTGAGAGTTATAAATATTGCAGAAAAATTACTTTTTTAAAAACGCTATAAAAAATGCAGCTGGACGCCGCTGGATGTGATGAAAGGTGAAACATACTCTCTGATAGTTACCTTAAGAGATGTATATAGTGGCTTGCCCGCAACTTGGAGCGGTTTTTTTTTGGCAAGCTTTGAAATATTGATAATCTATTTTTTTTTTTTTTTACTTATGACCCTAACTTTAAAAACTGATATTAAGAAATCGCGAAAGAATTTCGAACCCATGAACATTTTTTTGATAAGTATATACCCATGGCTATATAAAAAACAATTCACGGCAATCTCCTGCAAATAATTCACTTGGTATAAGCTACTTAGTTTTGTATTGATTTCCTTAGTTTTTAATTACAAACATTTTCGTGAACAAAAATTGATGTTCCAGTGCTGCGGGGACAAAGTTAAACCCCTTATTTAATCAAAATATTTTGTGTCTAGTCTAGGCATGTTGTTAGCTATTTGAAACACCTACCGTTTTTTAATTTAGAGGTTCAAACTTTTTAGACTTTTGTCCACCTAGATTTGGATTTGGAACCACAGTGCCCCCCCTAAAAATGAGTTTGGGCCGTGTAGAATTAATTTTCGTTCTTAAAAACATATCCAAATTTCATGAAGATCGAAGGGTGATACCAGGAAGACTTCCCTTGTTAGTAACATTTTCCTTTCATTTTAATGCACAAGAGAAAAGCAATAGTTATAGTTGACTGTGCCAAATCTTTAAAAACAATTTTTTAATGTTTCTTTTCTAATTTTATAAAACTTTTATTCAAAACTTTTCTATAGGGAAATGTCAAATAATCCTCTTTACCATAAATTAAATTAAGATTTAGATTTTCATTTGACACGTACAAGTGTGAACGGTCAAAGAGCACTGATGGTGGTACACTTCTGAAAGCTTTCGCGAAATCTGCTCTGTATGTGCTGTCATCAGCAATGGATCCAGAAAATTTTTAAAGGGAATAGGGGCCCAACTCGTTTTTTTTAATCATAACCTACAAAAAAATATCTAGAAATCTCAGAATTTTTCTACATCCACAACCTGTAAAAATCTTTCTTATTAAAAAATGCCACAGAATTTGTGAATTTTTCTAGAAAAAGAATACCTCAGGTTCTGAATATTTTTAAACATAAAAATTAAAATCATCGCAGAATTTGAGAACTTCTTATACAAAAAAAAAAAAAAAATCTTACAATTTGAAAATTTTTCTATAATAAAAAATTCCCCAGATTCTGAGATTATTTTGTAGAAAAATGTATCAGAATCGTAGAACTTTGTTATAGCAGATATTCTTAGAATATTCTACTCTAATTACATCTCAAAATTTAAGAAATTTTTATTTACAAAAATATCTTGAATACTGTGAATTTTTTTATGAAAAAATGTCTGATAAATTCTCAGATTCTAAGATATTTTTCCAGTTCCTGGAAACTATAAAGTGTTACCACCTGAAATGTTATTTTGGAATATTTATTTGTGATAAATTTAAAAATCTTTAATAGAGCACTTTTTGCAAAAATAGCTTATGAATTGCAAAGAAAAAAATTCAGTCATTAAAATCAAATTATATGAACTAATTATTTTATTTGTTTTTTCGACCTTTTTGGTTTAACTTCAATAAGTAAACGGATATTCAAGCTCGAGGCCTAAGTTTTTAATTAAATTTTTATTTATTTATTTTATTCATCAATATTTCGTCATCCTTCGGATGACATCTTCAGGATAAAAATACGGAATTTTATTTAAAACGAGTTTCAATGGATACACACTAAACGACTGCCCGCTAATACGATCTTTATTTATGAAAAAATTTTGGTCTCAAAAGTTGGAAAATGTTAAGTGTGCTATCTAAAAAATATTAAAATTATATACACCCTCTATCCTTTAAAGAGGATAAAAAAAAAAAATAATGTTAAAATTTATTTCCACTATGAATATATTTACATACATTAAAAAGTAATTGTATAAATGTAAGTAAGTGTTAATATGTATGAGTAAAATATTAACATGTGTGTGTTTAAATTTTTTATATAACAATATTATGTATGAAAGGAAGTAATAGAAATAAAAAAAAAATAATTTAAATATTTAAAAATTCAAAAGTTATAATACTAGTCAGCCAACATAATATTTTTTATTGTACAACATTTTATGTGAACAAAATATATAAATGAAAAGTATTGCATATAATAATAAAATAATATTTTTTTTTTCGTTTGCGAAAAAAATTTAAACATTTTATTAAATTCTGCAATATACTTTACAAGCTTAAATACCAGAATGCTATTTAGCGAAAGGCTATTGCAATAAACTTTATTAAAAAAAATTTAAAAAAATATTTTTCACAGGAAAAAAATTTTTGGTAAAAAAAGTAATTCGAGTTAAGAGTAAAAAATTGGTAAAAGTAATAAAAAAAAATTGAAAAAAAAAAAAAATTTTTTTAACAAAAAAAATTTCCGCAGAAAATAATGTTTGGCGAAAAAAAAAACTCCGCGAACAAATTTTAGGTATGAAAAATATATTTGTACTTGCTTAAATACTTTTCGGCATCCAATTATGTTCACACAGCAGCCGAATTATAGTATTTAATATTTTAAGGTTATATAGAATGTACCAATATTTTCAAGGTATCCATACATTTTCCTTCGTAACTTTTTAACTGCTAAACCGATGTCGCTTAAATGCAATACTAAACTTTACGAAGTAACAATAACATTTCTAGAATGTCTTTGAATCGATCACTGATCAATAATAGCTGTGTTCGCGAACTCAATAATTTGTACGAATTTGTACAAATTATTACGAATTTTGTCTAAAAGTCGTTCGCGTACTTTAAAAACCCAGTAACGAGAGAGAAAATGAGAGAAAAAAGTGACAGTTCTATTTTAGAAACTTGCAAGTTTTTACTGGATAAATTTTTGCCAGCAAGAATTATCAAGCACAAAAAAACATATGTTTTAAAAACGTATGACTATATTTTTGTAAACAAAATACAAAATATTCTGCAGTTACATTTTTGTGTATAAAATATGATTAAATATCAAGGAATGAATAAAAAATATATATCCTAAAATTAAATTTCTTTTATTAACAAGTTAAAAAATTAATACATCAAACTAAAAACGTACAAATGAAGGCAAAATTTTTTATAAGCTGATTTAAATCAGCTGTTTAACTAACTTGCAAGTTTTTACGGATTTCTGTTCGCGTACTTTTTACAATTTTTCCTTTTTGAGAGCGATTTCTTTTTTACACTCTAAAATTTTGTTGCTTGATAATTTTTACTGGGAAAGTACGCAAACAGACTTAATATATGTTCTTTATGTGGTTATTCTATAATAGTAAATGAGCGTAATCTATAGAAGTAAATCATATGCAAAGCCCTCAAAGCGTATGATTAATATTTAATTAAACTTTCATGTGCAATACGTATACGACCCATATAATTTGATTTAATACTTTTGTTTGTGTAGAAGTAAATCATATAGAAGCAGGGTTGGCAACCGAAACGAATAACGGTGTCGGTAACGGTATTGGTATTACATATTTTTAATATCGGTAACGGTAAAGGTAACGGTATTTTCGATTATTTCGGTAATGATGAACCGTTACCGAAACATAAATACCGGTACATACCGGTATTGTAAATAAAATAAAATCCATCAAGACAGCAGAAAAATCTGCTGATTTCTAAAAAACAACCTTAACATCAAAATTGTGTGTCCTGTTGTTAAAAAAAAAATTGTAGCGATAAAAAACTTGGCAAGGATGTTTCAGGGGATGTTTTTTAAGGGGGAGGGCGGGCGGTAGCGGAGGGGCACCTTTCCTCTCGCCAAAGATGTTAAGAAATTCATTCTATTTATATTTACACTTAAATAATACAATTTTATCAATATTTAATTTTATTTTCTATAGCCAAACCGCCAAAAGGGGGTTCAAATCTTGATCAATGAAAAATTTTTCATTAATTGGTTTTTATAGAAATTATTTCTAAAAACGGGCTTTTAAGGTCCTAAATGTAAATAAACAACTTTATTTATTCATTTTCTATCCGACGTTTCGTTGGCATTTTTCCAACATCTTCAGGGGATGAATTTTTATTGAATATATATTCTTTTAGTCAGATTTACATTTAGTTTTAAATAAAAGATGTTATTAACGACACAAATGGCACGACATATAACACATAATTTTAAATAAATGCAAAAATAATTAATAAAAATATCACAGTGAAATTGTTTCTTAATGCTAGGTATCACAGTTGGAATTATACTTTTTTTTTCATTTTCTAAACAAATAGACAAAAATTGAAATATAATAGGCCCCCGTAGGCTAGTTGGTAGCGTGCAAACCTTTGAACGTGGTGATCGTGGGTTCGATTCCCACCAGAGCCCTTGGTTTTTTCGCTACAACGAGACGGCTTTCATTGTTACCAGTTCTCGGTTAGGTTGAAATTATTAAAAATGAGTTGTAAATAAAAAGAAAGAATAAATAAAAATTCTTGATCATGGGATAAAAATATTATTATATATAAATAAAATATGCTTTTTGGGGTTGTGTAAGTTTTTCAAATGGGAACTTTTTTCATCTGGTCCGATTTTCCCATTTCGGATCAGCATATGACCATAAGACTATATAGCATATCAGCATATGACCATAAGACCAAATTTCAGCAGGGTAGCCGGTCTATTTTGGACTGTATCGTGTCTTCTGCAGACGGGCAGACGAACATCGCTTACAATCGATCACTGATCAATAATATATTATCTCTATGAGGTCTAAGACCGATATTTGAATTTAGTTAATTGCGTATGTTATCATTGGCTGGATTGGCAAAGAACAAAAATTTATTTTTTATTTTACGTATATTAAAAATATTTTACTGTTTTTAACTCAAAAAAAAAAAATACCCGAGTAAAAATTTTTATATGATGCAATACATAATGATATATAACACAATATATATTTATACGCAATTTAATCCGAATAACCCGAATAAAAAAAAGTTATATGACGCAATATTTAATGATATATGAACAGATATGCTTTTATGTAAATCCATATTAATTTTGATCCGAAAATTGGCGGATCGAATATTATACGATTGTATCAAATTCTATTATTTTTGATAAAATAATATCAAATTTGATTAAGATTGATCCCAAAAATGGGTCTATCTAATTGTATTAAATCATATCTTATCTGTTAAAATTAGATAAATTTTTATATAATTAGATGAAATGTGGTGAATTTTTTTGGAATTTTAAACGTGAAATTAGAAATTATTTTATCAGATTGGATACATTATCAATTAGAAGAGTTTTTATTGCATTCTTCGGAATTTTTTCGGGACTTAGCAAATTATTAAAAATTTGTAATTATACCCTCCAACTACAGTATGGGGGTATACTCACTTTGTCATTCCGTTTGTAACGCATCGAAATATCGGTCGCGGACCCCGGAAAGTATATATATTATTGATCTATGATCGATTCTAAGACTTTTCTAGAATGTCCGTATGTTCGTCCGTCCGTCCGTCTGTATAAGACACGATGCAGTCCAACATAAAAGAGATAGACTCGTTAAGTTTGGCAGGAATATGTCTTTTGGTCCTAGGCAGTTTAAGTTCGTAAATGGGCAAAATCGGACCAGGGGGGAAAAAGTTCCCCCTTATAGAACTTAACTGACCTCTGAAAAACGCCATATTTTCACAGGTTTTTTGTATTTTTGTTAAGCAAATGAAACAATTTGATGTCAGAAAAAGTTCAAGGTCCTGCAATTGGACTAAGGAAATAAACAAAATCGTTTTTTTGCCTGCCCCCCTTTTGTGGGCGTGGATATTAAAAATGTTTTTAAATAATGATAAAATTGTATTACTTAATCTGAAAAAGCATAATAAATAAATTTGTAAAAATTTACCGCATGGGTTTATGTGTCCCCTAATGAGCCCTTCTGACCCCCCCCCATAAAAAACGCCCCTGCAATTTTTTTTTTTTTAATTCTTTTTATATGGAGGGTATTATAGATTCGGCACAGCCGAATTTAACACTCTCACTTGTTTTTTTTTCTAAAATCATTTTTAAGGGATTTAAAAATTCCAAAAAATTTTTGAGTATTAGAAAATTTAAAAACATTTTTTCGGAACTTAAAAATTTTTCAAAAAAAAAATAAAATTTCTCCTAAAAACATTTTCAATGATTTTTTTACTCCAAATGACTTTTTTACTCCGGGACTTTGGAAAATTTTCATAAAATTTTTTAGGACTTGAAAATTTTTTAATTTAATTGTCCGGGACTTAGAAAATTTAGAAAAATTTTTTCGGGATATAATTATAAATAAAATCATATATCTTTTTATCTGCCATATCTAAAAATTCCCGACATTATATGTCATATCTAATTTCATACAGATCGGTATGTAAATAGATATGAATATTAGGGCGGGTCGATTTGTATGGATCGAAAAAAACTGAAAAATCGTATAGCAAAAACAAAATCTACAAGAAATTCTAAGAAACTTTTCCGAAGAAACCATTGGTCTAAAATCAAACCCTATACCGCGCCTAACGACATGAAAATCCGTCCGTCCGTCTGTCTTTCTGTCTGTGTGAAACACGCTAACTTTCAAATGTTAGCGAAAGAATGAAAAATATATACGGCAAGCTGCTGAAGCGTGGCGTATATATTTGGTATACTTTCGGTCAGATTAATACTAAATTTCAGCGAAATCTGTCCAGTGGGTTATAAGTTATTAGCAAAATGGGGAATTTCAGATGGGTTTTAACCAGAACTCCCGTGTTGAAAAAACGGTAAACACGCTTTGAAAAGGAATGGTAGACAAAAAAAAATATTTTAGAAACTATTTTTGTCACTCAAAAAAACTAAAAAAAAAAAATATTACACTCAAAAAAAAATTACACTCAAAAAAATTTACACCCGAATTTTTTTTTTTTTTACAAAAATTAAAAAAAAAAAAAATTTACTCAAAATAAATCAAATACTGATTTAAAAAAATATTCAGTTATCAAAATTTTTTATCGAACACAGCTTTTTTCCTCTCCGTTATGCAACTCTCCAATTTCATCCCACAAAAGCATCTGTGTTTTTTTTTTTGATGATCCTCAATTTCATACTTTTATTTACTAACAAGGAACCCAATTCTATGGTTGGGGTGTCTCGGTTTATCGGCCATATCGGGGATTTAGGGGTTCAAAACATGGGTCAAAAATGGCGAAAAAATTGTTTTTTGGATTTTTCAGTCATTTCTTTCTAAGAAACTATATGATGTTTACATATGAGAAGAAAGGTTTTTTAATGCCCATCCAACGGTGGTATAACCTTGTAAAAGTTGGGCTTCTTTAAACACTTTTTTCATGAAAATGTCCAAATTTTGGGGGGTATTTTTATGATGACATATACCTACGATGTCCATATGAATATGAAATAATCTTTATTAAATTTAAGTCGACACTTATTTTTGCTCTAGCGGATATTCCGGTTAGTTCGGGAGTTATCCAAATTTTCCCGGAGGTCCACATTGTTTCATAAGGGGACAAAAAATTTTAAAACACTGATATGGCCGATACGCCGAGACACCTCAACCTTAACATCGTATCTTTTATGTATATTTCAAGTTTCAGGCAAATCGGTTCATAAGGGTTGATATACTTCCCTTGTAAGAAAAATCCGCTGCACCAGGAATCGAACCCACAACCCCTGCACTTACTTTCAGAGTATCACGCTACATGTTAATATAATGCAGCCCAATATAAAATAAATAATGGAATAAAATTATCATGGATTAATGATAAAAGCAGCGGTTTATTGTTAAAATTTCTTATTATAATTTTTCGTCTGTGGCGTTTTCACTACAAATCAATCTAAATATTTATTTTTCCATTTCAGGGATTATGTCTAATATACTTGCCGGTCAAAATCCCAAAAATTGTTCGAATTATATACAGCGGCAATTAGTAAAACATTGTCTCTGGATATGTTCTTGCAGCATATTGGTATATAAAACTATGTTTTCTTTACATCTGAGGTGTAGGGTATGTTCAGCAACTTTGTAGAAAATATTATGGCAAATATTTTTGTAAAACATATTAACCTTCTAACTCCCTTTCATAACGGTATTTTTTGGCTCTATTCTAACAAATCGCAAAAAACACCCCTAAAGAGGGGGAGGGTGGGGATGAAATGTTCTACAAAAATGTTGCCAATAAAATTTTACTATATACCTCAGAGCACACCAAAGCCCAAAAATTAACACAAACACAAAAAAATAGTCAAGTTCTACGTTTTGCTTATGAAAAAAGGACGGACGGACAAATCTTTATGTCGTTAGGCGCGGTATAGGGTTTGATTTTAGAAACATGGTTTCTTTGGGAAATGTTCTTAGAATTTCTTGTAGATTATGTTTTTGCTATACGATTTTTGACAAAAAAAATCGACCCGCCCTAATGAATATGTATGTTATCATTTTAAAAAATAAGGAAAAATACAATGCTATATATAAACTTATATGTCCATATCAATGTTCATGCATAACCATATATAAATATAAATAATTATATAATAGCATATATGATTATATCAGATCTTTTTTACTCGGGAATGGTGGATTTTTTTGCATTAAAAAATATCAACTTGTATAAAATATGATTCGATTTCATCCGAGTTTTGACCAGACATTGCCATATTTCATTGGATCCAATTAGATCTAATTGCATAAAAACATAAAAAATCGTGGTGTGTTTTGGTTTGGGTGAGTTACACCACAGGTCAACGATACATTCACCAAACATATAATTTTCTAAAACAAAAAAAAATATTTGGGTACGCTTCGAACCAGATAGGTGATATACATAACCCTAACAAGGAAATGTTTAGGAACATTTTAAAAGTTTCTTATACTTTGCTTAAAAAACTTAGAACATTTTTGGTTAATTGGAAACATTTAATTGGAAACATTTATATATGAAACAGAATAAGCTATATATAATTTTATATTAAATTATACAGAAAAACAGATTTTGTATTGGCCCTAATATTATTTCATATATTTATATCAACCGTATACCTTTTAATCCGAATCATGATTAAATTATATATTACAACATATGACTGCATTTAAAAAAATTAGAAAATACCTCACGGGATGTATAATCATATAAGATTTATTATGTTTGTATCAAGTTATATATTGTTATATATGTGTATTTTTACTCGGGATGTCTGAATTTTTTGTGTGGATAGACAAACATCTAAACTTTCAAAAAAAATTTTTAAAAAAGTGGTTAGTGGTTTTGATAAATTGACTTCCCGAGTAAAAATTTTTATATGATGCAATATAGAATGATATGTAACACAATATATATTTATACGCAATTTGATCCGAATAATGGTGGATGTTTTTGCATTAAAAAAGGTCAACTTGTATAAAATATGATTTGATTTCATCCGAGTTTTGACCAGACATTGCCAAATATTGGTGGATCTAATTAGATCTAATTGCATAAAAACACATAAAATCCTTGTGTGTTTTGGTTTGGGTTGAGATACACCACAGGTCAACGATACATTCACCAAACATATAATTTTCAAAAACAAAAAAAAAGTTTGGGTACGCTTCGAACCAGATAGGTGATATACATAACCCTAACAAGGAAATGTTTAGGAACATTTTAAAAAGTTTCGTATACTTTGCCTAGAAAATGTTTGGTTAATTGGAAACATATATAGTTTTATATGGAACAGAATTATCTATATACAATTGTATGTTAAATTATAGAGAAAAACAAATTTTGTATTGACCCGCATATAATTTTATATACTTATATCAACCGTACACCATTTAATCCGAGTCATGATTAAATTATATATTACTACATATGACTGCATTAAAAAAATTTAGAAAATGTGTCACGGATGTATAATCATATATAATTTATTATGTTTGTATCAAGTTATATATTGTAATATATGTTTATTTTTACTCGGGTAAGTAATATAAATACAACCGAAACAAAACCGATATAATACCGGTAAAAGTCCGAATAAAGGTAACGGTTTTTTATCGGTAACGGTATTTAAAAATTTTTATTTCGGTATTGGTAAGGGTAGTCAATATTAAAGGGTTTTTAATCGGTAACGGTATTGAAAGGGTAACGGTAGCCAACACTGTATAGAAGTAAATCATATGCAAAGCCCTCAAAGCGTATGATTAATATTTAATTTAACTTTCATGTGCAATACGTATACGACCCATATAATTTGATTTAATACTTTTGTTTGTGTAGACTGGCAAAACAGTTTTTCTTCCGATTCGCAACATTCGGACATATTTCATAAAACTTATGTTGTACAAATTGACACCAATCGGATAGCACCTGGCGATAAAAATTTTTGGAATTTTTAAAAATTAAAAAAAAAATTTTTTTTTGATGTTTTGGAAATAACGCTATTTTAAAATTTGAACTAAATGTTTTTTTTTGCAACGCTCAAGAAATCTTTAAAAAATATCAAAAATTCTCTCTCTTGACCATTTAATAGAACTTGAGTCTATCATTTAAACTTAATTTGAGTGAAATTCAAATGAGCTCGAGAATCTGAAATAAATTGCAGTTATGTACCTTATGTCAGTTAAACTGTTGGCAACGTGAACTAATGCGATTTATCCTCGTCGATAAATAAACATGTGGTATAGCTATGTACCAGTCGATCCATACCTAACCTAACCCGTGGCGAACTTTGATCAAAGTTTTAGATTTTTGGAAAATTTCCACCAATGTTTAAAATTTTGGAAAAAAAAGTTAGAAAAAAAACAAGTAGAAAAGTTAAATTCGACTCGGTCGATCATATGAATACCCTCCACAATGAACTTTTTTAAGGATAGTAAATTTTTTAACGTAAAAAAATAAACAATTTTGATTAGATATATTTATATCTAAATTTTTTTTGTCATTTTTGAAAAAAAAGAAGAACTACTAATTTTTTTTGAGTGTAAAATTTTTTTCGAGAATAATTTTTTTTTAGTGTAGAAAATATTTGTGAGTGGCAAAAATACTCTGTAAAGTAATTTTTTGGCTTGCCAATGTTTGTAAAGCTTTTTTTTGTTTAAAGCTCGGTTTTTTCAACACGTGAACTTAAGGTGAAACCAATCTGAAATTTACGGGTTTGCTAATAACTTTTTAACCACTGCACCGATTTGGATGGAATTTAACACGAACCAGAACAGAGAAACGACAAATATATATGCCAAGCTTCAGCGCCCTCAGAATTGACATCCGAAAGTTAGCGTGTTTTTTTATGCTGTAAATTGCCGAAATTCAGTCTTTTGCTTATAACTTTTGAGCCACTAGATAAATTTTGCTGGATTGCAATACCAACCTGACCAGGTAAATGCCCAATATATGTCCCAAACTTCAGGAGCCTCCATAGAGATTTTCAAAGATTAGCGTGTTTTCAACAGACAGACGGACAGACAGACGGATGGACATCGCTATATCGTCTTAAAATCGATCGAGGATTATGAATATATATTCTTTATCGGGTACTAGACTAATATTTCGAGGTGTTACAAACGGAATGACAAACTTATATATACCCTCTATCACTAGAGTGGAGGGTATAAAAAAATATTTTGTGATACATTATTTTATTTATTATTTTTGAAAACCAAAAATTGTCTGAAATCGGTTTAGCAGTTTTCAAGGTATTGCTATTTAAAATTTGTCAAACAATTTTTAAAAATGGCGGGTTTTTCATAAGTTTAAGAAATCTTTAAAAACAACTCTCAAAATGGATTTCACTATTTCGTAGAGCTTAAGACAAACTTTCATTTTAACTTATTGTTAGTTTGAGCCCAATCAGAAATTTATTGTTTTTGGGAAAACATTTTCTAAAAAACTAAATTATCGTTTCTTAAATTTTATTAAAATAATTTTTTTTATCAAGCACGATGAAGAAGAAACTGTTGTGCTAAGAAAATTTGTACTAAATGAACATTTCTATCTCACCCAATTAAAAAGTTATAAGGCTTCAAAGTTTTTTATAATGAACAAATTATAAAACAATAACCAACATTTGACTTTTTTTTTTGTGGCTCTGGGGCCTGGACACTCGTTTTCGATTAACCTCTCACAGGAGAAGTCTCCCTAGTGTCACCCGCTGATCTTTATGGAATTGGTTTTATTTTGTAGAGCAGGAAAAATAAAGGGACACGTATTTTTTTTTATTTAGGGTGTAAAAAGGAGGGGGGAAGACACGGCCATTTTTCAGTTTTTTTCGTTTATCTCCTATATTATGCAAAGAAACCTAGTCATGTTACATACCAAATGAAAGGTCTTTGGAAAACCTATCTACGTGTGCTAAGAACGTGTTTAAACATGCATAACTTTTCGTCATATTGAGTAAAATACCAAAATTTTAGTACATTTTTGTTAATAAGTCGAAAAATATTAACTTCTTTGGCCCGCTGTTAGCACCACGAGATAGGTATTTTTAATACCTTTAATCTGATATCACACATGCCTATATTAATTTTATTTAAATAGGCGTAAATAGTAAAAAACTGAAAAAGGTCAATTTCCCCAATACAAATCGACCCCCCTAAAAATGAGATTGGGCGGCTAAAAAAAATACGTGTCGAATTAATTTTCGTTCTTAACAATATATCCAAATTTCATGAAGATCGGAGGGTGACACCAGGTAGACTTCCCTTGTTAGTGTTGATTCCAAATCTGGTTTCCAAAATTTTCCATAACTCCAGGTTTTTGATAAAATTGAGATCAAAGTTCGCTACAAACGTATATTTCGTGCATTATTGGTAGCACTATTTGTGATATTTTTCAAAGATATTCTGGGATCCAACTACTCATTTTCGACTAATATTTTGAAGCTGATTCTGAATCTGGTTTTAAAATTTTTCTACAACGTCGTGTTTTCGAGAAAATTTAGGCCAGAGTTGGCAAAAAACGTGTTTTTGACACATTTGAGAGCCCATAACTTTTAAACGGGTTGTGATAGAACGGAAATTTTATTATCATTTTGTTAAAGGAAGTAAAAATCTTATATTTCCGCCCTCTGTGGTGGGTTTTTGGAACTTTTTTAAGAGTTAAAAAACGATCATTGTATTATTTTTTGAGGTAAAACCGACTGGTGAAATCAGATTTGCAATACATTCAAAATCAGCCTAAAATCCGCGTTTTCAGAAACGTCGAACGACCACAACGTGCGAATATTGTTTTCGCAAAAATACAGGTATTCTTTTTATATCCTCGAAATCCTTAAAAAAAATTATAATACCCGCAGATAAAATTTTCAAAATCTTTAGTGGTACCCAGTGTTGCCATATATCAAGATTTATCTTTTTTTGCAAGTTTTTTGAGGTGCTAAAAAGATTTTTTTTCTGAAAAAAAGATTTTTGGAAAGTTAAAAATTAAAATTTAATTTCTAAATAAGCTCAAATTACCTCAGAAATATATTTTTTTCATAAATTTAAAAATATTTTTTCATTCTACGCTATACTGTAACTGGTTTTTTATTTTAAAATTTAATTTAAAATACAATTTGTAAGTTTTTTTAATGATTTTAATACTTTTTTTAAAAAAAAAAGATTTTTTTTACAAAAAAAAGATTTTTTTTCAGAAAAAATAAGATTTTTCAAAAAAATATATGGTAACACTGGTGTTACCACATCTGCAAGCTCACAAAGCGTATGATTGATATTTAATTTCACTATCATATGTGCAATACGTATACGACCCATATAACCTGAGTTTATTGCAGTCTTAAGGCTTTATTCGTTTGTATGTAACATTAAACGGCAATAAAAACTCATGTTCTAACTAAATTTTAGACTAAAAAACCACAACAAAAAATATTAAACAAATATATTACCTCAAGGAAATAGACTAAATTTATGACCGACCTTTATATTTGCTGTTTATACATAAATATCTATTAAAATGCTTAATTTTACTTAAATTGTAATAAAATAAATAAAAAATAAAAAAATATAATCCATTTATACTAAACAGAAAAATAAAGTTTTCCGGTGTCGTATATTTACCCAGTCGTAGTCATATAATTAAATGTCTAAATAATACCTTTTGACTCATTAGTGTTGTAGGTGAATATAAATGTGTGTAGTATAATAAACATGTAATTTCTGTCTGGCTAAATATTTTACTAAATTCACATATTAAAGTTGTATTTTAGATATAAAAAGAATTAAACAAAAAAATACACAAGCCATTGTAATGTGTCATACTTGGACAATAATACTTTGGGAAGAACGTTGAAAGAATTTAATCTTACCATAAAAATACGCAACATTAACATTAACATTAACATTAACATTAACATTAACATTAACATTAACATTAACATTAACATTAACATTAACATTAACATTAACATTAACATTAACATTAACATTAACATTAACATTAACATTAACATTAACATTAACATTAACATTAACATTAACATTAACATTAACATTAACATTAACATTAACATTAACATTAACATTAACATTAACATTAACATTAACATTAACATTAACATTAACATTAACATTAACATTAACATTAACATTAACATTAACATTAACATTAACATTAACATTAACATTAACATTAACATTAACATTAACATTAACATTAACATTAACATTAACATTAACATTAACATTAACATTAACATTAACATTAACATTAACATTAACATTAACATTAACATTAACATTAACATTAACATTAACATTAACATTAACATTAACATTAACATTAACATTAACATTAACATTAACATTAACATTAACATTAACATTAACATTAACATTAACATTAACATTAACATTAACATTAACATTAACATTAACATTAACATTAACATTAACATTAACATTAACATTAACATTAACATTAACATTAACATTAACATTAACATTAACATTAACATTAACATTAACATTAACATTAACATTAACATTAACATTAACATTAACATTAACATTAACATTAACATTAACATTAACATTAACATTAACATTAACATTAACATTAACATTAACATTAACATTAACATTAACATTAACATTAACATTAACATTAACATTAACATTAACATTAACATTAACATTAACATTAACATTAACATTAACATTAACATTAACATTAACATTAACATTAACATTAACATTAACATTAACATTAACATTAACATTAACATTAACATTAACATTAACATTAACATTAACATTAACATTAACATTAACATTAACATTAACATTAACATTAACATTAACATTAACATTAACATTAACATTAACATTAACATTAACATTAACATTAACATTATACAGAAAAAGTCTCATGTTCTAAGAATTTTTTTTCTATCCAGAGAAAAGTTACTGATACTAAGACATTTTTCTATTCAGAAAAAACCTCAGATTCTATTACATTTTTTCTGCACAGAAAAAGTCTGAGATTCTGAGACATTTTTTCTATACTGGAAAAGTCTGTTGTCTCAGGTTTTTCTTTACGGAGATTCTCAGATTCTAAGAAATTTTTTCTACACAGAAAAAGTCACAGATTTTGAGACATTCTTTCTTTAGAGAAAATGTCTTGTGTAAAAATTTTTCGATACAGAAAATATATCAGATTCTGAGATAGAAAAAGTCTCAGATATTGAGACATATTTCTCTATAGAGAGAAAAATATCTCTAAGAACTTTGTCATTCCGTTTGTAACGCATCGAAATATCGGTCGGGGACCCCATAAAGTATATTTATTATTGATTCATGATCGATTCTAAGACATTCTGTGAATGTCCGTCTGTCCGTCCGTCTGTCTGTGGATGGCACGATGAAATCTAAAATAAAAGAGCTATCCTCCTGAAATTGGCACGAATATATCTTATGGTCCTAGGCGGGTTAAGTTCGGAAATGGGCAAAATCAGACAAGGGGGAAATAGTTCCCCCTTGAAAAACTTAACCAACCTCTGAATAAATACACTTTTTAACATGTTTTTTTGTATTTTTGTTAAATAAATAAAACATTTGGTATATTTATCGCGATGGGAAGGTGCTCTCAACGTCCCCCACTGACTCCATCACCCACCCAAAAAAAAAAAAAAAAAACGCCCCTGATAATTTTTTTTTTTTTTAATTTTTTTTACATTTTGGAGGGTATGAAAGATTTGGCACAGCCGAATTTAACACTATCACTTGTTTCTATACAGAAAGAGTCTAAGATTTTGAGACATGTTTTTAATAGTGAAAAAGTCTCAGATTTTGAGACATTTTAACATTAATTAAAACGTCTCAAAATCATTTTTTTTTTATACAGAAAAAGTCTCAGATTCTGAGACATTTTTTCTATACAGAAAAAGCTTCAGATTCTGAGACATTTTTTCTATATAGAACAAAGCTACCGATTCTGAGACATTTTTCTGTACAGAAAAAGTCTCAGATTCAGAGACATTTTTTCTATACAAGAAAAAATTACCGATTCAGAGACATTTTTTCTATACAGAAAAAGTCTCAGATTCCGAGACAATTTTTCTATACAGAAAAAGTCTCATATTCTGATACAATTTTTCTATACAGAAAATGCACAGATTCTGACACATTTTTTCTATACAGAAAAAGTCTCAGATCCTGAGAAATTTTTTCTATACAGAAAAAGTCTCATATTCTGGTAATTTTTTTTTATACAGAAAAAGTGTCAGATTCTGAGAATCTTTTTCTATACAGAAAAAAGTCTTAGATTCTGTAACTTTTTTCTATACAGAAAAAGTCTCAGATGCTGAGACATTTTTTTTATACAGAAAAAGTCTCAGATTCTGAGAATCTTTTTCTATACAGAAAAAGTCTTACCCCCAGTTTCTGAAATACGAACGCCATTCGTTCATGACGAGTTTGTGTGTATTTTGTTATTGTAACAAAAACAAAATACATGCGAATTCGTCGCAGACAAATGGCGTTCGTATTACAGAAACTGGGGGTTAGATTCTGTGACTTTTTTTCTACACAGAAAAAGTCTCAGATGCTGAGACATTTTTTCTATACAGAGAAAGTTTCAGAATCTAAGACACTTTTTCTATTCTGAAAAAGTCTCAGGTCGCAGGTTTTTCTATACAGAGATTCTCAGATTCTAAGAAATTTTTTTTACACAGAAAAAGTCTCAGATATTGAGACATTCTTTCTTTAGAGAAAATGTCTTGTATAAAATTTTTTCGATCCAAAAATCATCTCAGATTCTGAGATAGAAAAAGTCTCAGATATTGAGACATATTTCTCTATAGAGAGAAAAAATATCTCTAAGAATTTTTCTGTATTGAAAAAAACTTTTCTCTATCGAAACTTTTCTCTATAGAAAAAATTCTCTGATTCTGAGACATTTTCATTTTTAAGAAATGTCTCAGATTCTAAGAATTTTTTTTACACAAAAAAAGTCTCTAACTCGAGACATTTTCAGATTAAAAATTTAAATAAATTCCTTAAATGCCCTGTTTTCTAGTACATAGTCTATGTACACATTAAACTGACCTCAATACATAATTGATGTTTTGAAAGTAAGTTGTATTTTATTTCTTTTGTATTTGTTTTATTTTACTTTATGTTTAGTTTGGGTTTTAGTTTTTTTTTTGTGTTTTGTATATAAAATTTTTATTATTTTTTTTGTTTATTAAAGAGGGTGGTTTTGTTAATGCCTTTTTATATAAAAAAGGATAATTAGAAATCTAATACTGCAGTGTGGGTAAATAAATGAAGGGGTGGGTTGCGCAATTTAAGTTAAACTAATAAAACTAATGCTTAAGAAACAAATAAAACAAAATCGATTAATATTATTTTTTTTTTTAGATATTGTTGACCAAAACTACTTTAATAGCAATATATATTTTTTTTCTAAATTTTCCACTCAACAAAAAATCAAATGTAGTCAGCAAGATTTGTGCTGCATATTATTTTATTATATAAGATTTAAGTAGTATTATTTAAGTTTTAAGTAGGTGTGCGGTGGGATTTGAATTGTATTGCAAATATCGGATTATATTTAATATTCAAACAAAATATTAAAGAACCAAACACGAATTGAAAAATCATGATTTAGTTGATACTTGCTTAACAGCCTACCTGGCGTATCGGTCTAGAGCAATGGTTCCCAACCTTTGATTCTCGCCCCACTGGGGGGCAATTTGAATGCTTCAGGAGGGCAACGGGCAAATTTTTAAGATTTTTTTTTGTTAATTAAACTAAAAAAACATTATTTTAGTTAAATTTTTTAGTCGATTGTTGAAAACTTTTTCATAAACATTGTTTAAACGATGATTTTAACAAAAAGTTTGCTTAACCACGAGTAAATTTTGAATTTTAAAACAAATTTAAAAAATTTACAAATTTTTCGTGGTTGTAGGGGGGACATTATAGATTTTTTAACTTTAAAGTGGGGCATGGCGCAAAAAAGGTTGGGAACCATTGGTCTAGAGCAATGGTTCCCAACCTTTTTTGGGCCATGTCCCACTTTTAAGTTAAAAAAACTAAAATGTCCCCCCTACACTCAAGAAAAATGTGTAAATTTTTTAAATTTGTTTTAAAATTCAAAATTTACTTGTAGTTAAGCAAACTTTTTTTTAAAATCATCTTTTAAACAAAGTTTTTAGCAAAAGTTTTCAACAACCAACTAAATAATTTAACTAAAATAATACTTTTTTTTAGTTTTTTAACAAAAAAAGTCTTTCAAATTTGTTCGTTGCCCCCCTGAAACATTCAAATTGCCCCCCAGTGCACTGTGGCCGAAATCACTGATCTAGCGGCGTTTAAGTCAAAATTAAAAAATTAAAACTGATAAATGTTTTGCACTGTATCGATTACCCATACTTTACAGAGAAAATTAACGTTTTTACTTTTGTTTTTCTCTTAAAATTCGCACAGCTGTAAGCTATCAAATATACATTTTCTGCAGCAAGTGAATTAAAGGAATTTGGGGCCAAATTACTCAGTAAGTTTTTCTTGACACTTTTAAGTCAATTGTTTATACATTTTGAGCCAAAAAGTTTTAATTGAAAGTTAAAGATATGTTTTAACTCAAAAATAAATGTTTGTGCCCTGTGTGTATCTAGTTTTTTATTAGTTCATTATAGAAGTTTACATTTGTGATATAAACTATAGTTTCATGGACTGCAACTTTTGAAATTCGATCGTATTCGGTCCAATTCCTGTTTTGTTTATTATTTTGGGTTATTTTTGTTGTGACGTTTCAGTATTGCGTGCTAGTTCGCGCAAGTTGTTCGGTTTTTAGGGTCCATCTGCCTGTCCAAATAAACAGTATAAACGCGATACAGACCACAATTTTCAATCGATTTGGCTGAAATTTGAAATTTAAGTTTCTTTTATCGCAAGAACAAAACCTATTAAATTTTGACAAAATCAATCCATGTTAATCCATAGCCCCCATGTAAATGTCCCCTTCAAGTTTTACTTAAATACCCCCAACAATAGTATTCAAGATATCCAATTGAAATTCGACCGATAAATGTTTTTTTATATTCATAAACAATCGCTCTAAATTTTAACGGAATCGGACGATTTTAATTTCTAGGCCTCATACAAACCACCCTCCCAATATTCACATAAATTTCCCAAAATACATAAAAATAAATAAATATTGTTTAAAAATTAATTCTTTAAAAATTTTATAATCGCAAATAAGCATTGGTCTTTATTATTTTACATTTCCGAATTAAGCGCCGCTAGATTGTCCATTTCGGCCACTGTGCAGTGGGACGAGAATCAAAGGTTGGGAACCATTGGTCTAGAGCAATGGTTCCCAACCTTTTTTGCGCCATGCCCCACTTTAAAGTTAAAAAATCTATAATGTCCCCCCTACAACCACGAAAAATTTGTAAATTTTTTAAATTTGTTTTAAAATTCAAAATTTACTCGTGGTTAAGCAAACTTTTTGTTAAAATCATCGTTTAAACCATGTTTATGAAAAAGTTTTCAACAATCGACTAAAAAATTTAACTAAAATAATGTTTTTTTAGTTTAATTAACAAAAAAAATCTTAAAAATTTGCCCGTTGCCCTCCTGAAGCATTCAAATTGCCCCCCAGTGGGGCGAGAATCAAAGGTTGGGAACCATTGGTCTAGAGTGATTGTATGTTACAAGCAGTTAATAGCAAAGTATTACAGATGATGGGTTCAATCCTTGTCGGCTGCGATCTGTTAATAATTTTCACATATAGAGTTCTATTGACTATTAACTGAATAAATTTGACATTAAAAGTTTTTCTGAAGATTATTATAACTGGATAATATGAAACTAGTAAGAAACAAACCAGGATGTCTTAAATTTTTAGGAAAATTAAAATTTTTCTTACACACTTTTCTCAATTCAAAACCATATATAACAAATCAAAAAAATATAATACATAATTATATTTAGAGCCTGAGCTCGACTGTCTTTACAGAAACAATAATTTAAAAAGAGCTTTTATTTATTTCTTAAGCAGGGTTTGCAACCGAAACGAATAACGGTATCGGTAACGGTATTGGTATTACATACTTTTTATATCGGTAACGGTAAAGGTAACGGTATTTTCGATTATTTCGGTAACGGTGAACCGTTACCGAAACTTCAATACCGGTACGTACCGGTATAATGAAAAAAATGTTAACAAGTCATAAATTTGTTAAAAACACGTAAAAAATAAAAAAAATATTTAAAAAATTAAAAAAACTGTTATGTTCAGTTCATTGTCTATAAATAATTATATTTTTACTAGTATTAAATACTATGAATTAGCTCAGAATTAAATTAAAACATATACACAATATTGTAATTCAACAAATACGAACTCATGCTCGTAGAGAGTCTCTACTTGCGACACCTTTGTCCAATAAGCAAAAAAATCTGCACTTTGAGCCATATGAGAAATCTGGGGCCTAATCACGTAAAACGATAGACGATGCATAAACGACATCAAAATACATATCGTTTTGAAAGGAAATTTGAAAGTTTTTCTTTATTTAATTATTAAAGAGTGTTGTCTTATCCAGAAACATTAAAAAACTTGGAAACATTTTGATTAGTTTAGGAGCAACAAGGCTCCAAAAATCGACGATAGTCAACTATCGTTTTACGTGATCACAGTTCTGCATTTAAAGTCATTTGAGAAATCTTCTGTTTATAGCGATGCGGTTTGCTAAATTTCTGTCTGGATAATCCAGGTAGAATCTGCAGAAAAAAACCGTCAATACAACAGAAAAATTTTCTGATTTTAACAGAGAAATTTGCTGATTTTAAATAAACAGCGTGAACATCAAGACTGTTTGTCCTGTTGTTAAAAACAAAATCGACAAGAATAAATAAACTTGGCAAGGATGTTTCAGGGGATGTTCTTTAAGGGGTAGGGCGGGCGGAATCGGAAGGACACCTTTCCCCTCGTCATAGATGTTAAGAAATTCATTTTATTTATATTTACGCTTAAATAATACAAATTTATCAATATTTAATTTTATTTTTTATAGACAAGCCCCCTTAAGGGGCGGGCCAGAAAAAAATTCGCATTTTCATATATTGGGCAATGAACTTCACACGGCATAAAAATGTTTCATTTTCTAAACAAATAAGCAAAAAAAAAGTAAATAAAATGTGTTTTTCTGGGGAATATTTTTTCATCTGGTCCGATTTTGCCCATTTCGGAACTTAACTAGCCTATAACCATAAGACGCACCAGCATGTATCGTGTCTTCTACAGAAGGACAGACGAACATCACTTACAATCGATCACTAATCAATAATATATAATTTTTATGAGGTGCAAGACTCGACTGTATTAATATATACTGTAGACTAGAGGTGATGTTTGACTCACACTCACTCACGCTCGCGACAGAATTTTTTGAATCACGCACAATCACTCATGACCATATTTTTTCTACTCACACTCACTCACAATCACGTGAGTAAATTTAACACCTCTCACACTTACGTGCACTCACGGAACAAAAATAGTTCAAAAACTAAAATTTCAAAAATCTTACAAATTTTAAGCAAAATTTAAAGTTCAGACGAAATTTAAAATTTTTTTGCTCTTTGTGGGACGAAATCTTAAGTTTAGCCAAATTTTAAAGTTTTTTTGTTGCTTTTTTGGTACGAAAAGAAATATGAAGAGAAAACAAGTCACGCAAAAAATCGACTCACGCACACTCACTCGCGCAAAAATCTTACACTTCTTCACACTCACTCACAATCATTGTAAAATTGAATTCAGTCACACTCACGCTCAGTCACACTCATGTGTGAATCAGGTGAATCATGCACTAATCTGCTCATGTTCCCATCTCTACTGTAGACTATATTACTGTTTTTAATCCACAAAAAAATTAAAATAAGTAATATTAATACAACCGAAACAAAACCGATTTAATACCGGTAAAAATCCGAATAAAGGTAACGGTTTTTTATCGGTAACGGTTTTTAAAATTTTTTATTTCGGTATTGGTACCGGTAACGGTAGCCAATATTAAAGGGTTTTTAATCGGTAACGGTATTAAAAGGGTAACGGTAGCCAACACTGTTCTTAAGGAATAAAAATTTATTATTTACCAAAATCTTTCTGTTATTTGTGATTGGAATTTAAAATTGCTTTTTGCACTCATTATTTGATTACGAAGTGTTTTCAAATAAACTAGCAGCTAAAATATATTAAAAGTTTGTGTGTATAAAAGGGTGGCACGGAGATAAGGATGATTTGTGTACCCTCCCACCACAGTATGGGCGTATACTCATTTTGTCATTCCGTGGATAACACATCGAAATATCGCTGTAACAAAGGAAGTATTTCAACCGATATGAACTGAGTTGCTTGAAACTTAAAATATATATAAAAGGGACGATTTTGTGATCCCCTAATGAAACAATGAACTAATGATAAGCGCGGGTACAAGGGGGAGGGGAAACGGGGAAATCCCCCCCCCCCCCCGACCAAATTTCAAAAAGGGAAAAAGAAAGAAAAAAGAAAATAAAAAAGGAAGAAAGAAGGAAATTTTTTAAAAAAATTTTCCAAGGGGAAAAAAATCTTAAAATCCAAAAAAATTTTCATCGAAAAAAATCTGAACATTTTTAAAGAAAAAATCTAAAAATACTTTAAAGAAAAATGTGACTAAATCTGAAAATTTTTTGTGAAAAAATATCTGTCCATCTGAAAGTTCTTATTTACAACTTTGGTATAAAAAATTACTTAGACGTTTTCTATAGGAAAAATGTCTAAGAATCTGACACTTTTTTCTATAGGAAAAATTCTTTTCCTATCGAAAAAATATTTCAGAATCTAATAGTCTTTTTCTGTCAAAAAAATGTATCATTATTTGAGAGTTTTTTATAGGAAAAATGTCTTTGAATCTGAGACTTTTTCTATAGGAAAAATGTCTTAGAATCTGAGACCTTTTCTATAGGAAAATAGTCTTAGAATCTGAGACTTTATCTATAGGAAAAATGTATTAGAATTTGAGACATTTTCTGTAGGAAAAATGTGTCAGAATCTGAGACTTTTTCTACAGTAAAGATGTCTTAGATGTCTGTAAGAAAAATGTCTTAAAATCTGAGACTTTTTCTATAGGAAAAATGTCTCAGAACTTGAGACTTTTTCTATAGGAAAAATGTCTCAGAATTTGAAACTTTTTCTAAGTGAAAAATGTCTTAGAATTTGTGACTTCAATAGGAAAAATGGGTGACAGGATATAATCCCCACGGACATTACCCCTACAACTGAAACGGGGATTATGACCGAATTCATCACGGACATAACCCCCATAATAGTTGTGGGGACTATGACCGTTTCTAAAACGGTCATAATCCCAATGGGGATTATGTCCGTTCCCTGTTGGGATTACGACCGAAAATTATTCGGTCATAACCCCCATTCATATTATGGGGACTAAGTCCAAAGAAATTTCGGTCATAGTCCCCGTTTTTTGCGGAGAGGGTGGGTTTAATGCATGGAGTTTGTAATCCCTAAGCCCGGCCGAAGGCCGGCTACGCAGAAAAACTTTCGAGACAAAAAAAAAAAAAATAAAATTTTTGGGATTATGACCAACTAGTATAGTGGACATAATCCCTGTAATGGGGATTATGGCCATTTGTTATGTGGTCATTATCCCCATAAATCTGGGAATTATGTCCGTTTTTTATTGGGATTATGTCCAAATTATTTTCGGTTATAGTCCCCACTACCATTATGGGGATTATGACCGAAATGAATTTGGTCATAATCCCCATAGCGGAAATGGGGATTATGTCCGTGGGGATTATGTCATGTCACCGGAAAAATGTCTCAAAATTTGAGACTTTTTCGATAAGAAAAAAATCTCAGAATTTTAGACTTTTTCTAAAGAAAAAATGTCTGAGAATTTGAGACTTTTTCTATAGGAAAATGTCTCAAAATCTGAGACTTTTTCTATAGGAAAAATGTCTCAGAATTTAAGACTTTTTCTAACGGAAAAATATCTCAGAATGTGAGACTTCTGTAGGAAAAATATCTCGAAATTTGAAACTTTTTCTATAGGAAAAATGTCTAAGAATTTAAGACTTTTTCTCTAGGAAAAATGTCTCAGAATCTGAAACATTTTCTGTAGGAAAAATGTCTCAGAATCTGAAACATTTTCTATAGGAAAACTGTCTCAGAATCTGAAACATTTTCTTTGGAAAAAAGGTCTCAAAATTTTTCATTTTTTCTTTAAAAAAAAAAATTCGCAGAATTTAACTTATTTACAGGCAAATGGTCACAGCATCTGAAGCTTTTTCGAAAGGAAAGATATGTATCTTAGAATCTCAGAATCTAAGATTTTTTATGTTAAAAAATGTTTTGAAGTATGAGACTTTTTCTATAGTAAAAGGTTTAAGAATCTGTGACTTTTGCTGTGGAAAAAAAATCTTAGAATCTGAAAATTTTTCTACAGCAAAAAAGTTTCAGATTCTGAGATATTTTTTCTGTAGAAAAAGCAATTCTTTACAAAATCTTTTATTTTCTATGTAGTAAGAATTTCTTCTATTGTAAAGTTATCAGAATTAGACTTTTTTATACGACAAATGTGTCCGACAACGGGGAATTAATGATTTTTTTTTTTATTCAAAGTAAAAAAAAAAAATCTCCTCCCCCCCCAGACACAAAAGCTGTACCCGCCGCTGACTAACGAACTATCTGTCTGTCTGTTGAAAACACGCTAGGTTTTGAAAGACTTTACCGAGGCTCCTGAAGTTTGTCATATATGTTGGTCATTTACCTGGTCAGGTTGGTATTGCAATCCAGTGAAATCGGTCCAGTGCACAGTGCCACATTTGGCCAATCTAGCACGACAAAAATCAAAAAAAAAAGTTCCCCGATTTTCATGATATGTTGGTATGTATTATTGAACATTCCTAATAGCACGGAAACAATCATATAAGATCGATAATTCTGTTCGTTACTAAAAGGTGGGTGCATAAAGTTGCATCTTGTAAAATCCTGCAACTAGTGTACATTATTTCGCAAAAATTAAGTCGCGTTTAAACTGTTGTAACTTTTGAAAAAAAAGAGATATTTATCCACTCTTTTTTTGTAATTTTAAAGGATATTTAAATGCTTTAAGTCATATCTTTTCTTTTTTTTGAAAACAATTTTTTCTATTTTTTATTAAATTTTTAACAAAATACAAATTTTTGAAAAGAAAATTATATATTTATTTTTTTTGATGGAATAGAACTTTTGTGTTTGGTCCGTATTGGTCGCTGGACTTTTTCAGATATATTGACCAATATCCATAGTACTTATTTCAACGGCTAACTTTTGCGACCGTCTGCGACGCCGACTACAGTGGGGCGATATGTAAACCTTGTTTTTACATATTTTTTAAACATATTGTAAAAAAGTGGGCGTGGCAGTTGTCTGACCGCCCCCCTTTTTTTGTGATATTATTTCTACAGTCATTGAGAGTATATATACCAAATTTAAAGAAATTATAACCAAAATTAAAAATTAAAAAACAAGTGGGCGTGGCCCTTAACCGGCCTCCCACATTTTTCATAATGTTATTTGCGAAGTCAAAACGAACATTTATACCATATTTCAAGTCAATATAATTAAAATTGGATTTTTGTCGTCCTAGATTGGCCAAATGTGGCACTGTGCAGTGGTTCAAAAGTCATAAGCAAAAGAGTAAATTTCGGCAAGGGTTTTTCGCGAATTTACAAGATAAAAAACACGCTAACTTTCGAAGGGCAATTGTGAGTATGCTGAAGCTTGGCATATATATTTGTCGTTCCCCTGGCCTGGTATTGAATTTCAGTCAAATCGGTCCAGTGGTTCAAAAGTAATTAGCAAAACCGTGAATTTCAGATTCGTTTCACCTTAAATTCACGTGTTGAAAACCCGTTAAACATGTTTTAAAAACATTGGTAAGTCACAAAAATATTTCACAACGTATTTTTGTCACTCAAAAATATTTTTATATAAAAAAAAAAAAAACAAATACACTCGAAAAAAATTTTACATTCAAAAAAAATTTACACTCAACAAAAAATGTAGTAAATTATTTTTTTTTTTTTTCAAAAATTACTAAAAAAAGTTGTTTTACACAAAATTAAATATTTCTAATCAAAAATGTTTTTTTTTTTTACGTTAGAAAATTTACTATCACTCAAAAAGGGCATTGTGGAGGGTACTAACGCATTAGACTGGCATTTTTTTGTCATCTTTCGATTTTCCCAAGTGTCCGGGCAAATTTTTATTGTCCTAGGTCTAAAACTTATGTGGTACAAGTTTGAGGTCAATCGGATTAAATTAACCCGTGGCGCCCGGCGGCAGTTTTGGATTTTTGAAAAATTTTTAAAAATAAAGTTAAAAAAAAATTTTATCTTTCGACACATCATATTTGTTAATTTCGATGCGCTGAGCACGAATATCAAACAAACAAAATTAAAATCGCTCGATCGGGTTTCGAGATATCGCCATTTCAAGTTTGTAAAAAAATGGCGGTTTTTTCCTACGTTCAAGAAATTTTTCAAAAAAAAAAGTCTCAAAATTTCATTCCGCCGACACTTTTGTAGAGCTTAAGACAATCTTTCATTTAAAACTAATTCAAACCAAATCCGATCATTTTAAGCCGTGGCGCCCATCGATCAAAGTTTTGGCTTTTTAGAAACTTTTCACCAAAAACCCTAAACTTTGATCGAAGGGTGCCACGGGTTAAAATGATCGGATTTGGCTTCAATTAAGCTTAAATGAAAGATTGCATAAAGCTCTTAAAGGGTTAAAATAAAGAAATTTTTAAAGTTTTAAACAAAAAATTCTTAAACGTAGGAAAAAACCCCCCATTTTGCAATTTTTTGACAAATTTTAAATGGCGATATCTCGAAAACCGTTTGACCGATTTTATAAATTTTTTGATATTCGTATTCAGCATGCTAAAATTAATGAAAATAATCCAAAATTTTGGTGGAAATTTTCCAAAAAGCCAAAATATAAATCGAAGGGCGCCACGGGTTAAAATGATCGAATTTGGGTCAAATTAGTTTTTAATGAAAGATTGTCTCAAGCTCTGCGAAAGGGTCGGCGGAATGAAATTTTAAGACTTTTTTTAAAAAATTTCTTGAACGTAGGAAAAAACCGCCATTTTTTGCAAATTTCAAATAACGATATCTCGAAAACTGTTCAACCGATTTTATTATACCCTCCACTTAGTGATAGAGGGTATACTTATATAAGTTTGTCATTCCGTTTGTAACTCATCGAAATATCGATCTGGGACCCCATAAAGTATATATATTCATGATGCCCGATCGATTTTAAGACATTCTAGCGATGTCCGTCAGTCCGTCTGTCTGTCTGTCTGTCTGTGGAAAATGCTGTCGCGGACAAAATACTGCACAGTGATGACTGAAACTTAACATTTTTATTGGAAGTTCTCCCGAGAAGTTTGGTATTGCATTTGAGCGATATCGGTTCAGCGGTTCAAAAGTTATGAATGAAAATGTAAGCACACCTCAAAAATTTCAGACCATTCAACATAACCTAAAAATACAAAATGGTGTAATTCGGCTTCTGGTTGACATATGTGAACATAATTGAACACCAAATGGTATTTAAACAAGTACGAACATATTTTTTGACAAAAAAAGAAAAAAATCGCGGATTTTTTTTACCAAAATTTTTTTTCGCGGAAATTTTTTTTCAAAATTTTTTTTTTTTTTTCAAAAGTAATTTCCTTTTAAATAAAGTTCTTTGTAATAATCTTTTTGAAATTGTGGAGGGTATCACTACATTCGGCAAGGCCGAATTTAACTTTTTTACTTGTTTTTTTTTATATTCGTGCTCAGCACATCAAAATTAACAAGTATGATGTGTCGAAAGATATATTTACTTTTTATTTTTTATTTTTTAATTTTTCAAAAATCCAAAACTTTGACCGCCAGGCGCCACGGGTTAAATTAATCAAATTGGTACCACATGAGGTTTAGGCCTAGTAGAATAAAAAATTCCCGGACTTTGAAAATCGGAGAAGAAAAATTTTTGCTATAGAGAAAAATGCCAGTCTACTAACGCATGTTATATGGAAAGGAATAAAGCTTACATGGAACGAAATGTAATTGAACTGGGAACGAAATGGAATAGAATGGAGAGCGAGATGTAATGGAGCTGGGAACCCTATGGAATAATAATTTTTTTCTCAAATATTTCCTACACAATTATTTTTCACAAAAAATATTAAATTGAATATTTTTTTGTTATTTTTTTTTTTTCACTCGAAACATTTTTTGACTCTGAAACTGTAAAACATACATATGCAAGTCCCGAAAAAGACACTACTCTAAATATCTTCCTTATGAGTTTAAATTGTAAATTAGTCATTTGAGTTCTTGTGGCCGTAGTTGACGTATTGATTATGTTTGTTAAAAACAAACAAAATATTCATAGAAAATTAATGAAAGCTTGTATCTTTTTATTTTTTGTCATAACCTTTAATTTTAGTTTTAATTAATTCTAAAATAAAGTTCATTAATCTTATAATCTTACATTTGTTTCTTGTTCTTAAAACCGCGTAACATCATCATCAATTTTTGCTACGACATTATTTTATTTTTTGTACGACTTACAAATTTTTTTTTGTCGGATATATTTTTGTGTCAGTAAATTAATTAGTTTTTTTTTATTATTTCCTACAATATTTTGTGTTGCTTCAAAAAGCAACTGCTTCCTGTCTGTTTTTTGGTTAAGTTGTCATTATTATAACAAATGATCTGAACAAAACTCTTACATTAGAAAAAAAAAACTGAAAAACTACAAAGATAAATAAAATTGAACAAAAAGTACTCAAACATAATTGTAATAGATAACTTTTCATTAATTTTCTTCGATTATTTTTTTGTTTTGCTGCCATTTTTTTTTTTTGTATTGACTTAAATTTAGTTTCTTTTACGCTGAACTGGGTTAAAGAAAAAAAAAACTTAATTTATAACAAATACAAATGGAGAAAAAAAAAATTTTACCAAACAACTGGGTTCATTTTACATAGTTTATGAACGTAATACAATTTAAACAATAAGCGTTGGAGTTTATAAAATATTTAATACAGAAGAAAGAACTACAAAAAAAAACTTTAAGGCGACGTCAGAACAAATACAATAGCAATACGATATTAGTTTTTACAAATGCTGTTAGAACATAATGTAACAAAAAGTGTACCAATTTCTATATGTACAATGTACATATAGAAATTGGTAAACTTTGTACATTGTACATTAGAGTGGCATTTTATCTTCAACTTTTGATTTTCCCAAAATATGTGGTCCAAATTTGAAGTCAATAGGATTATATTAACACGGTGCCCCCGGCGATCAAAGTTTTGGACTTTTAAACATTAAAAAAAAAAAACTATGTCTTGCGAAACATCATACTTCTTAGTTTTGATGCGCTGAACACGAATACAAAAAAAAATCGGTAAAATTTGTCAAAAAAAAAAAAAAATTCTGAATTTGATTTTCTTGAGAAAATCTTTTATTTAAAACTAATTTGGGCCAAATCCGATCATTTTAACCCGTAGCGACTTTCGATCAAAGTTTAGCTTTTTTAGAAAATGTTCACCAAAAACTCTAAACTTTGATCGAAGGGCGCCATAAGTTAAAATGGTCTGATTTGGCTCAAATTAAGTTTAAATGAAAGCATGTCTCTAGCTCTATAAAATATTGAACGGAAACAAAATTTTTTTTAAAAAAATTTCTTCAACTTTGGAAAAAAACCGTAATTTTTGGAAATTTTTGACAAATTTTACATGATAATAACTCGAAAACCTGTCGACCGATTTCAGATATTTTTTGATATTTTTTTGATATTTATTTGAAATAGCCCGTAATGCCCTTCGATCGAAATTTTGGATTTTTGGAAAATTTCCCCCCAAATTTGTGAATTTTTGAAAAATTAAAAAATATTGTGTGATGATACAATTATAAAAAAAAATTTTGAAATCATAGGAAATTTGTAAAACAATTTCTAAAAATGGCGGTTTTTTCTTATGTACAAAAAATAAAAAAAAAAAAAAACAAATATCAAAATCTTTTTCCATCAACTATTTCATAGACAAACTTTTATTAAAACTTAATTTGAGCCAAATCAGACCTTTTCAGTAGGGCGTCCCACAGTGGGGAAAAATGGGCTTTTTTTGCCCGATTTTGCCTACAGGTCGCAATAATTAACCGATTTTAGTTTTTCTTTTTTTGAAATTTAGCTAATAAAATTCCTCATCGGTCTGTCATGGTGGATTTCTAAAAATCATTTTTGTTTTATTTGAATATTTTTTAAAGACCAGAAAAAATTCATTTTTTTAGAATTTTTGCTCTAAAAAATGTAATAGGCAGGGGACGAATAAGCTGTATGGACAAAATTAAAGGTATTTGAACCCCTTATATATGATATTAATAGTATTTGTTAATTTATTATTATTTTGTTTTTTATAAACATATGAAAACTTAAAAATGTTCACTTTTAAGTACCTATATCATTTTAAATAATGTAACAATTCCAATGAAATTTTTTTTAGATTAAATTTTATCATTTTCTTAACCATTATTGGTAAATAAAGTATTTTTGCAAAATTGTTTAACTCATTTTTTTGAATTTACAATGTAACAACTTTTTTTTTTTTTTAAACAGACTAAAAAATAATTTTAAAATTCCAAAAATCCTAAGGTAAAATTTAAGCAAAAAATAAAATATTTTTTTTTTTTAAATTTTATGTACTAATTATAACTTAGTAAAACATAAGCTTTAATCTAAAAAAGATTTCATTAAAATTGGTACATTACTTTTAAAGATATAGGCTTTTAAAAGTGAAAATTCTTGAATTTTTGTCTGGTTATAAAAACCAATATAATATATTTTCAAATACTAATCACGTCGTTGATAAGGGGTTCCAATACCTTTAATTTAGTCTATAAAGCATATTCGTCCCATGCCTAATACATTTTTTATTGCAAAAATACTGAAAAAATTAAAATTTTCTAAACTTTAGGAAAATATAAAAAGTAATCCGAAATTTTTTTTCAAAAATCCACCATGACAGATCGATGCGGAATTTTATTAACTAAAATACAAAAAAAAAAATCGGTTAAGAATTGCGACATGTAGGCAAAATTGGACAAAAAAAGTAAATTTTTCCCCACTGTGCGTCCTGTCAAATCTAAACTTTCGAATTTCGTGTCGTAATCGAAGAGGTCCTTTGACCTAAAAAATGCATTTAGAAAATGCTATTTCATACAAAATGCACTTTTAAATTTAAAATATTTTTAATAAAACAATATTACCTTTCAAACTCATTTTTGGGTCAGTCTTAGTGAAGTCAATCATGAATATTTTTGACCCCCTCCGATATTGATGAAATTTGGTTATTTCTTACACTATATAAAAATCTAACAAATGCAAATTTTCAGCCCTCTAAGTCAACAGGGACCGAAAATACGGAGGTCCTAAGAATACACTCTAAAATTTTTATGATGGGACAACAATGGGATCGCTCAAAATCAAAATTTTTAACAATTTCCCCTCAAAATCTTCAAATCGCAACATTCTTGAACTTTAAAAAATTAATATCATAAGTGCTTTTTTAGCTACAGAGCCCATGGGGAGGATACCATCCTCCCCATTTTCTCCTCCATATATCACGACCTTAAAACAAGGGAGGTAAACCTTATTTTTTTCGAAAATTGTTTGGTTGTGGTAGGGGTTGTAGAGCATATTATGAGCTTTAAAACAAATCAAAAATGAACTTTCTAGCTATAATAGAACCAACGATATTAAATTTTTAAGGTGCAAAGTGTCGCGACTAGGAGATTTTGTGGTAAATTTTGACCCTCCGTATTTTCGGCCACTCTTTACTTAGAGGGCTGAAAATAAGTGTGCGTCAGTTTATCACTTAGTGTTACAACTACACCAAATTTCATCAAAATCGGAGGGGGTCAAGAAAATTTTTAGCTATTTTTGATTGATTTCACTAAGACTGACCCTTTTAATAACAAATATCCATTAAGAATTGGCCAGAAGTTGACCATTTTTTTTTTAAATTTTTTTAATTTTCCAAAATCGCGAATAAAATTGAATGTGTTCAGAATTTTTCTAAACCGCAAACTAAAATCTCTTAATGGCTCCTTAGAGTTCTTGAATAAAAAGTTTTATAAAAACCGGATGACCCGGATCAAATTTTGGCCGGTCTTTCATGGAATGGACGAAGACATTCAATCCATACGTCTGTAAGTAACACGATGCAGTCCAAAGTAAAAGAGCTATACTCCTCAACTTTGTCCCTAATATGTCTTATGGCAGGTAAGGTTAACAAATGGGCAAAATCGGACTAGGGAGAAAAAAGTTCCCCCTTGAAGAATTGTTAAGACAGGGAGACCCCAAAATCACCGCCCACTACACCGCCAAAAAAACCCTGTAAATTTGTATACCCTCTACTCTAGTGATAGAGGATATATATAATTTTGTCATTCCGTTTGTAACACCGCGAAATATTGGTCTATATTCCTCGATCGATTTTAAGACGATCTAGCTTTGAAAACACGCAAACTTTTGAAAGACTTTTCAGAGGCTCCTGAAGTTTGGCATATATGTTTGGCATTTACCTGGTCAGGTTGATATATTGCAATCCAGCGAAATCGGTCCAGTGGTTCAATAGTTATAAGCAAAAGACTGAATTTCGGCAAGGGTTTTTCGCGAATTTACAATATAAAAACACGCTAACTTTTGGAAGTTAATTCTAAGGGCGCTGAAGCTACGCATATATATTTGTCGTTTCCTTGTTCTGGTTCGTGTTAAATTTCAGCCAAATTGGTTCAGTAGTTCAAAAGTTATTAGCAAAACCGTGAATTTCAGATTGGTTTCACCTTAAATCCATGTGTTGACAAAACCGAGCTTTAAAAAAAAAACAAGCTTTAAAAACATTGGTAAGCCACAAAATTACTTTACAAAGTATTTTTGCCTCTCAGAAATATTTTTAAACTAAAAAAAAATTTACACTCGAAAAAATTTTACACTAAAAACAAAATTAGTAATTTTTTCTTTTTTTACAAAAATTTCAAAAAAAGTTTTTTTCTCAAAATTAAATATTTCAATCAAAATTGTTAATTTTTTTTTCAAGTCAAAAAATTGACTATCTTTTAAAAAGGGCATTGTGGAGGGTATTCATAGATTCGGCCAAGTCGAATTTAACTTTTCTACTAGTTTTTATTTTTTTTATTTTTTTTACATACTGGAGGGTATAAAAGATTCGGCAAAGCTGAATTTTAAACTCTCACTTGTTTTTTTTTTTTTTTTTAATATACTTAGAATTTTAAAAAGATATACTTAATTAAGTAATTGTAGTAATATTTCTTTTTATTATAAATTGCATTTTAAGTATCTTTAATAAAATAATTCATTATTCATGTTAAAACATTATATATCTTCATTCTCTGACATTTACAATGAAGTAAACAAACAAAACAAAAATTTGAATAAAAGTAATTTACATATAAAATTTATGCACTTTTAAAATATAGAAAACTTTTAAATATTTTAAATTGAATGTGAGCAGTTTGCTAAATTTTATTATCTTTTTATCATTTTTATTTTTATTTAAACTCAAAAAAAACTCAAGGATCACAAGATGAATAAACAAAAAAACTATTTAAAGTTCATCTAAAATAAAAACACAAACAAATTCTTTTGGACAATTAGCAAAAAAAGGAAAAAAATAAATAAGAAAAAATAAAAATAGCAAAAACTATTTATCTAAAAAAGTTGTGTAAATATTTGTGGAAATTAATTAAGTATTATTTTCAATAACTAAGAAAATATTTACAGAAAAAGGATAAGACGGAAAAATTAAATAACAACAAAAACAATGAAAGGATCTGTTCATAACACTGTGCAACAAGAAAAATGAGCCTCAATGGCTTCAACGCCATATGAAAGTAGACCATCAAATGGACAAAATCACTAAAGGGTTTTGCAAAGTCAGTTCGGATTTCTTTTTTATAGCCCACTGAAGTTTATCTATTTTTTACAAAGGCGTTTGGAAAACGTCAAAAACACTATAATAAGAACACACCTGAGCTTCAAAATATGATTTGATGTCTGCAGTGAAATTTTATGGCGGTTCTTTTCTTAGAACATTTTAACCCTCTAACTGCCATTTTAAGGGGTCATTTTAGTCCTTTTTCAAAAACTAAACACAGAAGTCTAATAAAACGTCCATTTAGAGGGTTAAAATGTTCTACAAATATTTTCCTCATAAAATTTCACTAGGGGTTGTCGAATATTCAAAGTTTGTGCGACATGCGCAAAGTGTTTAAAAAGGGTCAAGTATAAATAATCAATGTTTGTTATTTATTTTTACCAAAGCAGTGTTAAAAAATATCGACAAAAAACTGTGCAAATACACTTTTGAGGTAAAAATGATGTTCTGATGTGTTTTATAATATTTTATGATGATTCTTTTCTTTGACCAAATTAACCCTCAAGCTCCCGTTTTAAAGGGTAATTTTTGTCCTTTTTTTAAAAGAAATACAAAAAAGTCTATTAAAAAGGCAGTTAAAGGGTTAAAATGTTTTACAAATATTTTCTGCATCAAATTTTACTAGGGCACGTCTAAGACAGAAAGTTCGTCCAGCATATAGATAATGCTTAAAAATTTTAAAGTATTCAATTTTTTTTTTTATATTTTTAAATTCGCGAAAATAAAATTCGACGAAAATGTTTTTTTTTTTTTTTAAATATGTTTGTTTAAATACCATTCGGTGATCGATTCTGTTCACATGTGTCAACCAGCCGCCGAATCAAAGCATTTTGTGTTTTTAGGTTATGTTGAATGTACCACAATTTTCGAGGTGTTCTTACATTTTCGTTCATAACTTTTGAACCGCTGAACCGATTTTGCTCAAAAACTGCTTAGGGCAACAACAAGTAAATAAGTCTTTGTTATATCTGTTTAATACTTTGGCCGTGATCACCATTTCAGATATCTTGGGAAAAAGTTGCGTGATGGCGTTCTAGCGGAAATTTGTTGGCGGAGCAAAAATATATTTGAGGACGAAGAAGAATTAGGTGAGGAAAACCCCTTAGCTTTCTTTTTAGTCAAAAAAATGGTCCTATTTGACAAAAAAGTTTTCGATTTAAAAAAAAAATCAAAATTTTTTTTTTATTTTTTTTATAATTTTTTTCGCAAGATTGAAGAAGTAGCTATCTGAACTATTTGGGACACATTTTGCTAAAAACAATTGGTAAGAAGTTACATGGATGAGAATAAACACCTCTTTGGCCAAAATATCAAATTCGACCCCCTCTAACCCAGAGAGTCCTTGACCGGTCTCGTTGAAAAATTGTCTCTGCACTACTATCCAATAGGATAGTAGATCGGAATCAAAAGTTGTGCCAGTTGACACGAAAACCCCCATATATATTATTGATCAGTGATCGATTTTTAGACATTCTAGCGATGCCTGTCCGTCTGTGGAAATGGTGATCACGGCCAGAAAATCATTTTTAGCTCAAAAGTATATTTGCACTGTTTTTTGTCGATATTTTTTAACACTGCTTTGGTAAAAATAAATAACAAACATTGATTATTTATACTTGACCCTTTTTAAGCACTTTGCGCATGTCGCACAAACTTTGAACATTCGACAACCCCTAGTGAAATTTTATGAGGAAAATATTTGTAGAGCATTTTAACCCTCTAAATGGACGTTTTATTAGACTTCTGTGTTTAGTTTTTGAAAAAGGACTAAAATCACCCCTTAAAATGGCAGTTAGAGGGTTAAAATGTTCTAAGAAAAGATCCGCCATAAAATTTCACTGCAGACATCAAATCATATTTTGAAGCTCAGATGTGTTCTTATTATAGTATTTTTGACGTTTTCCAAACGCCTTTGATAAAAAAAAATAAAAACTTCAGTGGGCTATAAAAAAGAAATCCGAACTGACTTTGCAAAACCCTTTGGTGATTTTGTCCATTTGATGGTCTACTTTCATATGGCGTTGAAGGCATTGAGGCTCAATGCGATGACCCAAAATTTGTTGCACAGTGTTATAAGAAATTTTTAGAAAAAAAAAAGTATAAAGTAACTTAAGTCCCACTACAAATAAGATAAAACCGCTTTACATAGTTTTTTTTAAGACATTATGAAAAGATGCAGTTAAAATATTTTTAATAAATAAATGTAGTTGAATGCAACTAAATGCTAAAGTGTGTGCTTGAGGCGAAATTTTTAAAAGATATTTGTCTTTTGAATTTTAAGGCAGATTTCATTTAATTACACCGTGCTACAAAAGTGAAATAGAAAATTTGCAGATGTTCTAATATAAAAATTCGGGTTGACAAGAATAGTTTGTTATTTTTAGTTTTTGCTACCTCCTCACTGGATATGATAGGATTTAAATAAAATTTTGGTGTCACTCCGATTTTTAAGTGGATTATGTGTTTAGACGATAAAAGCAAGAGAATGAGCCAAAAAGAAAAAAAAAAGAACTAGGCGCTTTTTTTTGGCGGACAAAAAAAGAATTAAAAAAAAAAAACAAAAAAAGAATTTATTCTTTCAAATACATTAAAATTTGTTTATGCGGATGTAAGTTCATCACATATTTACTTATCAGTGAGATTTAAATATATATGCAACATATTTTCCAGATATGAGACTTTAAAGAATAATTTCACTATTAGTTGAAACTAAATGAAATTTGTCCTTCTAAATTATCTAAAAATGTAAGTTCCTTAAAGTTCTCAGTGTACTACTCAAACAGACAGCAAAAGACAAAGTTGCCTCACTTTAGACATTAGTGAATCATATAAATTTAAAAGAATTTATGGGGCATTCCAGGCCAAATCACTCACTTTTAGAACCGACCCCCCTTCGATTAATTGTTATTCCCTCCACTCTAGTGATAGAGGGTATATATAAGTTTGTCATTCCGTTTGTAACACCTCGAAATATTGGTCTAGGACCCCATAAAGTATATATATTCATGATCCTCGATCGATTCTAAGACGATCTAGCGATGTCCGTCCGTCCGTCTGTCCGTCTGTCCCTCTGTCCGCCTGTCTGTCTGTCTGTTGAAACACGCTAACTTTTGAAAGACTTTACGGAGGATCCTGAAGTTTGGCATATATGTTGGGCATTTACCTGGTCAGGTTGGTATTGCAATCCAGCGAAATCGGTCCAGTGGTTCAAAAGTTATAAGCAAATGACTGAATTTGGGCAAGGGTTTTTCTGGAATTTACGAGATAAAACACACGGTAACTTTCGAACGCCAATTCTGAGGGTGCTGAAGTATAGCATATATATTTATCGTTCCTTTTGGCTGATCCGTATTGAATTTCAGTCAAATCGGTCCAGTGGTTCAAAAGTTATTAGCAAAACCGTAAATTTCAGATTCGCCTCACCTTAAACTCACGTGTTGAAAACCCGTTAAACATGTTTTAAAATCATTGGTAAGTCACAAAAATATTTTACAACGCATTTTTGTTACTCAAAAATATTTTTACACTAAAAGAAAAAAAAAATACACTCGAAAAAAATTTTACACTCAAAAAAAATTTTACACTCAAAAAAAATTTAGTAAATTATTTTTTTTTTTTTCAAAAAATAGTTAAAAAAAAAGTTTTTTTACACAAAATAAAATATTTCTAATCAAAAATGTTATTTTTTCACTCTAGAAAATTTACTATAACTTAAAAAGGGCATTGTGGAGGGTATTCATAGATTCGGCCAAGTCGAATTTAACTTTTCTACTTGTTTTTTTTTTTGAATATGTTTTAGTACGTATTAAATGAAACTTGATCTCAAATTTTCAGATTTTTTTACCATGTTGGTGTTGAGTATACAATTTTTCCAAAAGTCGATTTTAAAAAAAAAAATTAAAAAATTTATATTTTCAATTAATTTTGACCAGTAAAAAATATTGATATATTAAAAAAAATGGACAACGTTTTGTAGGTATTTAAACGTAGTTTTAGAAAAAAGAAAGGGGGGGGGGGGGGGGTGAAATAAAGCCATAGGCAATAAGGCCATATGGCCTTATTTCTCAATTCAATGGGAAATAAGGCCATATGGCTTTATTACCAACACGATTGAGCAATAAAGTCATATTGATTTTGCAACCAAAGTGGAAATAAAGCCATATCAGTTGAAAATGTGGAAATATATTTCCCCGTAAATCCTGCTACCAAAAAAAAAAAAAAAAATATTTAGCGAAGTTAAATTAATTTATGGAGTTTGTAATCCCTAAGCCCGGCCGAAGGCCGGCTACGCAGAAAAACAAATTTTTTTTTGAATATCTTTAAATTAAAAAACCACATATACCAGGAACCTCGGAACTTAGAGGGCTTTTAATTTAAAGATTTTTTAACAAAAAAAGTTTTTCTGTGTAGCCGGCCTTCGGCCGGGATTAGGGATTACAAAATCCATGCATTAAACCCACCCTCTCCGCAAAGTAAAGTTTTCTAGGGTAGCAGGCCTTTGCGCTATAAAATTTGTTATGCCTCAAAAAGGCCTGATAACCAAAATAGCTTTGGTTTGCAGAGAGGGTGGGTTTAATGCATGGAGTATGTAATCCCTAAGCCCGGCCAAAGGCCAGCTACGCAGAAAACCTTTATTAAAAAAAAAAAAAACAATCATAAAGTCGTAATTTCGACATTTTGTCCAAAAAAAATATTTTGGATTTTTTGAGAATTTGGTTTTGGGTGAAATGACATTTTTAGACCTATCATTTTGGGCTATATGTCGCAGCTTGAGCGATATGACATTTACGGTTTTGGGCGATAAGACCTTGGGCGCTATGTCCGTACGCCATTTCAAACTCCATAAATTAATTTAGCGGCTTCGCTAAATAATTTTTTTTTTTTGGGAAGCAGGATTTACGTGGAAATATATTTCCATACTCTCCGCAAAATAACTATGAACATTTTTAAAAAATATTCAAATGAGTAACAAAGCCATATATGGCTTTATTTCCAACAGTGGTAGGTGATAACGCCATATGGCCTTATTTCTCAACTCTTTGGGAAATAAGGCCATATGGCCTTATTGCCTATGGCTTTATTTCACCCCCCCCAAAAAAATATGAAAAAATTATTCGAAGTAATTATCCCTTATTTTTTAACGTTTAAAAATTAAAATCGACTTTTTAAAAAAGTCCGAAACCGTCGATTTTTTTTTTTAAAGTAAAAAAATTCTACGCTAAATTACGCAACTTTTAAGCCATAATTCGAGATGTGATCACAATTCGTTCTATTGTTTTTCAAATTTTGAAAATTGCACTTTTTTTTTAACTTTGGTTTATTTTATATGGTGCTCCAAGAAAATTAAATTGTTAGATATTGACCCTTACTTACCCTAGATATATTCATTTTATGCAGGGTTCGAAAAAAAAACTCTAACGTACGGTACGTTAGTGTTCTGTACGGAACTATGGAGCGACCGTACGTTATCGAAACGTACCGTTCCAAGAACACATTCACTAAAAAGTTTTTTAGTGGTTGTGAAGGTGTTCGCAAACAGAATTCCGAACGTTATGCCTGCGAGTTGAAGAACAGAAACTTTACGATAACGTACCGAACTAGGTTAGAAACAAAATAAAGTTCTTTTAGTGTTCTGTTTGCGATTTTTTGAGACATTTTTTAAATTTAAAATGGCGATATCTTGAAAACTAAGCAAGATAGAGCAAAACGGAGCACATTTTTTAAAATGGCGATATCTCGAAAACTAAGCAAGATAGAGCAAAACGGAGCACATTTTTGGTTCTTGGGATCTCCATAGTATCGCTAGGCCTCTACACATGGGTAGACCCCATTGGGTCCTTATTTTGAATCTAAAAAAGTTAGCATTCCGGGAAATTTAAAAATGCACATATGTATCTCGCTAAATACTGCCGACACGATGAAAAGTCTAAAAGCATTTTTGTGGATCTTGTCTCGTAGTACATGACCGCTTTTAGACTTTATGTCGTGTCGGCAGTATTTAGCGAGATATGTGCATTTTTAAATTTCCCGGAATGTTAACTTTTTTAGATTCAAAATATGGACCCAATGGGGTCCACCCATGTGTAGAGGCCTAGCGATACTATGGAAATCCCAAGAACCAAAAATGTGCTCCGTTTTGCTCTATCTTGCTTAGTTTTCGAGATATCGCCATTATAAATTTAAAAAAAAAAATTTCTCAAAAGTTCGCAAACAGAACACTAAAAGAACTTTATTTTGTTTCTAACCTAGTTCGGTACGTTATCGTAAAGTTTCTGTTCTTCAACTCACAGGCATAACGTTCGGAATTCTGTTTCCAAACACCTTCACAACCACTTAAAAAACTTTTTAGTGAATGTGTTCTTGGAACGGAACGTTAAATAACGTACTGTTTTTTTTCGAACACTGATTTGATGGTAAAAATATGTCTCACAAAATTTAGGTTGATCGGACATGGATAAGGCGTGATGCATCGGCCTTGAATTTAAAAAACGGATTACAAGGAAAAATATGTTTTTTTTTAAGTTTTCTCAATTTTGTGGTATTTTAAGTTAAATTTGAATTCATGTGGTTACGGAATTTTGATTTGGTTTAAAATGCCTCTCTAATAAGGTACTAAAAACTAAAATTGGTTGAAAATCAGCCAAGTTATTAAAACTTCCCAAGGCATCTAACGTGTGGCAGACCACTTGATTAACGAATACGAGTACCTTTTTTTTAATTTTTTGAAATTATCTACTGTAATAACATTTGTTCATTATTAATGTTTCAGTTTAATATTTTTTTGGTTTTTCCAAATTTTAAAACAAAAAAAAAATAAATTTTTAAAATAGAGATTTCAAAAGGGTATGGAAAATGTAGGCATTTTTAGAATTAATTTAAAACATGTTAGCAAAACACAAAATGAAAAATACTTGTCATCTAATTACATTTGAACTTGACGAATAAAAAAATGTTATTACAGTAGAAAATTTCAATGAATTTCAAAAATCGGATTGTAGTGCTTAGTCAAGTGGTCTGCCACACGTTAGATGCCTGGGGAAGTTGTAATAACTTGGCTGATTTTCAACCGATTTTAGTTTTTAGTACCTTATTAGAGAGGCATTTTACTCCGTATTATAATTCTGTAACCACTTGAATTTAAACTTAATTTAAAATACCAAAAAATTAAGAAAACAGAAAAAAAATAATATTTTTCCTTGTAATCCGTTTTCTAAATTTCATGGCCCATGCGGAACGCCTCACAGTGGGGAAAAATTGACTTTTTTTGTCCGATTTTGCCTACAGGTTGCAATTCTTAACCGATTTTAGTTTTTCTTCATTTGAATTTAAGCTAGTAAAATTCCTCATGTAAGGGATGAGACTCCGATTATTAAATATATTAAATAACCAGGGTCAAAGCCAGACGTATTCGTCCAAGCTGTCCACTAATTTTTAATATATTTATATTATGTTATTGTACGAGGCATGAACCGACAGCCGAAGCGTCTTATTCGCCTTCGTATTTTATTTATTTATTATTTTATTTATTTATATTCAAAAATTATTTTGTATAATTTTTGCCCTCTGCTTTCAATAACGAAAACTTTGTTGTTTAATTTTAATTTAAGCGGAAGATGTTTATTGGACAAGCTCTAAACATAGATTGACAATTTTTAATGATTGATCTCTTGTTATATTAAAATTTCTAATTCCAAAAATAAAAGAATATTCCAATGAGTTACAATAATAAAAAGAAATGAGAGATGAGATTAATGCAGTTGAGTGTCATTACGTTAAATTAAAGCAAGAGATCAATGTAAAAAGAAATGAAGCAATTATAAAAACAAATTAAACTCAATTACAGTCATGGCAATAAAAATATGACAAACAAAATGTAAAACAAACAATAATGATTATTAATAATTGACAAGCAAAATATATAAATGAAAGTTAACAATGATAATGATCATTACAAATAAAAGTAGTAATGATATAAATAATAATAATGATAATGACGCCTGTTACAGCCTCCCCCTCTGCCTCATTAATCGTCTCGATGATGTGGCAGGACCTCAGTGGTACTTCTTGGGTTGTCTTGGTCTAAGTTTTCTGCTGTTAGCATTGTTTAATTCGCCTCCAAGGGTTGTGTGTGTTGCTGAAGCAGATTCATTTGTAGAAAAGTTGTGTTGTATAGGATTTGTTGTTGTATCTTTCTTTGTAGGATTAGGATCGTTTACGATATTAGAATTTGTTGTTGTATCTTTCTTTGTAGGATTAGGATCGTTCACGATATTATAATTTGTTGTTGTATTTGTAGAATTTACGTTGATTTCATTATTTGTTGTTGTAGGTACGGTCGTATTATTTGATCTTAGACGACCTCGTCGTTTGATGAGATATATCGGTATGTCTGAAGGATTTTTATATGGTTGGTGATCTTCTATAATATATTTGTCAGACCCCTCTTTATTACCGCGAAGTTCTGGACCAGCCCAAATGAGAGCAATATCTTTACGCTTCTTTGTTGAATTGTTTTTGGAGGAAAATAGAGTACCGGACTTTATGGGATGTTCCCCCTCCCCCTGGGGTAGATTAGCTTTTAGCGCATATTTTCTAGCATTGGTTTCCCCCTCCCCCTGGAGTAGAACAGCTTTGTGCGTATATTGGTCAGCATTGGTTTTTAAACAAAAAGGTTTGCTTTCATGTAATTTTTGAAAAATTGGTACATGTGTATTAATATTTGTTACTTTTTTATTATGTTGTATTGTTTCCAGACTATCATAATGAACGTATTGTACATCATACCTTTTTGAAGCCCGTCCTGCACGAGAATTTAGGTTAAGTAATGCGGATTCTGACAATTTGAGATCAAAATAGTTTAGTTCCAATGGTGTTTTCTCCTTTTCGGTTGTATTTTCGCCTGTTTTAACTCTTTTTAATGGAGGAAACAGGTCCCACTCATCACAGGTTTGGAAACCGAGAGGAATACTGCCTTCAAAAATTTGATTTATGCCACCTGGCGAATAATCATATGTTGATCTATTATCGGAATTTTTAGGTGTAGATCCACTTTCTTTAGCAACTGTGTTTATTTTTTCAAACCAATTTAAAAAATCGCTAACTGAATCATGTTCTTTAATATTAGCATGTGTTAATGGTATAGACTTAGCTATTTTTGGTTCATTCATTTTAAATTCAAACTGAGTATTAGGATCATCTTTGTAATGCCAGATCCTCTGAGCCAAGTCTAACACAATCCCAGCCTGTTCAAGAAAATCTATGCCAATTAGAGTACGATTTCCTTGTGCCTTAGGCATGCAAATGAACCGAATGCGTTTTAGACGTTTACCAATTAAAATATTTACGATTGTAGAATACACGGTTTCTTCACGTGGAATACCATCAGCTAAAATAATTTCTGCTGAAACTTTTTGAAAATCAACTTTTTTCTCTTTAAGTTTTTGAAATAGGGTATAACCAGCAACACTCGTACGAGCAGCTGTATCGAAGTAAGCTTCGCCATTTAATCCGTTTATGTTTATATTAACAGTAGGAACATCTCTACCGACTATTGTTGTATGGATTGCATTAAAATCAAGTTTCTCCGGACTATTTATTGGGTTCTTTTTATTGCAATTTGGGCAATTTGACCTGTAATATCCGGCTGTACCGCAGCCATAACAATTTAAAGTGGTTTCTTGAACTTTTGTCTTCCCTTTTCGGTCAGATTCAATCTTTTTGTAGCACGATTCTGCTGTATGATTATTTTTCCTGCAAAAGGAACAGCGAACAACGGATTTCTCTGTAGCTTCAACAGCTTTTGGATTTGGCTCTTCTTCAGTTTCTTCAACATCTTTTGGTATGTGCTCTTTATTTTCATTGATGGTCAATTCAACTTCCCTAGCTTTTTGCAGCAAATCTTGAAAAGAATGAATCTTTTCCCTTGAAATCTTTTCTCTTATAGAAAGAAGAAGTTGTGAAAAAATCATGTTAAGCATTGTATTTTCTGTCAATTTTTCTGTTAGTTGAGCAAAGAGAATACGCTTTTTGCATACAAAGTGATCAGTAGACTCAAATTTCTTTTGTTTTTCTTGATTAATTTCTGAAAATATACGCCAATCTGGCTTAGGCGGTGAAAAGGCTTTTCGCAACATATCAATTGCCATATCAAAATTTGTGGCTTCACTTTTGACACCTTGCCACCACGAGGAAGCATAGCCTTCAAGTAGTAGAGGCAAACTTGTTAACGCAAGGGCATCAGATACATTTTCAGCATCTTTGTAGACTAAAATAGTGGCAATAAAATCATCTACCTTGGTCGTACTTCTTCCACCATTAAAACGTGCGCTACATTTGACAAAAGTGGCTTTATGTTCTTGTCTTATATTAAAACCTCCTAACAATTCCATAAATTGTCCCTGTGTAAGTATAATATTACCAGAACTACTACCAGTTGGCAAAACGTTTTGAGGTTCAATTCCAGAGCTAGCATTTTGTTGAAACCCGGTTGAATTTTGTGAGATTATTGAATTTTGTGCAGTTAATGCATTTTGAATGGGATTTTGTAATACTGAAGCTGAACGGGGATCGACAGGGGCTTGAGCCGGATTCGGATTCTGTAAATCATTTAAATTTGGTAATACAGATACTGAACGATTGACGACAGGAGCTTGAGCCGTATTCTGATTTTGCACATTACTGGCGTTTCGATTCGCCGTTGCATTATTATGTACCGCCGAAGCATTATGCGGACTTGTGGGTGTATTTCGCGGACTTCTACGCATTTTGGTTTCTCAGTTATATGTAAAACGTTGGGATTTTTATTTTTATATGTATATGAATTGATATAAAAAGAGATTTATCAAATTTATTTTAAATTAGCGATTTATTCGAATATTAATAATCGATTCACAATTTTTCATTTATCGTTTTGATTTGCACACCCTGTATAAGTTTTACACTATGATACGTGACTGCGAATTACACACATACAACGTGGGAGTAAATGCTCAGTGAGATTTTTATTATTTAAAAACTCAATATTGATGAAAAAATAGCGATGCAAAATTTCCAAAAATTTTTAGGCATACACAATATTCCATAAATAAACAACAACAATGATATATCACTCAAGATTGTTTGTCTCCAAAATAACGGTTAGGCAACAATAAACAAAACGATCAGAAGAGATGAATACCACAACATAAGCGACGAAGAAAATTTTTTTTTTTTTTAAAATTCCAACAACAACAACACACTGTAACAAACCCAAAAACAATGCAATTATCTGGTTAGCTCCAAGACAACAACTGCAAAGGAAAAAACTGGACTGCTACGGAAAGTACAGTGTTGGTGACTTCTTCTTTAATCAATCTCGTCAAGCTTAATTTTTTTTGTAGATTTGGGCGTCAAAGCAGGACGCCAGTATAGGTTTTTTATTAAGACGCCAATGTAGGACGCCAATAAAGGTTTTATTTAGTTGGGCGCCAATGTAAGGGATGAGACTCCGATTATTAAATATATTAAATAACCAGGGTCAAAGCCAGACGTATTCGTCCAAGCTGTCCACTAATTTTTAATATATTTATATTATGTTATTGTACGAGGCATGAACCGACAGCCGAAGCGTCTTATTCGCCTTCGTATTTTATTTATTTATTATTTTATTTATTTATATTCAAAAATTATTTTGTATAATTTTTGCCCTCTGCTTTCAATAACGAAAACTTTGTTGTTTAATTTTAATTTAAGCGGAAGATGTTTATTGGACAAGCTCTAAACATAGATTGACAATTTTTAATGATTGATCTCTTGTTATATTAAAATTTCTAATTCCAAAAATAAAAGAATATTCCAATGAGTTACAATAATAAAAAGAAATGAGAGATGAGATTAATGCAGTTGAGTGTCATTACGTTAAATTAAAGCAAGAGATCAATGTAAAAAGAAATGAAGCAATTATAAAAACAAATTAAACTCAATTACAGTCATGGCAATAAAAATATGACAAACAAAATGTAAAACAAACAATAATGATTATTAATAATTGACAAGCAAAATATATAAATGAAAGTTAACAATGATAATGATCATTACAAATAAAAGTAGTAATGATATAAATAATAATAATGATAATGACGCCTGTTACACTCATCGGTCTGTCATGGTGGATTTCTAAAGGTCGTTTTTGTTTTATTTGAATATTTTTTTAAAGTTCAGAAAATATTAATTTTTTTAGAATTTTTGTTCTAAAAAATTTAATAGTCAGGGAACGAATAAGCTGTATGGACAAAATTAAAGGTATTTGAACCCCTTATAAACGACATTAATAGAATTTGTTAATTTATTAGTATTTTGGTTTTTATAAACATATGAAAACATAAAAATGTTCACTTTAAATTACCAATATCATTTTAAATAATGTACCAATTTCAATGAAATTTTTTTAGATTAAAGCTTATCATTTTCTTAACCATAATTGGTAAATAAAGTATTTTTGCAAAATTGTTTAACACTTTTTTTCGAATTTAGAATGTAACAACTTTTTTTTTTTTTAAAAACAGACTAAAAAATAATTTTAAAATTCCATAATCATAAGGTAAAATTTAAGCAAAAAATAAAATATTTTTTTAAAAAAATTTTGTGTATCAATTATGACTAAGCAAAACATAAGCTTTAATCTAAAAAAGATTTCATTGAAATTGGTACATTATTTTTAAAGATGTAGGCTTTTAAAAGTGAAAATTCCTGAATTTTTGTCTGGTTATAAAAACCAAAATAATAATACATTTTCAAATACTAATCACGTCGTTGATAAGGGGTTCCAATACCTTTAATTTAGTCTATAAAGCATATTCGTCCCATGCCTAATATATTTTTTATTGCAAAAATACTGAAAAAATGAAAATTTTCTGAACTTTAGGAAAATATAAAAAGTAATCCAAAATTTTTTTTCAAAAATCCACCATGACAGATCGATGCGGAATTTTATTTTCTAAAATACAAAAAAAGAAAAACAAAAATCGGTTAGGAATTGCGACCTGTAGGCAAAATCGGACAAAATAAGTCCATTTTTCCCCACTGTGCGCCTTACCCATGTCCGCTCGTTCTTAATTTTTGTGAGACGTATTTTTACCTCGACATGAATATATCTAGGGTAAGTTAGCGTCAATATCTAACAACTTAATTTATTTGTAGCACTATATAAAATAAACAACAGTAAAAAAGTTAAATTTGAAAAAATAGAACGAATTGACATCCCGAATTATGGCTTAAAAGTTGCGTTATTTAGAGTAGAACTTTTAGATTTTTTTAAAAAAAAATCGAAGGTTTCAGACTTTTTCAAAAAGTCGATTTTAATTTTTAAACGTTAAAAAATATGGGATAATTACTTCGAATAATTTTTTCATATTTTTTTTCTAAAACAACATTTAAATACCAAGAAAACGTTGTCCAACTTTTTTTAGATATCTATATTTTTTACCGGTCAAAATTAATTGAAAATTTAAATTTTTTTAATTTTTTTTTGAAAAAATCGCCGTTGTTAAAAATTGATTACTCAACACCAACATGGTATAAAAATCTGAAAAAAAATTTGAGAGCAAGTTGCATTTAATACGTACTCAAACGTATCAAAAAAAAAAAAATAATCGAAGGGGATCGGGTCTAAAAGTGAGTGATTTGGCCTGGAATGACCCTTATACTTTTTCGTTAAAAATGTTTTTTCTAAATTAAGAAAAATCAGAAAACGATAGTAAAAATCATTTAAAAATATGTATGCAGTGCCAAAGGAAGAGTAAAATAGTGTAAATAGTTTGAAAAGAGATGCAGAAAGTGGTTGGGCATATTTGTTTATTGTCAAATTTATGGATGGACTAAATATCCTTTTTATACCCTCCACTTAGTGATAGAGGGTATATATAAGTTTGTCATTCTGTTTGTAACTCATCGAAATATCGATCTGGAACCCCATAAAGTATATATATTCATGATGCCCGATCGATTTTAAGACATTCTAGCGATGTCCGTCTGTCCGTCTGTCCGTCTGTCCGTCTGTCCGTCTGTCCGTCTGTCCGTCTGTCTGTCTGTCTGTGGAAAATGCTGTCACGGACAAAATATTGCACAGAGATGACTGAAACATATATATTGGAAGTTCTCCCGAGAAGTTTGGTATTGCATTTGAGCGATATCGGTTCAGCGGTTCAAAAGTTATGAACGAAAATGTAAGCACATCTCAAAAATTTCAGTACATTCAACATAACCTGAAAATACAAAATGCTTTAATTCGGCTTCTGGTTGACATATGTGATAATAACACTGTGCAACACCCAAAATCGGAATGGGATGAAACCTAAAGCAAATGAAAGATGACATATTCCATAACAAACCCCTCAAGGCTTTTTTTCAGTTCAGAGCTAGATTTTTTTTACACGCATTTAAAGTTAGTGCACTTTTATTATAATTATAATAATAATAAATGCTTGAAAATTGTATTAGTGGCGAATGATTAATATTGTAATTGCCTTTAAATAACAATCATACGCAACGGTGTCCAGTGTTTTATGTTAATAATTGCCTTTAAATAACAATCATACGCAACGGTGTTTTGTGGTTTATTTGAATAATTTGGCTATTCAGTAAATAGGTACTGGACCGATTGCAGCAAAATTCATACCAGTCGTAGCTGAAGTAATTTTCAGCTTAAGTTTGGAAACTGGACCCTACATGTTCAATAAGGGCACAACCAGGGGCCTTTAAAGTAGGATATGTTTAGTACACACAAACTTTAAATGCTTTAAAATCACCAACTTTAAATGGGTGTAAAATAAAATCTAGCTCTGACCTAAAAAAGGCCTTGTGGGTTTTGTTATGGAAAACGTCAGCTTTCATTTGCTTTTGGTTTCATCCCATTCCGATTCCGAAAATTCGATTTTGTATCACTGTGTAATTGAACACCAAATGGTATTCAAACAAGTGCAAACATATTTTTTGACAAAAAAAGAAAAAAATCGCGGATTTTTTTTACCAAAATTTTTTTTCGCGGAAATTTTTTTTTCAAAAGTAATTTCCTTTTAAATAAAGTCTTTTGAAATAATCTTTTTGAAATTGTGGAGGGTATCACTACATTCGGCAAGGCCGAATTTAACTTTTTTACTTGTTTAATTTTGTTTATTCCGCCAAAAATCCATTGTAAATTTTTGTTGTATTATTGGGATAGCTTCCCCCCCCCCCCTTCAAAATCTAGAATTAGGATTAATTAATCCCTTAAATAATTTTTTAGATTTTGTCTTTTTTCCGTTTTTTATTAGTTTCCTGATTAAAAGTTTTCGTAATAGTTAAAATTGTATTTCCTACCCCTTTTATCGGAGTGTATCTTATGGAAATATCTTCCTTGTAAGTAAAGGATATACAAAAAAGATAAATAAAATATAATGTAATTGCCAACCAGTTCACGGAACCGTTTAATGTTGCGTTAAAATATTTAAAATAAATTTCCATTAAATTGCCTCTTTTTAATTTTTATACTTTTTTTCGAGGAAATTTTTTAAATCAATTTGTGCCGTTTCATTCATTTCATTGATAGTTGAACACGTATCAAAAAATATATAAATAACATCAATTGAAAATCAAGTTTAACAACAATTGCAATAATTCTCTGGCCAAAAATCCTATGAACTGTTTTTTGACAGAAAATCGGATTTTTTTTTTACTTCAGTGCTTTACAAAAACACAAAAAATTGGTCCCATCATAGTCATCATCATCATTCAATTGACAGAACATTGGGATGCGAATGGACAACAACAGAAAAAAATAATCGAAAAACAAAAGAAAATCCGTTTGCTGCATTGTAATTAAAATGATTTCTTTTGAAGAAAGTATAAAAATCCAATTTTGTTGATGATGATTATTCTGATACTTTTTCTTTTTTGTCGGTTGCCAACATTGTACAACAGTGCGTATATTGATAAATGTGAATATAATATTATTACTCATACGTATCGATACACGTTTATAACAGATATGTGCACTGGGCGTTTACCTTACTACAATCTACTCTTTTTTACTACTTCAAAAATGATTGTTTCTAAATTATTAATAATTAATTTTAAAAATTACTTAAACGTTTTTTTTTTGAGAATTTGTTGTTGTTTTTACAAATTTTTGTTTTTGACAAAATTCGTTTTTTTTTTGACAACTATTTGTTTTTTGATTTTTTTTTTTTTTGGAAAATAACTGAATTTTAATTTAGTTCGGTTTGAGTCCATATTAATTATTTCTGAGAAATAATAATTGTTGTACAATGAGAAAATCTGAAAAAAAAAACCAATGTGACAACACAGGCTAAGTGGAGATGTCGACAGCTTTCGGAAGGTGCCCACCCTTCCATCATCAGCACTCGATTGCCACACACTTGATGTGTGTCAGATAAAAATTAGCCATTTAAATGAAACTTTTGCAATCAAAGGAGTGCTGATGATGGAAGGGTGGCATCTTCCGAATGCTGTCGACATCTCCACTAAGCCTGTGTTGTCACTTGATTTTTTTCAGATTTTCTCATTAATCAACAATTATTATTTTTTGAAAATTTTGTAAAAACAAGTAGAAAGCTAAATTCGACTTTGCCGATTCTGGAAATACCCTCCATTATGCCCTTTTTAAAGTATAGTTAATTTTTTAAATTGAAACAAAAAAAAAATGAACAATTTCGATTAGAAATACTTTATCTTAAGTAAAAAGCTTTTTTTTATCATTTTTGTAAAAAAAAAAGAAAAATTACTAATTTTTTTTGAGTGTAAAATTTTTTTCGAGTGTATTTTTTTTTTTTGTGTAAAAATATTTCTGAGTGACAAAAATACTTTGTAAAGTAATTTTGTGGCTTACCAATATTTTTAAAGCTCGGTTTTTTCAACACGTGAATTTAAGGTGAACCAATCTGAAATTCACTATTTTGCCAATAACTTTTGAACCACTGCACCGTTTTGACTGAAATTCAATACCAACCAGACCAGGGGAACGGGAAATATATGTGCCACGCTTCAGCACCCTCAGAATTGCAGTTCAAAAGTTAGCATGTTTTTTATCTCGTAAATTCGCGAAAAACCCTTGCCAAAATGCACTCTTTTGCCTTTAACATTTGGCCCACTAAACCGATTTCGTTGGCTTGCAATACCAATCTGACCAGGTAAATGACCAACATATATGCCAAACTTCAGAGACCTCTGTAAAGTTTTTCAAAAGTTAGCGTGTTTTCAACAGACAGACGGGCATCCTTAGATAGTCTTAAAATCTATCGAGGATCATGAATATATATACTTTATGGGGTCCTAGACCAATATTTTGAGGCGTTACAAACGGAATGACAAACTTATGTATACCCTCTATCACTAGAGTGGGGGTTAGAGCGGTGGGAGAAATTTTTTATAAAAATTGCATTTTGTATGGAATCCCCATTATCGAGTTTATAAACGGAATAAGTATGTTCCGAAAATTTGTTGAAGGATAAATACAAATGTGGGCCGATCTTACAAGGAAGGTCCTTCACAGGGCACCCATCGATTGTCCTGAAACTTTAATATGGGAATGAGGGGCAAAAAATAAGAGTTACCTGTTTTTTTAGCTGCCCAATCTCAAATTTAAATAAGGGTTGCCACCTTATGAAAAATAAGAGCTTTCGGGAAAATACGTATAAAAGCCGAACTAGTAGGAATTTCGCCAACCGAAAAAATACAGGCCAGCTTAAGTTTGATAGAGATTATTATATATGATTTTGTCGGTCGTAAGTATATACATTTCCATATAAACTACCCCAACGATTATAAATTTTTGACAATGACGAACTTAACGAAGCCGCATTTGGACACGACCGATACACCATTGGATAGGCCTGCAAAAAACCTTTCGACGTGTATTAAATGTTCATATAGTTTCTTTTGAAGAAATGGGAAAAATCCTCAAAAAGCGAAAAAAATCCCGTTTTCCCGATCCCCTTTGACCCGCTAAATGTGAAATTGGGCAGCTATAATAAAACAAGTAACTCTTATTTTGCTCCCCTCTTTCCTATGTTCAAATTTCAGGACAATCGTTGGGTGCCCTGCGAAAGACCTTCCTTGTTAGTTGTTACCACTCTAAGAGACATCATTGGAGTAGTACACTCAAAAAAAAAAAAAAAATGTAATGTTAGCAAAAAAAGCTTGTAAACCTACAAGAAAATTTGCTGATTTTGAACCCACAATTTTTTTGCTAAAGTTAGCAAAAATGTTTTGCCAATAATTAGTTAACTAAATTTTTTTTTGACACATTTGAGGACCCCATTGGGTTCGGACCCGATAGATCCAGACCCCGATGGGCCTAGACCTAGTTGGGTTTCTTAAAAATCCTCATAGTTTTTGATCCAAAATTTGTGTCCGTTTCGCTCTACCTTGCTTAGTTTTTGAGATACGTGATTATAGGGGACCACTGGGGTCTTGAGAATTAAAAAACTCGATAACTTTAAAAATATTACTCGGAGAGCTTTTGACTATTTTGCGGTCTTGTTCTACGTATTGAGAGCTACAAAAATGCTTTTGGACTTTTTGTTGTGTCGGCAATATTTACCGAGATATGAGCATTTTAAAATTTTCGGGAATGCTAACTTTTTTGGATCCAAACTTAGGGCCCATTAGGGTCCACACATGTGAAGGGGACCCGCGAAAGTATGGAGATTCTAAGAACCAAAAATGCCCTCCATTTTGCTCTATCTGGCTTAGTTTCCGAGATAGAGCCATTTTAAGTTTTCTGAAAATAAAAAAAAATTTACCATTTATTTTTGCTAATGTTAGCAAAAAATCTTGTAAAAATGTTGTCAACTCAATTTCAAATCTTAGCAAAAGAAATAAGTTCAACGTTTGTTTAAAATTGCTAATGTGCTAAATGAAGTTTACAAGAATTTTTTGCTAACATGCTAATCTCAACTAAAAATTTGCTAAATGTTAGCTAACTAGCATTAGCAAAAAAAAAATTAGTAAATCTACTAACGTATTTTTTTAAGTGAGCTTCTACACTTTCCTAAAACAAATTTATAAAAAATTAAAAACTATTGTATGGGGACCACCTTATGTGTTAAAGATGGTTGGTACTCGTATTTTCTAAGAAACTGTTGTGGTTAAAAAAATATTGGGGGTTGGTCAAACACTTGTCATTTCTAGGGGCACCCTTGGAGCAGTAGGAGCTGATTTTATAAAAATTGCATTTAGTATGGGAGTCCCATTATCAAGTTGAGATACTGTATAATTATGTTCCAAAAAATTCTTGTAGGGTAAAAACTAATGTAAGTCGGTCTTAGTTGTTACCACTCTACGAAGCACCATGTGAGCAGTAGGAGATAATTTCCTTAAACAAATTTATAAAAATAAAAAACACCTTAAGGGTTAAAGGTAGAGGGTAGGTATATTAAAAAAAAAAATAGGGTTAAAAAAATTTGTGGGATCGGTCATATTTGACATGTGTGTATTTGGGCACCTTTGTAACATTTAGAGCGGTATGAGCCAATTTTTATAAAAATCTTTCTGATTTTTTTTTAATTTTTTTTACTAAATATTGTTAGGTTAGTCTAAAAAATATATAAATATCGATAAAAAGGGCTTTTCTGAATTAGTCCCCAGTTCACTAAAAAATAAATTGTAATTTTTTTTTAAAGAAACACTAAAAAAAATCATTTGTTTCAAACGGATTAAATGATTTTCTTTATTCTCATTTTTTTTAAATGTCTCTAAACGACTTTTAAATGCATTCGTGCACATGGCATGAGTTTATAACATGCATAAATGTTGTTGATGCTTTTATATTGTGTGATTATAATATGATATGTGGATATTTAAATGAATTTAAATATTTAATTTATAAAATATTTGCAATTTATCACATTTTCATTTATGTATTAATACAATTTCAAGCAAAATTTATGGTTCGTTAAGCACAATAGTGGAGACAGCTCCTGGCTGTTATAGCGAATATGTATTTAAACATTAAACAGAGTTATGAATAGGAAGTGGAAATTGCAGGTGCATAAATATTTAAATTTTTGTATAATTTTTTTAAACATTTGTATTTAATTTATATAAGTGAGGACAGCTGTTGAATTTGTGGGATCGGCCTTTACCGGGCTTTAAGTTAATACATTAAAAAAATTAGTCAAAAAGGTTACACGTAGGAATATTCTGAAAAAAATTTTAAGAAAATTTCTAAAAAAATTATGAAGAATTAAAAAAATGTTTCTGATTTCTGTAATATTTTTTAAAAATCAGCAAAATGCCGAAAAATTAAAAAAAAAAAAATCGAAAAATATGGAAAAGTTTACAAAACTGTTAGGAAATTCAAAGAAATGCAAATACATTTTTAAAATTCAGTAATATAAAATTTTTTAAAAATTCAAAAAAACTCATTTGAAAAATAATACAACGTTGTTGCGCTCTTATGTATACGAGATAATGTGCATCGTAGCGAATGAGTAATTTTTGATAAATTTAAAATAACTCATACGTATTGTAATTTATTACTGTTAAATATAGATAACAACATTTTATACCGTGACTTTAAAAGTTTTGTTAGTTGTGGTACCTTTTTTTATTATAAATTTTCAGTAGCAAATAAATTTTTAATCCCAATTAAAATCTCTTATCAATATTATGTGACTTATAAGACTTTTAGTTGGACTTACAAATAAGTCCTTTGAAGTTTTTTTTTTTGTTTATTTCAATAATTTCTATAATATTATTAGCCACTTTAAGTTTCACAGTTACACAATAAAGCTGTTTATAATATTTGAATAACATTCAAAACATAATAGAAAAGGAAATTTCAAATCTAAACGTATGGCATTAAGTACATGATAGAATAAATTTATAAATACTTATACAAAATATTATTATGCAAACAATACAAAATGGAATTTAATTGACAATTGACCAAAAACCTACAATAACGCACAAACAACATATTGTAAAAATAATGCAAAACAAACAATTGAATAAACTACAAACAGCAATAGATATGAAAAAGATAAAAAAAAAAATTATAACTAGATGGTTTGATAAATATTGAGATGATTTTATCAAACTTCAAAAATGCTTAATAGATCATGTTGTTTAATGAAACTTTCTGTCTCAGAATCAGACACTTTTTCTAAGGGAAAAATGTCTCAGAATCTAAAATTTGTCTATAGAAAAATGGTTCGATACTATAGCAAGAATTACTTTAAATCTAAAAAATTTTCTAAGAAAAAAATCTAAGAATTTTTCTATAGAAAAATCATTTCAGAATCTGAGAATTTTTCTATCTCGGAGTCTAAAAATTTTTCTATAAAAAAATATTGCGGAATATGACAATTTTTCTATAAAAAAATATCTCAGAATCTGAGAATTTTTTAATATTTCAGAATCTGAGAATTTTTCTATAGAAAAAATATACCGGAAAATGAGAATTTTTCTATAAAAAAAATTGGAGAATTTTTCGATCGAAAAATTGACTCAAAATCTTATATTTTTTTTATAGAAAATATATGTATCAGAATCTGAGAATTTTTGTATAAAACAAAAGCCTTCGAATCTGAGATTTTCCAACAGAAAAAATTATTCAGAATCTGAGATTTTTATACCCTCCATTTAGTGATAGAGGGTATATGTAAGTTTGTCATTCCGTTTGTAACTCATCAAAATATCGATCTAGGATCCTATAAATTATATATATTCATAATCCCCGATCGATTTTAAGACATTCTAGCGATGTCCGTCTGTGGAAATAGTGATCACGGCCAAAATATTGCACGGACCAATGATCGATTTTAAGACATTCTAGCGATGTCCGTCTGTCCGTCTTCCGTCTGTCCGTCTGTCCGTCTTTCGTCTGTCCGTCTGACTGTCTGTCTGTGGAAATGGTGATCACGGCCACAATATTACGCGGAGATCACTGAAACTTAACATATTTATTGGAAGTTTTCCCGAGCAAATTGGTATTGCATTTGAGCGATATCGGTTCAGCGCACAGTGCCACATTTGGCCAATCTAGCACGACAAAAATAAAAAAAAAAAGTTCCCCGTTTTTCATGATAGAAATAATTAGGTCTCTAGAAATAATTAGGCTTTTACAGATTGAAAAATATCAATTAGTCGACGAGTTATAGCCAAAAAACCATATTAACAATATGCGGAAAATGGGCATTTGACTGCAAAGTTCGAAGGTCGATTAAAAATAAAAATTCGAACTAACATAAACAAACGCCGCGATATTGGTTGTCTTATTTATCCTCTATTTTCACCCCTCACTCTCAGAATCGACCTAACTTTTGCTAACCTGAATTTGTTCTACAGTGTAATCTGAGACTTTTCTATTAAAAATTTCTCAGAATGTGATAATTTTATAACAAAAAAAAAATTCTCAGAATCTGATAATTTTGCTACATAAAAAATGTCTCAGAATCTGATAATTTTTCTTCAGAAAAAAATTTTCATATTCTGAGAAATTTTTTCTTAAGAAAAATTCTCATATTAACAGATATTTTTTTCAACAGGATATTTTCAGATTCTGAGACATTTTTTCTGCCGAATAATTCTCAGATTCTTAGACATATTTTCAATAAAAAATTCTCAGATTCTGAGATATGTTTTCAATAGAAAAATTCTTAGATTTAAGAATCGGAGAATTTTTCAAAATTTCGCAGAATTTGAGAATTTTTTATTAAAAACTCTCACATTTAGAAAAAATTTCTTAGAATCTGAAAAAAAATGTCTCAAAATTTGATAGTTCTGCGAATTCATTGTATAGAAAAAGTTTCTCAGATTGTGATAAAATAAAATAAATAAAATAAAAGATGTTTCTGAATCTAAGAAATTTTCCATAGAAAAATCTGACTAAAAAATGTCTCGGAATCTAAGAATTTTTCTATAGAAAAAATTGTCTCAGAATCTGAGGCTTTTTCTATAGAAAAAATGTCTTAGAACCTGAGACTTTGTCTTTAGAAAAAAAGTTCCAGAATCTGATAATATTTCTTTAGAAAAAAATTTTCAGATTCTCAGAAATTTTTTCAAAAGACAAACTCTCAGATTAATAGACATTTTTTTATAAACCATTTTAAGTTTCTGAGACATTTTTTCTATAAAAAAATCCGATTCTGACATTTTTGCTAAAGAAAAAATTTTCAGATTCTGAAACATTTTTTATATTAAAAAATTCTCAGATTTTGTGAAATTTTTTCAATAAAAAAATTCTTAGATTTGGGTATATTTTTTTAATAGAAAAATGTTCTCATGTTATGAAACATTTTTCTGTAGAAAAATTCTAAGTTTCTAAAACATTTTTATTACACTCAAAATAATTCTTCAGTAAAAGTTTTTGTAAGTGATTTTGTACCCAAATCTATTAATAAGTTACTAATTTTAGTATCTTCAAAGTACTAAAATTAATAATTTTTACTGGTTTTGAATAATATTAGTAAACAATTTTAGTATTGGTTACCAATTCCTGCACTAGGTCCTTGTGGACTAAAATTAGTTAAATTTTTAGTATTGAATACCCACGTTTTTTTTTTGGGTGTACCCGTAAAAACGTTTTTTATATAATTATATATAATTTTATAAAAATTATATTAAATTATATATAATTATATACAATTATATATAGTGGTTAAATTCTTCAAAAAGTTGGATAAAATTAGATAAAATTATATGTAATGTGATAAAATTATATATAATTATATCCAGGATTTGGTGGATATAATTTTATAAAATTAGATCAAATTATATAAAATTTTATAAAATTTTATCAAATTATATATAAGTTATTCTAATTTTATGAAATTATATCCACCAAATCCTGGATGAAATTATATATATATCAAATTTAATATAATTTTATCTAATTTTATCAAAGTTTTTGAATAACTTAACCTCTCTATATAATTTTATATAATTCAATATAATTTATCAACTTATAGATAATTATATATAACTTTTATACTCGGGTATCGAAAAATTCTCAGTTTCTGAGACATTTTTTCTATAGAAAAATTCTCAGATTCTGAGTCATTTTTTATTTAGAAAAATTCTCAGATTCTGAGACATTTTTTATAGAAAAATTCTCAGATTCTGTAAACTTTTCTAAATACGTAACATATTAATCAACTTTTAAAGTTTAAACACTTCTCAAACATCTCTCGTATATAAACAAATAGGTAAAATAGTCAATAAGTGAATTAAATTATCATTGTTGTTGCTTAATATTATTATGGATTATGGATCAGGGATAGATAAAAAAAAAAACATTTAAACACAAAATTCAATAGAAAAAGAGATGAACAGCTTTATCAATGAATGACAACATGAATTGTATTTGAGGGTCAGTCAATTTGACTGACAAGAGATGAATGATTAAAGCAATAAATGACTGTCGGGCTGACTGATTATTATTGTTATAATTTTGTTTAAATGCTGGTATTAGGAAGTAGTATTATTGTTTTTTTTTTTAATTTTATAATATTTTGTAAAATCATTGTTTTAACTCTATTATTTTAAATTATAAAGATACATGCAAATAAATACTATAAACATAATTGTGGAAAAATTCCAATGAAATTTAATCACAGGCAGTCAAGGTTTTTTATTGGAATAAGAACACAGTTGTTGAGGGGAATTTTTAAATATACGCATTTTTCCAATAGCAAAATTATTTGCAAGTCCATGGGAAATTTAATTGGCGGCCCACAAATTTGATGAATTTTTAGGTACTTATTTAATAGGGGTTAATAAATGATTTTATTAAATTTTTAAAAATATTAAATAATTAGCTCTTCAAAAAACTTTGAAAGTTTTTTACTCGACATTACAAAAACCACCGCTCTGAAATGTTAACATATTAAATAGAATATTCTGAGCTTTTATAAAAAAATTTTGCTTTTAAAGATGTCCCTACCAGGAAACAAATATATTTATTTTTTTAGGAAATTTTTATTAAATTTTAATTATTTAATTCTTTTTAAATTTGCCTATTTTTATTTATAATATTGTCACAGAAACTTTTTTCGTACAACTTAGGGTTTCCGAGTAAAAAAAATTTAATTTGTCTAAAAGTCAATATGGCAAAAAAAGCGCATTAAACGTTGTAAAATATACCGTTTTATTAAATTCTTAAAAACTAACAGTTAAATTTCTCATGTATTTCTAAAAACAGTCATGCTTAAATTCATTCTGCCTTTAGTTAAATTTTATTCATTGGGTGCACATATGCATATTCATCATCTGCATGTGTGTTTAAGTAGACATTTGTTGTTATGTAAATGTATGCGTGTGGTAATGTAAGTATTAGTTAAAATACATATAATCTGTTAAATTATACATTAACATTATTAAATTTATAATAAATACAAAATAAACAGAATAAACACAAAATATCAATTAAAATCCTATAAAGTCTGATGTAATAAAATGAAGATATTTAAATATAAAAAAAATAAACATTAGCACTTATTTACAGGACCAACTAAAGGACAGACAAATAATTAAACAGCGGTTGTTAAATTAAAAATCGGAATAAAATCCGAACTAACAGGAATTCCCCCAAACGCAAAAATACATATCAGATTTATTTTAATAAACTATTACAAAGTTTGTATATTTTCGAAAGTAAAAGCTTAACGAAGCTGAATTTGTACACGACCGATATACCACTCGATATGCCTTAAAAAAAAAACCTTTCGATTTGTATTAAATATTCATGTTCATTTGAAGAAATATGAAAATTGCTCAACATGCTTCAAAAGTTCTCATATTCTGAAATGTTTAATTTATAGTAAATTTCTCAGATTCTGAAACATTTATCAGGTTTTGAGACATTTTTTATATGGAAAAATTGTCAGAGTCAGGGACATTATATCCATAGAAAAATTTTCAGACTCTGAGACATTTTTTCTATGGTTTTTTTTTCGGATTTTCGCGGATTTTAAGATATTTTTTTTCAGATTCTGAGATTTTTTTTTTATAGAATAACTCTCAGATTCTGATACATTTTTTTTACAGACAAATTTTTAGATTCCGAGACATTTCGTTTATAGAAAAATTCTCAGATTCTTAGACATTTGTTTTGCATAAAAATTCTCATATTCTGATACATTTTTGCTTTGAAAAATTCTCAGATTCTGAGATATTTTTCTTTTATAAAATTTTCAGATTCTGAGAATTTTATCAGGTTCTGAGACATTTTTTATATCGTAAAACTCTCAGATTCAAGGACATTATATCTAGAGAAAAATTTTTAGACACTGACAAGGGAAGTCTCCCTGGTGTCACCCTCCGATCTTCATGAAATTTGGATATGTTGTTAAGAACGAAAATTAGTTCGACCCGTATTTTTTGTAGCGGCCCAAACTCATTTTTAGAGGGGGTCGATTTGTATGGGGGGAAATTGATCTTTTTCAGTTTTTTTATGATTTACGCCTATTTAAACAAAATAGGCATGTGTGGTATCAGAGTAAAGGTATTAAAAATACCTATCTCGTGGTGCTAAATACGGGCCAAAGAAGTTAATATTTTTCGACTTATTAACAAAAATGTCCTAAAATTTTGGTATTTTACTCAATATGACGAAAAGTTTTGCATGTTTGGAAACGTTCTTAGCACACGTAGATAGGTTTTCATTTGGTATGTAACATGACTAGGTTTCTTTGCATAATATAGGAGATAAGCGAAAAAAACTGAAAAATGTCCTTGTCTTCCCCCCTCCTTTTTTCCCCTAAATATGAATTTGGGCCGCTAAAAAAAAATACGTGTCCCTTTATTTTTTCTGATCTAAAAAATAAAACCAATTTCATAAAGATCCGCGGGTGACACTAGGGACACTTCCCTTGTGAGACATTTTTTCTATAGAAAAAATCGCAGATTTTAAGACATTTTTTCTGTAGAAAAATTCCCTGATTCTGAGACATTTTTTTTTTATAGAAAAACGCTCAGATTCTGAGAAATTTTTTGTACAGAAAAATTTTCAAATTCCGAGACTTTTCTTCTATAGAAAAATTATCAGATTCTGAGACATTTGTTTTGTTGAAAAAATGCTCATATTCTGAGAAATTTTTTCTGTAAAAAATTCGCAGACTCGGAGACATTTTTCTTTTAGAAAATTTTCAGATTCTGAGAATTTTTTTTTGATAGAAAATTTTTCTAAAACAATTTTTCTATAGAAAAACTCTGAGATTCCGAGACATTTTTCCTATAGAAAGATTGTCAAATTCTGAGAAATTTTTTTATCGAAAAATTCTCAGATTGTGACATATTTTTTTTTTTTAAATTTCAGATTCTGAGACATTTTTTCTATAGAAAAATTCTGAAATTTTTTTTCCGTAGAAAATATGGTGTCGTGGAACCCACGACCACCGTTCTTAAAGCCAGTACGCTACCACCTAACCTACAGGGCTCCCTAAAAAATTCTCACATTCTTACACATTTTTATTATACAAAAATTTTTAAACTCTGAGACATTTTTTCTAAGTCAAATTCGAAGATTCTGAAACATTTTTTCTGTATAAAAATTCTCAAATTCCGAGTCATTTTTCCTATAAAAGAGTTCTCAGATTCCAAATTTTTTTCTATAGAACGATTTTTAGATTTTGAGACATTTTATCTGTAGAAAAATTCTCAGATTCGTAGACATTTTTTCTATAGAAAAATTCTGAGATTCTGAGAATTTTTATTTATAGAAAATTTCTCAGATTTTAAGAGATTTTTTTAATAGAAAAATTCTCAGATTCTGAGACATATTTTCTTTAGAAAAAAATCTGTGATTCTTAGATATTTTTTGTAGAGAAAAATTCTCAGCTTCCGAGACACTTTTTCTAAAAAAAAAATCTCAGATTCTAAGAAATTCTTTCTATAGAAAAACACTCTATAGAAACATTTTCAGATTCCGAGACATTATTGCTTTAGATAAATTTTCAGATTCTGAGACATTTTATCTATAGAAAAATTCTTAGAGTCCGAGACTTTTTTCTATAGAAAAATTCTATGGTTCTGATACGTTTTTTTCAATACAACAATTCCCATATTCTGACACAATTTTTCTATTGAAAAATTCTTAGATTATGAGACATTTTGTTTTTTTTTAGAAAAATTCATAGATTCTGAGACATTTTATCTATAGAAATATTCCCAAATTTTAAGAAATTTTCTCTGTAGAAAATTATTCGGAATTTATAACATTTTTTCTATAGAAAAATTCGCAGATTATGAGACATTTTTCTATAAAAAAATTGTCAGATTCTTAGACATTTTTTTTTATAGACAAATTCTCAGATTCTGAAATATTTTTTTCTATAGAAAAATTCTCAGATTCTGAGACATTTTTCTATAGAAAAATTATCAGATTTTGAGAGATTTTTCTATAGAAAAATTTTAAGAAAAATTCTCAGATTCTAAGACATTTTTTCTATAAAAAAAAATCTCAGGTTCTGAGACATTTTTTCTCTAGAAAAATTCTCAAATTCTGAGACATTTTTTCTTTACAAAAAATTTTAGATTTTGAGACATTTTTTCTATAGAAAAATTCTCAGATTCTAAAAATTTTTCTATAGAAAAATTCTTAGATTCTGAGACATCTTTAGAAAAAGTTTCAGATTTTTCTGTGGAAAACTTTTTTGCCAGAAAAAAATTCTCAGATTCTGAGACATTTTTATAGAAAATTATCAGATTCTGAGACATTTTTTCTTTTTAAAGAAAAATTTTTAGATTCTGAAACATTTTTTAAGAAAAATTCTCAGATTCTGAAAGATTTTTTAAGAAAAATTCTCAGATTCTAAAGCATTTTTTTAATAGAAAAATTCTCCTAACAGATTTTGAGATTTTTTACTGAAAATTTGTCAGATATTGAGGCATTTTTTTATAGAAAAATTCTCAGATTATGAACAATTTTTTCTTTAGAAACATTCTCCGATTTTAACACATTTTCTCAATAATAAAATTCTTAGATTTTCTGAATTTTTTTTGTAGAAAAATTATCGGATTCTTAGACATTTTTTCTTTAAAAAAATTTTCAGATTTTTAGAAATTTTTTCTATAGAAAAATTCTTAGATTTTGAGAAATTTTTTCTGTAAAAAAATTTTCAGATTCTGCAACATTTTTTCTATAGAAAAAAAAGACTTCTTTTCTAAAATAATTTTAAGATTTTAAGAAATTTTTTCTATAGAAAAGTTTTTAGATTCTGGGACATTTGTTCTGTAGAAAAATTATTAAATTCTCGGATTCTGAGTAAATTTTTCCACTAAAAATTTTCAGATTCTCAGAAATTTTTTCTACAGAAAAATTCTTATATTCTGAGACATTTTTTTCTATAAAAAAATTCTCAAATCCTGAAACAATTTTTCTATAGAATAATGCTTAGATTATGAGACATTTTTTCTTTTAAAAAAAAATCTCAGATTCCTAGACGTTTTTTCTATCGAAAAGTTTTTAGATTGTGAGACATTTTTCTATAGAAAAATGTTAAGATTCTGAGAAATTTTTTCTATTGAAAAATTTCTACCAAAAATCCAAAATTTTGACCGAAGGGCGCCACGGGATAAAATGATCGGATTTGGCTCAAATTAGATTTAAATGAAAGATTGTCTTAAGCTCTATGAAATGGCCGAGGAAAAAAAAAAATTGTGATGTTTATTTTTTAATTTCTTGAACGTAGGAAAAAACCACCATTTTGGGCATTTTTTGGAAAATTTAAAATGGGGATATCTCGAAAACCGTTAGACCGATTCAAGAAATTTTATGACATTCGTTTTCAGCATGCCAAAATTATTAAAATAATGTATCAAAAACATTTTTTTTTTTTTAATTTTTAAAAAATCTAATTTTTTTTTGGTGGAAATTTTTCAAAAATCCAAAACTTCGACCGAAGGGCGCCACGGGATAAAATAATCGGATTTGGCTTAAATTAGATTTAAATGAAAGATTGTCTTAAGCTCTATGAAATGGCCGAGGGGAAAAAAATTGTGATGTTTTTTAAAAAATTTCTTGACCATAGGAAAAAACCGCCATTTTTTACAAATTTCAAATGGCGATATCTCGAAAACCGTTTTGTGATATTCGTGCTCACCGCATCAAAATTAACAAATATGATGTGTCGAAAGAAATTAAATTTTTTTTTTTTTTTTAATTTTTCAAAAATCCAAAACTTTGACCGCCGGGCGCCACGGGTTAATTTAATCCGATTGATCTCAAATTTGTACCACATAAGTTTTAGACCATGGACAATAAAAATTTGCCCGGACACTTGGGAAAATCGAAAGTTGAGAAAAAAATGCCAGTCTACTACTCCATATTATACTACATTGTGAATGTCAGTGATATATTTTTTTTAAAGTCATATTTACACATGTTATATTGTTGATACATATGTAAACATTTATATAATTTTATATTTATACATATATTTTACACTGTCAACTTTTATTTAATTAAATATTTTATTTAAATAAATCTTGACATGTCATTTTACAGTTTTGTGTAAAATTTTAGTACACTAAAAGACCGTCAGCATTTTTTTAAGTAAATGAACGTCGAAAGAAACTTGTTTTTGATACTTTTTGATAGCACATTTGAGAATGTTTTATTTTCTGAACACTGTTCTCTGAGATTTACGGGCTAAACAAAATAAATTTTTAATGTTTTCCCCTCTCTAACTCCCACAATAATCTAATATGTTTCTATTATTTCATTATCACTACAATATATGGAAGTTCCGGAAAGATAAGAAACAATTAAAAAAATAATTTAACTTAGCCGAATCCAGAAACACCCTCTACAAAGTCCAATTATTTTGAATACAAATGACACTATTTGAGTAATTGCAATTTTTTTAACAAAAAAAAAATGTAAACAATTTTTTACTAGATCGTCAAATAACGATGGTACTAATTTCGTCTTCTAATTCTCATGGGAGTAAAATCAAAATGTATTAATATTGTATTTTAAACATTAGCAATTTGTCATTTAAATTTCCTTTGCATTTTGTTGTATAGGGGTTTTATAATTTTATATTTGCTTAATATACTCGACAATGGAATCTGACAAATTTTCAAAAACCTGTCGATTAGGTGTTGTAAAAATTAACAACTTAAATAAATTTATCAACATTAAAATTATACTTTGAGAATATCATAGTTTTAATTTGTAAAGGAAATAATGACCTCGAGCTAGAACAAACCTACTCAAAATATAACAATTTTAAGAATAAAAAAATTTTTATTTTTTAATAAAAATTAATCAACATTTTAGAAAATTTTTTAAAAAATTAGGAATTTTTTCAACAAAAGGAAAAAAAAAAAACAGAAAATATCGGAAAAAAATTAAAAAATTTTGAAAAAACTGAAAAGACAAAACTGTTTTTCAAAACTCCGAAAACTTTGTACTAGGAAAAAGTAGAAAATTTTTAAAAACTCAGGAAAATTTTACAAAAAAAAAAAAAAAAATTGGATAATTCAGAAAAGTAAAAGTACCGAAAATCTCTGTTAAATCAGGAAATTACCAAAAAATCAGAAAAATCTATAAAAAACTGAAAAATTAAGACAAAGTTGAAAACAGTGCATAAAAATTTTAAAAATTCTAAGTGGAGTTTATAAAAAATTGGTTGGGAAACCTTTTTTGTTAGATCACAGAGATGTTTAATTTAAAATTTCAATTCGAAAAATGTTGGAAACAAATTCTATAAAACTCAGAATAATTTAGAAAAATTTGCAATTAATGCAGAAAAAATATGGTAAATATAGAAAAAACTAGTAAGAGCGTTTGTGCACTAAAGTATGAGAGTTTTAAACTCCATAAATTATTTTTTTATCCACGCCCTCAAGAAGGCGCTGTCCGAAATAAATATGAATTTTTTAAATCCCCTGATTCCACGCACAGGACTCTGATTGTCTACGAACTAAAAAATGTTGTATTTGTTTAAAAAAAATACAAAAAAAAAAAATAAAAATTAACGTTTTTCAAAGGCTGGTTTAGTTATTAAAGGGGAAACATTTCCCCCTTGTCCGATTTTGCCCATTTCGGAACTAAACCTGCCATAAGACATATTCTTGCCAAATTTAAGAACTCTGACCACAACATATTTTATTAATCCATCCTTGAATCTATCATGGATTAATAAAATATATTCTTTATAGGGCCATTCCAGAAAATTTAGCTCAAATTTTAGTCATTTTTGGAAATGGTGTCTCAGATTAATTTGAACCTTGACACATAGATAGCCCTCATAAATATGATATATGTACCATATATCGTTTTTTTACATTTGGTGTATTTAACGAATTATGGCGGGTCAAATATTGGCTTTTTAAGCAAAAGTAAGAAAAATACATCACGTTTAAAGAGCTGTAACTTCCCAGGCAGAAAAATGCAATCATCAAAGCGTTTTTGAAGTACTCTAGATGGTGGTACAAGCGCTTCCAGAACGTCATGGATTTTGTTTTTAGAGTGCTCTTAAAACGTCCGAATGATAACGTCGTTAAACGGTCATATGATTGTTTTTTTAAGCGCTCTTAAAGCATTCGGAGGACTAAAAATAAAGTGGGTTAAAGACGTTTTATGTTGATTATATTTTAGTTTGTAAATTTTTTTATCGTCGAACCTGAATCAAACTACGCCTAAGGCGTAACTCCCAATATTTTTTTCGTTTCTAACAATAGAAAAAAAAAATTTTTTTTTAATACAAGAAGACTTTTAATGGAGTATGTGTGCCTCATTCCCCTAAACGGAATTTCACAATTAAAATGTCCCCTACTTTATAGGTGGAAATATAAAAACATTTTTTAATTCGTAAAAAGGTGCTGTAAAAGCACTTTTGAGTTGGTAAAACAAGTTGTCTTCAAAGCGTTTGGCAAATAGTACTTTCAAAGTGCTTTATTTTTTGTACCATCATCAATTTCTGCCTGGGTTCTTAACCAATGACCCGATTTTCACAAATTTGGGCTCATGTGAAAGCTGGGGTTCTTCTTTTAGAAAATATTTTTAAAATAACACAGTTTTTTTAAAATAACACAGTTTTTTTACAGAAATGATGCAAAAATGCAAAAACATTTTTTCTTTTCGAATATTTAAAAAAACACATCTTCGATTTTTTTTAAAAAAATTCTGGTGAAAAATAACAATGTTTTGTATAACATATTCAAAATTCAGAGTGGGATCTCCATGGGATCAAAAACTATTCTGTTTTAAGTACGAGGTTCTCATATTTTTTCCTTAGAAAATTTAAATTTCTAATGTTTTGAATGTTTTTCAAAATTTTAAAAGTATAATTTTCTTTGAAAATTTAAATTTTATATTGAAGAAACATAAAATTTTAATTTTCTAAGGTAAAATTTAAGAACTTCGTACTAAAACCAGAATATTTTTTGATCCCATAGGGATCCCACTCTGAATTTTGGATATGTTGTACAAAACAGTATTGTTTATCACCAAACTTTTTTTTTTTTAAATCGAAGATGTGTTTTTTTAAATATTCGCAAAAAAAAATGTTTTTGAATTTTTGCAACACTTCTGAAAAAAACCGTATGCTTTTGAAAATATTTCCTAAAAGAAGAAGAATTAAGCTTTCATATGAGCCATTACTTGTGATAATCGGATTACTAGTTAAAAAGTTAGAGCACGTTAAACGTCATGTATTTTTCTGAATTTTGCTAAAAAAGTCGAACTTTGACCCGCGATAATTTGAAAACTACAGCAAATTTTGAAAATCCAAATATCTCATATAAACGTGGATATCTATGAGTCAAATTCTCAGTGGCGTCCAAAGGCATGTTTCCGAACAGTGGGGCGAAAATTTTTGGAATTACCCTATAGGGTTCCCGACCGATATTTCGATGCCTTACACACGGAATCGTAAAGTACACCCCCCATTCTGTAGTTGGAGGGTATAAAATCAGAAAAATCCAGCAAAATTTAAGAAGAATTTCCAAATTTGGGTAAATTGTAAATAATTTGGAAAAAAACTGAAAAAAATTTAGAAATTGAGTGAAAATTTTGAAAAATCAAAGAGAAAAATTCAAAATAGGTCGGGAAAAATCTAAAAAATTTTTGAAAAAAATTCGAAAATGTCAGAAAAACTCTTAAAAATTCTGAAAACTTTATGAAAAACTAGAAAATTTTTGAAAACTCCATAAATTTTTTAAAAAAGGGGAACAGTTCAGAAAAGTTTAGAAAAAAATTGTTGAAACTCTCTGTTTAGTCAGAAAATTGCAAAAAAAATTGCTGACTTGTTTCAATAAAATACTGAAAAATTTAGAAAAAATTAGTAAACGGTTTACAAAAATAGAGAAAATTCTGAAAAATCTCAAAAATTCTAAAAAAGTGTAAGAATTCGGGAAAGTGCAGAAATTGTTAAGAGAACTTAAAAAAATTAGAAAATTTTGAATATTAAAAAAAAAAAAATCAGTAAAAATTTTTGTAAATACTGCATTTAGAAGAAACACCCAAAAATATAAAACTCAGTTAAATACAGAAATATTCAACAAGATTTAGAGAATTCGGTAAAATACTGAAAAATTTCTGAAAAAACAATTCAAGTCGATCTAGTTATTTTTGTCTGTTGATACACTCAAAAGAAAAACCTTGTAAAATTACAAGAAAAACTTGCAACTTTTTTTGTTTGCTACCTCCTATTTGACAAAAAATCGTAGTAATTTAACAAGATTTTTACCAATAATTTTGTAATTTTACAAGGTTTTTACCAATAAAATTGTAAATTTACAAATTTTTTGACACGATAAAATTTACGAAAAGGTTTCGCAGTTTTACTAGATTTTGTACTACCTTCTATTTTACGAGAGTTCCTAGTAATTTTACAAGCTTTTTACCAATAATTTTGTAATTTTACAAGCTTTTTACCAATTATATTGTAAATTTACAGTTTTTTGGCGCAATTAAAATTACAAGGAATTCTCGTGAATTTACTAGATTTTTTTTTTGTAAAATTATCTTGAAAACTTGTAAAATTACAAAAAAATGTAAAATTACAAAAAAAATGTACATTTCGATTTGTTAAAAAACAAGGAAACTGTCAAATATTGGTAAAATGGGATTACGAGACTTTTCCTAGTAATTTGACAATATTTTTTTTGTGTGTAAGGGATTTATAAAATAAGGATATCTTAAGAGCAGATATAATTCAAAAATGATTTTGAAATGCATGCGTCTGGAACAATTGTTGCACTTTTTTTATTGAAACATGTTTTCAGTAAAAAAAGTGCAACAATTGTATTCATTTGAACAATTTTTTATCTGAAATTTTTTAATGTTTTCAAAAGTTTTATGTATTTTACTAAGTTTTAATGAAACTTCTAATATGCAGACCATTAATAATTTAAATGGTTTCCAAACTGCCATTATTTTATACACAAATGATTTCCAATTCAAAAAATAGAAAAATGTAACAAAATATTATGAAAAGAGAATAAAAAGTATATAAATCTTTTATTGAAATATTCAATTTATTTGCTACAAAGATTTCTATTAAAAAAAAAACAATCAACAACAACAAAAATAGAAAAACAAGGATATTAATATGATTATAGTCATACAAAAACAGACAAACTTAGCAGACAACAACAATAATGAAATATGATGAAAAGGCTCTAGAGATTGTAAGTTTGTTTGTTAGTTTCTGTGTGAGCAGGGTGTTAGGGTGACATTTATTATTGTTAACATTAAATTATTTGTGACCAGTTATTGATAAATATATCAGAAATTATATTTTGAGTAGGTTTATTCTAGCTCGAGGTCATTATTTCCTTTACTAATTAAAACAATGATAATCTCATAGAATTATTATATAAAACAGTTCAAAATTTTTAAGTCATCGCACAGTGGGTTGAAACATATGTAAACTGGGGATTAATTCAGAAAAGCCCTTTATTATAAACATTTATATTTTTTTAGACTAACGATACATTATTTAGTAAAAAAAAAATGTTTTACAGAAAAAAAAATTACAGAAAATATTTTTTTATTAAAAAAGAAGATATAACCTTTTTATAAAAACTGGCTCCTACAGCTCTATCTGCTCCAATAATGCCCCAAGAGATGTCAAATTGGTGACCGACCCCAAATATATTTTCAATCCCAACATTTTCTTAGAATATACCTACCCTCTATCTTTAATCCTTAAGGTGGTCCCCATACAATTGTTTTTATTTTTTTTTAAATTTATTTTATGAAATCAGCTCCTACCGCTCCCAGGGTGCGTCTTAGAGTATTAGTCAATAAGACCGACCCCCATTAATTTTTACCCCCCAACATTTTTTGGAACATACTTATACCGTATCTCCACTCGATAATGGGGCTCCCATATAAAATGTCATTTTTATTAAATCTGCTCCTACAGCTCTAACTGCTCCAAGGGTGCCCCTAGAAATGCAAATGTGTGACGGACCCCCAATATTTTTTTAACCCCAACATTTTCTTAGAATATACCTACCCTCTATCATTAACCCTTAATGTGGTCCCCACCAAATTTATTTTTATTTTTTATAAATTTGTTTTATGAAATTAGCTCATACCACTCCCATGGTGTGTCTTAGAGTGGTATCCCTTAAGACCGACCCCCATTAATTTTTACCCCTAACATTTTTTTGGAATATACTTACTTATACCGTATCTCCACTCGATAATGGGGCTCCCATACAAAATGCCATTTTTATAAAATCTGCTCATACAGCTCTAACTGCCCCAAGGGTGCCCCTAGAGATGTCGAATATGTGACCGACCCCCAATATTTTTTTAACCCAAACATTTTCTTAGAATATACCTACTCTGTATATCTAACCCTTAAGGTTGTCCCCATACACATTTTTTTTTAATGAAATCAGTTGCTGCCGCTCCATGCTGGCTCCTAGAGGGTGAAATGTAAGATCAACTATCATTATTTTTTCATCCCCAACTTTTTTTTCAACGTACGCACCCCGTATCTCCTCTAACTAAGGGGTCTCCCATAATGCCCTTTCTCATATGTTTTTCAGCTTTTTTTTAGCAACTGGAGTTTTTTCACAAAAATTTTAATAAGTAAAAAAACGCGGTGCCTCTTCAAAAGTTTGGTATGGAATATATAAGCTAAAATACTCTATTAAAATATCACTTAATAAAATTTGCTGGATCGCAACAAGAAATTTGTTGAAACTCTGTGTATATATCGAAAATACCCCAAATATGGAGCACTTTTTAAAAAAATATTAAAAATATTTGCAAAACATTTATCTAAAAAACATTAATGCAATTATGTAGCCAAATACCTGAAGTTGATGGTTCCATTTTAATAAAATTACTTTTAGAACGCTTAATAAGAATTATCAGCACCCAAAATATCTCAATTTTCAGTTTTAGGCACGGCACGAAAAATTTTGAAAAATTATTTGACTTTGACAGCTCACAGTCGATAGAGTAATTTACTCAAAAAAAGTTTTTGGCAAATAGTGATGTAGAATTTAATTACCTTTCACCCAGTACCACACACGAATGTGTAGGATAAAATTCAGCTTTTGAATTAATCCTCACTTTTGGTACATTTCAACCCTCTGTGCATCGAGTGCAAACTCCTTTTCATATGGAATTTCTCTAATACTTATCGAAACTAACAAACCCCCATTTATGCTTTGCTAGTTAAGCTGCTGTTCGGATTTTATGGCCTCAAGTAAATGATACATGCGCTAAAATGAAATATCGGTCGTACAGTTTTCGAGATATCGCTATTTTAATTGTGATTTTTCCAACGTCCAATTTTTTCCTTAACTTTCCAAAAAACTCTAAACTTTGATCGGAGGGCGCCATGGGTTAAAATGATCGGATTGGTCTCAAATTAAGTTAAATGAAAGTCTGCCTTAAGCTCTAGAAAATTAACAATGGAAACAAATTTTAAAATTTGCTTTAGAAAATTTCTTGAATGTTGGGAAAACTCTTCATTTTTGAAATTTCTTGAGAAATTTCAAATAGCGATATCTCAAAAACTGCACGACCGATTTCAGAAGTTTTTTAATATTTATATTCATTATTTAAAAATTTTTAAAACTAATGCCAGGGGTAAAATAATCGGATTTGGCTAAAATTAATGGCGTTTTCTTTTCTGGTATCAAATGTTACACTTGCAGCACTTTTTTTCTTTAATGAGTCTTTGCGCACAGTAATGAACAGTAGACTATTTTGGTACCAAAAGAAAGGTATTTTAAGAACTATCTAATGCTATATCAAGCATTTTAAAATAATACTACGTTTTTGATCTGATCCATTAAATGTAAGTATTTATGGGTTTTTGATATTTTAAAGAATAAAATAAGTGTGTAAATAAGTAAAGTTTTGAGAAAGATTTACATTTACCCAAATTATTAATTGATATTTTTGTGTATATTTTATTGTTACTTCTTCAGCGGTTTAGTTAAATCCTACTTGAATTCTAAAAAAAAGCTCAATTCATATAAACACCGCCTTTATAAACCTAGATTATATTGTTAGTTGGTATTTAGTTGTACTACTACATAATATTTGGAATTTACTATTCTCACTCTTCATTTTACAACAATCATGACAGCTGTTGTCAGTTTTTGTTAACATGACTAAGATATAATTTGTAATATTTATGTTTGTTGTTATTTGAAGTTGTTTTTTTTTGTTTAAACAAAAATTTAACACTTTTTCCAATAGCAAAATGATTTCGATTGATTGCTTTCTGGTTTTCATAGGTTGATCTCGTTTGTCAGTGTATTTTCGGCTGTGACAAATTGAAAACACCCCCCACAATGTATTATAATTTTTCCGATTTTGCTTAAAATTTATTTTATTTTAATTAATTTCAAAAGTTTTCCGTACTTTCTGAATTATAATTAAGCTTTAGCTGAATTATAATTAAGCTTTAGCTTTTTAAAGATTTTTTGAACGTTACTGAATTAATTTATTTTTTTAATTTTCTGACATATTTAATTAATAACTGAATTTTTATTTAGTTCGGTTTGAGTCCATATTAATTATTTCTGAGAAATAATAATTGTTGTACAATGAGAAAATCTGAAAAAAAATCAAGTGACAATACAGGCAAAGAAGATGCCACCCTTCCATCATCAGCACTCCTTCGATTGTCACACACTTAATGTGTGTCAGAATAAAATTAGCCATTTAAATGAGACTTTTGAAAAAATAGAATATCGGAATTATATTTCATGTTAAATAACCCGAATATCCACCCACCGCACTGTGGCCAGCATCCCTGAATTTTGGCCATAAATAGACCGCATAACCTATATGCCAAAAAGTAGTGTTAGAAGGGTGTTAAAGGATCGCTGATCACGATTTTGGAAAAGAAATTTAAAAATTCAAAATGGCGGATCCAAAATGGCGGACATGGTTTTTTGTTTCTTTGTTTATTGTATTTAATATAATCATTGTCGATGTATTTGGCGCCGTTAATAACGAATATGAGCTCAAAAATTTAAAATTCAAAATGGCGGATCCGATATGGTGACAAATTTAAATTTAAGATTTTTTATATGTTGTCTCTTTTGGCCAAAGACTTCGGTTTTAATGGTTTTTCGAATGTTAAAACTGATTTTGGAATTAAAGATTGGAAATTCGAAATGGCGTATCTAATATGGCGGATATGCTCTTCTAATTCTTAACTAATTGTACTTAAATTAGTCATATTCAATGTATTGAGGGTCGGTAACTACGAATATGAGCTCCGATTTTTTAAATTCAAAATGGCGGATCCAATATGGCGACAAATAAAATATTAAATTTTTTTCAATGTCTCATTGTGATGGTTTTTCGGAAGCCAAATCTGATTTTAGAATTAAATATTCAAAATACAGGATCAAATATGGCGGACAAGATATGTAAATTTCACTGTGCTACAAAAAACACAAAATCGAAAATACTTTTAAAATGAGCTAGTTGAGGTTGTAGGTCTCGTCGAAAAGATCACAAAAATGCCCATCAAACTTGCCAGACACCCTCAAATTTTTAAGTTATTGTCAATAAACGATTTTTTGGGATTTTTCTCACTAAACCACGTGTAACTTAAACATTTTTCAACCGATTTTCAATTTTTCAACTGTTTTGGATAGAAGAAGGATAGGGCTTTTCATGTGTGTGAATTGGTCTAAACATTTAAGAAAGATAAGTATTGATTTTTACAACAATATCTAATTTTCTGTTATTTTTTGAAATTTTTTTGAGTTTATCGATTTCTTTCTGCTATAGTTCGTTCAACAACATTTATATTTATAAACGTATTCTTAAAGAAAATTTAATTGTGAATACGATGAGCTTTATGCCGAAAAAATTGGATAACAATTGACAGAGTTGTGATAATTTTTTTAAAAAAGAAAATTAAAATTTTGCTTGAAATTGCCGTTCGGATAACCCAAGCAAAAAAAAATAAAAAAATTAACGAACATACTTAGAGGTCGCGTATCATTATTTTAAAGGTTTTTGGCCTCCTGAATTCGAATTTGACCTTGAAATTGCGCTATTTTATTAAGTTTTTAATATATCAATTTATGTTAAATATCTCAAAAACCTGACGAGATAGAGCAATTTAAAGGCCAGATTCGGATTCAGCGCGCGAAAAACCTTTAAAAATATTGTACATGAGCTCTTATGATAAATTTATTTTTTTTTGCCTGGGATATCTGAACGGCGATTTCCTGCAAAATCTTAATTTCTTTTTTAGAAAAATTATCACAACTCTGTCAATTGTTATCCGATTTCTTTAGGATAAAGCTTATCGAATTCAGAATTAAAATTTCTTTAAAAATACGTTTATAAATATGAAGGTTGTTAAACGAACTATAGCAGAAAAAAATTGATAAACTCGAAAAATTTTCAAAAAATAACAAAAAAATTAGATTTTATCGAAAAAATCAATAAATATCTTTCTTATATGTATAGACCAGTTCACACACATGGAAAGCCCCATCCTTCTTCTATCAAAAACAGTTAAAAAATTTAAAATCGGTTGAAAATTTTCTGAATTACACAAGGTTCAGTGAGAAAAGTCCCAAAAAAACGTTTTTTGACAATAACTCTAAAATTTGAGGGTGTCTGGCAAGTTTAATGGGCATTTTTGTGATCTACTCGACAAGACCAACAACATATACTATGTCACATCAGAAGTAGTTTTTCACTGTAGCACAGTGTTATTGATTGATGTTCCAAAATATCACTAGGAAATGATTGCGCAAAACGAATTCGAACTCAGATTTTTTGAAAAGAAAATTGCTTTTTAAAAACATGTACAATGTTTACATTTCTAAGTTTTTATAAATCCCTCTTCTTGCTTTCATCAGAAGAATTTAATAAAATATTTCTCTTTTAAATGCGTCAAAAAGTTCATATATTCCGTGGCTCATTTAAAAATGAACTTTTATTTCCAATTAGCATTTGCCATCCTAAATGTACAAATAATGCTACTTGCTTACAGTTTCATAAAAATATTTAAAATGCTATCGCCAAAATATGCTTAAATGCGTTCCCAGCTTTAATGTTTAGCACCAGAGATGGACGCTGGTCACGTGAATTACGCGTGATCGAAAGTGAGCGTGATTCAAATTTTTTGTTCGTGAGTGATAAGTGGGTGAGACATTTTTTGCGTGAGTGATTCGTAGTGAGTGCAGTTTTTTTGCGTGAGTCAAAATTTTTTAATTGTATTGATTTAGTTTTTACAATTTTTTTCGTGTTAAATGCTTAGTGTAAGTTACGAGTGAGTGTGAGTGGTGGTTTGTTTACTCACGTTAATAGTGAGTAAATGTGAGAAAAAAACGATTTAGTAAATTATGTTTTTTTGCGAGTGCGTGAGTAAACGTTAGTCAAAATTCACTTACGTGCCCATCTCCAGTTATTGCGCCAATGATGTGAAAGTGGGATATTTTTACTTACAAGGGAAGTATCTCAACCCTTATGAACCGATTTGCATGAAACGTAAAATATATATAAAAGAGACAATTCTAAGGTCGGGGTGTCTCGGCTTATCGGCCATATCGAGGATTTAGGGGTTCAAAACATGGGTTAAAAAATGGCGAAAAAATCGTTTTTTAGATTTTTCAGCCATTTCTTTCTAAGAAACTACATGATGTTTACATATGAGAAGAAAGGTTTTTTTAATGCCTATCCAACGGTGTCATAACCTTGTAAAAGTTTGGGTTCGTTAAATACTTTTTTCATGAAAATGTGAAAACTTTGGGGGGTATTTATATGATGACATAGAGCTACGATGTCCATATGAATGCAAAATAATCTTTATTAAATTTAAGTCGACACGTATTTTTGCTCTAGGGGATATTCCTGTTAGTTCGTGAGTTATCGAAATTTTCCCGGAGGTCCATATGGTTTCATAAGGGGACAACGAAATTTTGAAACACTGATATGGCCGAAAAGCCAAGACACCCCAACCTTAAAATCGTCTCATTTATATATATTTCAAGTTTCAGGAAAATCGGTTCATAAGGGTTGAGATACTTCCCTTGTTAGAAATCAATAGTAACAAAATTATCAACAAAATTTTGTTCGACTTTAGGGCATTTCTAAACGTCATACTTTGGTTTATTGTCTCTATGTCAAAAGTTTATGAACGGTCGCAAAAATGTGAATAGAATACATTGAAAACATGAAAATTTTTTTAAATATTTTGAATTTTTCTGATTTTTTGTTTTTATTTATTTTTTGAGATTTACTGTTTTTTTTACTGAATTTTCTGATTTTCCTGAAGTTTTAACAACATTTTAGATATTTTATTATTTGATTACATTTTATACATTTTTCGGAAAATCCTATTAAATCCTGAATTTGCTTTATCATTTTTAAATTTGTAAAGTTTAATTTGAAAATGGTGTAAAATTATATTATTAGTTTTTATTTTATTGTAGCTTAGACATGTGTCTAGTTGTATGTATGAATATAAAAAAATTCTACTTTTTATTTAGACACCTTTTTAAAAAGATTTGGGTATTTTCTTAAGCACCATCATATTAAAATACACATTATTAATACAATCAATTCATAAAGCATGAATTTATGAACAAGAAACTCCTTCAAAAAATGAGTGATAGTACAAATTTAATCCTATTTTATTTTTCATACCCACCACTCTTGTGATAGAGGGTACATAAGTTTGGCATTCCGTGTGTAACACTTTGAAATATTGGTATTGGACCCCATATATATATTCATTATCCTCGATCGATTCCAAGTCGATCTAACGATGTCCGTCAGTCCGTCTGTCTGTGTGTCTGTCCGTCTCTAGAAAACACGCTAACTTTTGAAAGACTTTATGGAGGCTCCTGAAGTTTGGCATATATCGTTGGCTTAGTCGGCAAATCTGTCAAGTCCATTTTTATAAACATTGAGATTTTATTGTAGTATGTATTGTGTAGCTCAAAATACTTAATTTGAAAAAAAAAAAAACTAATAAATACAAATTTAAATCAGATGAACTAAAGAAGAAAACTGCGTTTATAAACTTAAAAAAAGTCAACCTGAAAGAAAGTTAAAAAGTTTTTTGTCCCTCCTAAAATTAAAAATTAAAAAAGGACTTGACAGGTTTGCCGACTAAGCCAACGATATGTTGGGCATTTACCTGGTCAGGTTGGTATTGCAAGTAAGCGAAATTTATGAGCAAAAGACTGAATTTCGGCAAAGGTTTTTCTTGAATTTACGAGATAAAAAACACGCTAACTTTAGAAACAAAATACTGAGGATGCTGAAGCTTGGAATATATATTTTGTCGTTCCCCTGGCCTGGTTCGTATTGAATTTCAGCCAAATCGGTATAGTGGTTCAAAAGTTATTAGCAAAACCGTGAATTTCAGATTAGTTTCACCTTAAATTCACGTGTTGAAAACCCGCTAAACATGTTTTAAAAACATTGGTAAGTCACAAAAATATTTTACAACGTATTTTTGTCACTCAAAAATATTTTTACACTAAAAAAAAAAAAAAAAAATTCAGTCGAAAAAAATTTTACACTCAAAAAAAATTTAGTTAATTATTTTTTTTTTTCAAAAATTTCTAAAAAAAAGTTTTTTTACAAGAAATAAAATATTTCAAATCCAAAATGTTATTTTTTTCACTTTAGAAAATTTACTATCACTTAAAAAGGGCATTGTGGAGGGTATTCATAGATTCGGCCAAGTCGAATTTATCTTCTCTACTTGTTTTTTTTTTTCTTTTTCCTTTTTTTTTTCTTTTAAATTCGGTTTGGGGGAATTACTTTTTCGCAATTTTCAATCCCTTGATTAGAAATTTGAAACTTAAGCCTCTTTTGGCCCTGGGACGTAGCCTTTTGAAATTGGAAATTCGGTCCATGTTAAGACCTAGCCCCCATACAAACGCCCCCTTGAATTTGGCTTAAATAGCTCTAATAATAATAGATATCGTTTTGAAATTTAACAGGTAATCAAATTTTGTATGCACGAATCATCATATCAAACTTCAAAGAAATCGGGTCAGTCCTTCTTGTAGTCCTCATACAAACCACCCTCCCGATATTCACATAATTCCCTCAAAATTCCTATAAATGGGAAATATAAAATACAAAACATAATAATTAAATACCTACAAACAATATAAATTTTTTTTTTTGTAGATATTAAATGTGTAATTTGGTAAACTAATCAAATCTCAATATAATATGAACATTTTTGGAATCGGTACACACTAGTGGCAACTGTCAGTATCGTAGAACCGGGAATACCGGTTCTCGGTATTACCGGAAAATGGTAACGCTTTTCCGGTTCTTGAATTATTCCCGGTATTTCCGGGAATACCGGGAAATGGGGGGGGGGGGCACTAGTACACACATAAAAACTTTGACCAATATTCGTTATATCGGTTGGCAACACAAATAAGTCAATAACACTCAAATTTGGTTGTTGTGTGGTTTCTATACATATTAAAGTTCTAACAAAAGATACATCAAATCGGTCCACGTTTGGACTTTCCTTACTTGTTTTTTTTCTTACTTTTCTTATATTTTTCTATTATTTATTAGTGATCAATTCTAAGACATTCTAGCTATGTACGTCCGTCTGTATAAGACACGATGCAGTTGAAAAGAGCCAGACCACTAAAGTTTGGCACGAATATGTATTATGGTCATAGGCAGTTTAAATTCGTAAACGTTCAAAGTCTGACCAGGGGGAAAAAAGTAACCCCAGCAGAAATTTTGCTGAACTGGCAGCAGCTTTTGGAAAGGAAACTCAAGTCAAGGAGCGCATCGAAACCTGCTGAATTCATGCATGATTCTCTAAGACGATGTCACACTTTAGAGCGCTAGTTGGATACACATAAAAAGCACTCTTAAGATGCACTGAAATCAGGTTTCTTTAGAGCGCTGATTAAAGCACTGTAAAGATGCAGTGAATTCATGCATTTAGAAAATTTGGAAATACAAATTTAAATTTCTTAAATACAATTGGAAATTTCTGAAACATAAATAGAAATTTCTGTAATATAAATGGAAATTTCTGATAAATAAATAGAAATTTTTGAAATATAAATGGAAAATTATTTATTCTTTGAAATAACAAAAAAACATTTGCTGTTTTTTGGTCGTCCTATCGCCATCATTCAAAATGTGTTAAAGATGTTATGATTGAAGCACTCTTTGAAGCGCCGATTAATGCGCAATAATGATGAAGTCAAATCATGTGTCTTTGTCCAAAACTCAATATTTTTCATTCAAAAAGTGGTAAAAATTTTAAAAAAGGAAAGCAAGTATGAAATTTTATTAAATAATAATTTTATGTTGTAAGTTTTATACAAAAAATCTTAAAAAAAAAAATTAAAATTTGTTCCCCTTACTTTTACTGCATCCTCAAGAGCGCTCTTTGGATGCTATAACAAGTAAAAAAGTTAAATTCGGCCTTGTTGAATGTAGTGATACCCTCCACAATTTCTAAAAGATTATTGCAAAAACTTTATTTAAAAGGAAATTACTTTTGAATTTTTCTTTTTTTTTTTTTTAAATTTCAACGGAAAAAAAATTTGGTAAAAAAAAAAATCCGCGATATTTTTCTTTTTTGTCCAAAAATATGTTTGTACTTATTTAAATACCATTTGGTGTTTAATTTAATTTAATTTAATTTAATTTAATTTAATTTAATTTAATTTAATAAGTCAACCAGCAGCCGAATTCAAGCATTTTGTATTTTTAGGTTATGTTGAATGTACTAAAATTTTTGAGGTGTCCTTACATTTCCGTTCATAACTTTTGAACCGCTGAACCGATATCGCTCAAATACAACACAAAACTTCTCGGGAGAACTTTCAATATATATGTTTAATAACAGTCACCTATGTTTTGTATTTTGGACGTGATAATATTTTCCACAGACAGACATCCAGACAGACAGACGGACATCGCTAGAATGTCTTAAAATCGATCGGGCATCATGAATATATATACTTTATGGGGACCCAGACCGATATTTCGATGAGTTACAATCGGAATGACAAACTTATATATACCCTCTATCACTAAGTGGAGGGTATAAAAATATGCTGTGTCGCCAAGATCTCGATTAATTTTTGCTGGAACCCCTTGGAGAACTAAACCAACCTCTAAAAAAGCCAATTTTCAGGTTTTGTTAAACAACTAAAATATTTTTATGCTTGAAGAAAATCAAGGTTTTCCACTTTGACCCAGGGCATTTATAAATTTCGTTTTTTTTTTCTGACCGCCCCATTTTGTGGGCGTGGATACAAGAAAATAATTTAAATAATAAATTCAGTTCTAATAATTTAGTGCAACGAGCATACTAAATCAATTTAAAAACATTTTGACCGAGAGAAAAGGTATCCCCTAGTGAAAATCACCCCTTTTCATGTTTGAGGGTATGAAAGATTCGGCACAGCCAAATATAACACTCTTACTTGTTCCAGAATAGGAAAAGTTTCATATTTTAAATAATTTTTCCTCTCTGACTCTGAGACATTTTTTTAACCGAAATAGTCTCACATTTTGAAAAAGGCTTCAGATTCTGAGACATTTTTCCTATACACAAAAAGAGTCAGATTCGGAGAAATATTTTTCATACAGAAAAAGTGTCAGATTCTGAGACATTTTTTCGAAATAAAAAAACTCAGATTCTAAGACATTTTTCTTAGATTCTGAAAAATTTTTTCTACACAAGAAAGTCTCAAATTCTATGACATTTTTCCTATAGAGGAAAGTTTTCAGTTTCTAAAATTTGTTTTCCTATTATAAAAATTTCATGTTCTGTGACATTTTCCTATATAGAAAACTTATTAAACTTTAACTTATTTCTTAACAATATACAGTACAAATTAGTTACTTTAACAGAAAATTCCTCATACTAATATTTATTTTAAAAGTGTATTAAACATTAAAATGTTGTTGTGTTTAGAATTTTAAATAGTTTCTTATACAATATTTATAGTCTCAAAATATTTGTTATTCATAAAATGTAGTAATAGTGTTTATGTGCTTTTTATTTAGTTAATATATATATTTTTCACAAAATTATAAAAATATTAATAAAAAAATAAACATAATAATAATAATGAAAGATTAAAAATAAATTAAAAAAATAATAAATAAAAATAAAATCATAATAAATTGTCACAACTTTATTAAAATTTTTATTAAATTAATGTTATACAAATAATTAAAAAATAACAATTAATTAATATAATGAAAAAAAAAAAAAAATAACAAATTATATTAAAAATAAATTAAGTAATACTTAAATAACGTGCTTAATTTTTTTTAAAGGCAAACAAAAATTGGTGTTTTTTTTTTATTATTGTTATTATATATTAAAAAAAAATATAAAATAATTCTCTCACACTCTTTTTTGCTTTCTCGCTTTTTTTTTGTTTTGGTTGGTTTATAGTATTAAAAACAAAACTTAGAAATGGGATATAAAAAAAAACAAAAAAAACAAACAAACCAGAAAGTAGAAAATAGTTAAAAAATAGACTTACCGTTCACACTGCCGCAGCGTCCATGACGCTATAATCCATAGCGATACCATAAATACTAGTAACACCGTACCCGGACATATTGTCATTAGAGTTTTTAGAACAAACCTACAAAAGAAAAATGGAGGTTATAAAAAATTAAAAATTAAATAACAAAAAAAAAAATATGTTCAACAGTTATCAAAAACCACCATTTAAACTTTATTTAATTATCAAGTTAAAAACTCTCTCTCTACATAAATTATTCATTTAGAAAACTTCATTACGTGCATCATGATGTATGATTGTTATTATTATTTAAAATTAAAATAATCATACGCTTAGGTGCACCAGTACCACAAAATATATTTGCATTAAATGTTTAGAAAGAGAGAGGAAGATATGAAACGAATTTTAATGAATTCGGTACACTATAAAAACTGAATGAAAACGAAATGAAATTAATGCAACTTATACTGTTTTAAAATAACACCGCTCAACAAATCGAAGGTTTTTGGCTCCGGTTTGAAGTTTGATATAAAATTTTTAAAGATTTTGACTCGCTGATTCCAAATCTGTGCTTCAAATTTTTCCATCACATCTAGAATTCTAATTATTCGCGGTTGAAAATGCGAAAAAACGCGATTTTTGCCTTTTTTTATAGCCTGCGCAGCAGCCACTGGGAAGAATGAAAATCTGGTATAAAGCGTTAGAGTAGAACTGAACTATGATCTCAAATATTTGATCAACAAAATTTGAAGTTGTTGCACTATTATTGGCCAAACATGTATTTTAAAAAAACACTGTGAAAAAAATTTGAAAAAGCACCATTTTTAAAAGGCTCTAAAACAAAAACCAGATGATCAATCTTTACTGTGATGAGCTCAAAATTTAGGCAAAAGTTCATTCTTTCTTATAAACTTTTAAACCCATTAAAGATATCTTCCGGTTTGTACGAAAAATAACACAGAAAACTTAAATTTTGTAAAATATTTATTTTTTTAGTTTTTCTTTGAAAAATATAAAAAAAAAACTAAGGTATCTATCTACCTTATCTTCATTTTAAAACGCAATTGTAACCCAACCAAACGCAATAATTAGAAAAAAATTGTTTTCTATGTTGGAGACCAAAGACAAATTATACTTTTGCGCTTTATACCAGATTTGTATTCCACTCAATGGCTGCTGCGCAGGCTTTCAAATAATGCAAAAATCGTAATTTTTCACATTTTCAACCATGAATAACTAAAAATCTGATCGTGATGGAAAAATTTGGAGAACAGATTTGGAATCAGGAGATCAAAGTCTACTAAAATTGATCACCAGAATTCAAACCGAAAAATGAGTGTTGAGCGGTGTAATTATGCTTATGAAAGAGTTGGTTGTCTGCCTAACTCTGGCGCTGTTCCAGCTCTTGGGTCAGGGGTGGTGGAGGTGGTAAGATATATTTTAATCAAAACTTTTTCCTTACAGGGAACCTCAGGTCGGATTTGCACCTTTTAGTGTATACCTCTTGTTTAGTATGACTTTTTCTATATGAAAATTTCTAAATTTTAAAAATGTATTTATACTGAAAAGATTTTAAAACAGTGGTCGGCAGAAAGAGAGCATACAAATGTATTAGTGTGGGAATATAAATAAATAAGTATGTGTGTATTGGTGTATGTAGCGACATCAACATGCTTTGTTGGAAGCTAACATGCTACTTTTGTAAATCCCTATTCAGGCGCGGATCCACGGGGGGAAAAACCGAATTCGAAAGAAAAAAAGGAAAAAAAAAGGAAAAAAAAAGAAAAAAGGAAGGAAAAGAAAAGGAGAGGATAAAGGGAAAGTGTAAAAGAAAAGGAAATAATCTGAACATATTTTTCTATGAAAAATGTCAAAGAATCTTAAAATTTTTCTAAAGGAAAAATGTCTTTTTAGGTACTGCGCAATAACTCCCAAATGAAATAACTCTAAAAAAAAAATGAAACAACTCCCAAAAATTGTACACCCGATTTGGGACTTATTTCATTATGAAATAAGTCCCAGTGTAGTGGGACTTATTGCACAAATTTTGTTGGAATTTATTTCATTATGAAATAACTTCCAAATGAAAAAAACCCCAACAAAAAATAGTTTGGGAGTTATTTCATTTCTTTTTAAGCATTGGGAGTTATTTCATCAATGATGGGACTTATTTCATTTTAATTGAAAACAATATATGGCGTACGGGCATAGCGCCCAAGGTCTTATCGCCCAAAACCGTAAATGTTATATCGCCCAAGCTGCGACATATAGCCCAAAATGATAGGTCTAAAAATGTTATTTCTCCCAAAACAAAATTGTCAAAAAATCCAAAACATTTTTTTTGGCCGAAATGTCGAAATTACGACTTCTATGATTTGTTTTTTTTTTTGTAATAAATGTTTTTTGCGTAGCCGGCCTTCGGCCGGCTCAGGGATTATATACTCCATGCATTAAACCCACCTTCTCTGCAAACTAAAACTATTTTGGATATCAGGCCTTTTTGAGGCGTTACAAATTTGATATCGTAAAACTATCTACCTAGAAAACTTAACTTTGCGGAGAGGGTGGGTTTAAAGCATGGATTTTGTAATCCCTAAGCCCGGCCGAAGGCCGGCTACGTATTAAAACTTTAAAATTTTGTGTTAAAAAAAAGTTGCATTCATTGGCGATTTCGCAATTTACATGTTTTTAATTTTGGGCTTTAAAATCGCTAATTTTTATAATGTGACCCTAATTTTTTGTAAGGACGTGTAGGTTAATAAAATACACAAGAATCAATCAAAATACCGATTTTGAATTTTTTGTTAGTTAGGGCGTTTTGCATTGTAGGTGACGATATTGTTTTCATAATTTTTGGACTACAAACATGTAGACATAATTCCTGTAATGGGAACTTATTTCACTTTCTTTGGCACTTATTTCATTGGGAGTTCTTTAATTTTTTTGGGAGTTATTATTTTGATTTTAAATAACTCCCAAATATTGGGACATATTTAATTTTTTCTTTAGAAGTTATTTCATTTTTTAAAGTGTGGAGTTAATTCATTTTTCTTGGAACTTATTTCATTGGGAATTATTTCATTGGGACTTATTTCATTTGGGAGTTATTGCGCAATACCGTCTTTTTATATAAGAATTTTTTTATACGAGATATTTAAGAGTTTTTCTATAGGAAAATTTTTAACATTTTTTTAGGAAAAAAGTGAGAATTTTTCGAGAGGAATAATTTGCAAATTTTTCTATAGGAAAATCCCTAAAAGTTTCCTATAAAAAAATCGGAGAATATTTCTATATCAGAAATTTTTTAATGGAAATTCTTCTTTGAAAAATGCCTAATATGGTGTTTCTGTTAAACGGACGAAACAATACACGAACGAACGCTACCCGCACGAATTCGTAATGATATCAGTTTCCATAACATTTTCGTTTGATTACGTTATTTTTTTTTCGTTAGTTACGTTTGTCTTGACCATTTGTCAAATTACAGTATTGCCACAAAGTTTTTTTTTAGTTTTTGTTTATTTTTTTCATACAAAAATTATCTAAACTAAACGAAATGGCAACATCAACACATCAGCTAAAGAAAACAGCTGATCAAATTTCATGTTTATAAAAAAAAACATACAATTATAATCAAATCAGAGTTTTTTATTTATTATAGCTAAAAAGTTAATACAATTTTAATAAAAAACAAATGAAAAAATAATTTGTATGATGACCCGTGGCTTTTAAATTGTTAATATAAATTGGTCAAATCCGTCTTTTTTCACTGATTTGTTTTAATATACATTTTTTTCAAAGCATTTAGTTATAAAACATTCACATTTTTTAATTTTATAAATTAATATTACTTATTTCTGTTATAAATTCACATTTTTCACTTATTTTGTTAAATATTACACAAAAAACTCCTTAACGAATGGTATTTTTCATTCGTGTGGTTTTGGCGTTTTTGACATTTCAATTCGTGTTGTAGAAACGGAAAAATATGAAGAAAAATGACAACTTTTACGTTTTCGTTCGACTAAACTGACATCCGCAATACAGAACCTCAAATTGATTTTCTTATGTCATTTGGACGAACGAAAATGAAAATTCGTAATAGAGAAACTGGACATAAGAATCTTAAAATTTTTCGAAAGGAAAAATGTTTCTAAATGTTAGAATGTTTCTACAGATATAAGCCTCAAAATATAAAAAAATCTTTTAAAAAAATACCATTATTTTTCTAGACAAAATATTTGGAAATTCTAGACGAAAAATTTTGTAATTTTTCTAAACGAAAAATTTGGGAATTTTTCTAGCCGAAAAATTTATGAATTTTTCTAGCCGAAAAATTTAAGAATTTTTCTAGCCGAAAAGTTTAGGAATTTTTCCACATAAATTTTTTTTTTATAGAAACAATCTAATAATTTTGACAGTTTTGATATGAAAAACCAATTTTTTATAAATCATAAATCTCAAAATTTTTCTTTAGAAAAATTTTTTTTAAATCTAAAAATTTTAAAGGTAAAAAAGTAAAATTAAACGAAAATTTTTCTATAGGACAAATAAAAAATAAAATAGTTTTTTTTTTTATAGAAAAAATGTAATAGAATCTGTGACTTTTTCTATAGGAAAAATCTGTTATTTTTTAGAAAATTTGAGAATTTTTGATAAAAAAATGTAATAGAATCTGAGACTTTTCTATAGGAAAAATAACACAGAATCGGTAATTTTTTTGTAGGAAAAATGTCTTGGAATTTGAGATTTTTTATATTGAAAAAGGTTTCAGAATCTAAGACTTTTTCCTTAGGCTTAGAATCCTAGAAAAAAAATTTCAGATTTTTCGATGGCAAAAATGTCACAGAATTTGCGAGGTTAACAATAAAAAATTTTGTTAGAATCTAAGATTTTTTTAATTGGAAAAATAATTCAGAATCTAAGACTTTTTCTATTAAAAACATGCGTTAGATTCTGAGAATTTTAGGAAAAATATCCCAGAATCTGAGAAAAGCTCTTGGATTTTGAGAATTTTTTTTATTTAGAAAATGTATCAGAATCTAAGACTTCTTCGGTAGGAAAAATTTCTGGGACTCAGACTCTTAGACTTTCTTTAGAAAAAGATAAATATTTCTCGGAAAATGCTTAAGAATCTTAGACTTTTTTTAAGCAAAAGTGTCTCAGAAAATTATATATTTTCTATAAAAAAATGTATCAGAATCTGGAAAATTGCTTCAAAAAATGTAAAAATCATTAAAGTCTTAAATTTTTCTAAACTTATGTACTTTCTATAGAAGAGTTTTACGAACCCTAAAACTTTTTGTGTTCGTTTCGATCATAGATGAGCATTTTTCATTACCATTGAAATTTAATTACCATTGGTTGATATCAATGGTAATGAAAAAATGTTCATTACCATTTAATGGTAATTAAATTTTTTTAATTGAAAAAATAATTACTAATGGTAATGAAATGCACCAATTGTTGAAAAACACCAATTACACTGTGCTACAGTGAAAAAATACTTCTAATGTGACATGGTATAGGTTGTTGTTTTTGTCGAGTAGATCACAAAAATGCCCATTTAACTTGCCAGACACCCTCAAATTTTAGAGTTATTGTCAAAAAACGTTTTTTTGGGACTTTGCTAACTAAACCTTGTGTAATTCAGAAAATTTTCAACCGATTTCAAATTTTTTAACTGTTTTGGATAGAAGAAGGATAGGGCTTTCCATGTGTGTGAATTGGTCTACACATATAAGAAAGATATCTATTGAATTTTTCTATAATATCTAATTTTTTGGTAATTTTTTGAAAATTTTTCGAGTTTATCGATTTTTTTCTGCTATAGTTCGTTTGACAACATTTATATTTATAAACGTATTTTTAAAGAAAATTTAGTTCTGAATTCGATGAGCTTTATCCTGTAAAAATCAGATAAGAATTGACAGAGTTGTGATAATTTTTCTAAAAAAGAAAATTAAGATTTTTCAGGAAATCGCCGTTCAGACAACCCAGGCAAAAAAAATAAATTTATCATAAGAGGTCATGTACAATATTTTTAAAGGTTTTTGGCGCGCTGAATCTGAATCTGGCCTTAAAATAGCTCTATCGCGTCAGGTTTTTGAGATATTAAACATAAATTGATATATCAAAAACTTAATAAGATAGCGCAATTTCAAGGTCAAATTCGAATTCAGGGGGACAAAAAACTTTAAAATAATGATACGCGACCTCACAGTATGATCGTTTATTTTTTTATTTTTTTGCCTGGGTTGCCCGAACGGCAATTTCATGCAAAATCTTAATTTTATTTTTTAGAAAAATTATCACAACTCTGTCAATTGTTATTCGATTTTTTTGGCATAAAGCTCATCGTATTCACAATAAAATTTTCTTTAAGAATACGTGTATAAATATAAATATTGTTGAACGAACTATAGCAGAAAAAAATCGATAAACTCAAAAATTTTTCAAAAATAACAAAAAAATTAGATATTGTTGAAAAAACAATACATATCTTTCTTAAATGTATAGACCAATTCACACACATAAAAAGCCCTATATTTCTTCTATCCAAAATAGTTAAAAAATTTAAAATCGGTTGAAAATTTTCTGAATTACACAAGGTTTAGTGAGCAAAGTCCCAAAAAAAACGTTTTTTGACAATAACTTTAAAATTTGAGGGTGTCTGGCAAGTTTGATGGGTATTTTTGTGATCTTTTCGACGAGACCTACAACTTTAACTACCTCATTTCAAAAGTATATTCGATTTTGTGTTTTTTGTAGCACAGTGTTATAATTGGTTTCAAAACCATTGGTTTGCACATTTTTGTTTCTTTGTTAAAAAGATAAAAATTTAAACATCAAAGTATGTTTTTCAAAAAATGTTGAAGACAAAAAACAAAATGCAAATAAAAATTTCAAATATTGTGTTATACAAAGGCAATCAACGTGTGTTTGGTTTATAAAATGTGAAAAACTAAAAAAACATAACAAAAAACAACAGATATTAACAAATATTAACGATTTTGACAATATTGTGACGACTTTTACTAATGGTAATTATTTTTTTTAAGTGATGCCATACCAATGGTAATTATTTTTTTTTAATTTTCATTAGTAATTAAATTAATTAGTAATTTAATTGGTACAATTGATACAACCAATGGTAATGAAAAAAATTTCATTACCATTGACATCAATTAAATGGTAATTAAACCATCAATTAATTGGTCCCTTTAATTAATTAGTCCCATCTATGGTTTCGATATCCCAGACATTTTCTGTAGAAAAATAGAATAAAAAAAAATTCAGAATAATTATAAATATAGGATTTTTTTTTTGAAGAATTGCATAAGTATCTTAGAATTTTCTATATGCAAGTGTATCAGAATTTGAAAATGTTTGTATACATTTTAAAAGCTTTTCTGCCAGCTTTTCAGAACCTTAGAATTTTTCTATTGGGATAATAATGCAGAATAATAAACTTTCTCTTTGAGGAAATGACTCAGAAAAATTTCAAAATCAGAAATCTTTTTTTAAATAAACCTCTCCCAAACCTGACTTATTTTCTATTGGAAATTTGCTATAAGAAAAATGCTTAAGAACGTGAACATTTTTTAAAGAGACATTTTTCAAAACTTCAAACATTTCTTAAGTTTTTTTTTGTAGTAATTAATTTGTAAAATTTGAAAATATCGCTCATTTACTTGTATAGTGTCATAACGCAAAATGTTTGATTTTACAGAAAACCTGTTTAAAGTTTACAATTGAAACTTGCTTTACATTGCAAAAGGCCCGTACATAGAAAATGTTATAATGGCGTGTTCTCTTCTCAAACGGTGAGTTTAGGAGATATTAACACGAATTTTTGATAAAATATAAAGCAAGATATAACAAATAATTCTGTATCGTTTACCCAAAAACGACATATTTTGGGTTATGACACTATACAAGTAAATGAGCGATATGTATTTCTATAGAAAAAATCATAATAAACAATAGTTGAACACTAAAAACTTTAACTAATGATTCAAATCCTACCTGCAGATACCTGCAAAAAGTTTTTTTTGAAAATAAAAATTACCCCCCCTCCCCCCCAAACCCAAGAGCTGGATCCGCGCCTACCCTATTATAAATCTGATTGTTAATTTGTCTATCTGCATGTCTTTCTGTCTGTCTGTTTCGCAATAAGTTCAAAACGGCTGAACCGATTTTTATGAAATTTTCACCACAGTTAGTACTAACCAAGGCGTGAACTATAGGCCATAAGAGACCACGATCGGAAAAAGGGGCCTAAAATGTCACGCCCCTTTGTACTATGCTGAAGCTGTGTCTGCCTGTTACGCAATAACGGAAAAACTGCTGAACCGATTTTAATGAAATATTAACCAAAGATAATACTAACCGAGGCGGGAACTATAGGTCATAAAAGGCCGCAATTGAACAAAGGGGCGTAAAATGCCACGCCACTTTGTACAATAATGAAGCTATGTCTGTCTGTTGCGCAATAACGGAAAAACGGCTGAATTGATTTTAATGAAATTCTAACTAATGATAATATAACCGAGGCGGGAACTAGAGGTCATAAAAGGCCGCGTAAAATGCCTGTTACATAATTACTAAAAAAAGGTTTAACCAGTTTACCTGAAATTTTTACCAAATTTTGCCATAATATGTCATAATATCCCTCGATTTGCCATAATATTCCATAATACCCCTCGATTGGAAAAAGGGTCTTGAAACTCCATGTCCCTTTTGACTACGGTAAACCTATTTGCCTGTTTTTAAACGCGATCGGACAAAAGGGGCGTAACATGGCACGCCCTATTGAATTACATGGAATGATATCTTTGATATCCTTTTCCGCAACTACACTTAAACGGCTGATCCGATTTTATTGAAATTTTCACCACAGATAGTACTAACCGAGGAGGTACTATCTGTGGAATTATAGACCATAATAGAGTGCGATTGGTTAAAGGGACGTAACATGCCACTCCCATTTGCATTATATTAAACGTTATCTCAGCCCTTTCAGCAATCACTCAAAACGACTGAACCGATTTTAATGAAATTTCACCTCGGTACTTACTGAGCGCGAATGGACAAAGGGGGCTCTAAGAGAGTGCGATAAAATTCCACGATCCTTTGTACATTTCACACAGAAAGAAACTACCGAGGCGGGAACTATAAGCCTTAATAGAGTCGGAAAATCCTGATTTACGCTTAAACGTCAGAACCGAAAACAGAGGGGTCCAAGGGGGGTAAATTGCCACGATCCTTGGTGTTACATTTAAAGTTATTTCTCGCTATTCCGCAATTACGATAGTGCTAACTAAGGGGGAAATATAGACCATAAAATACCTCGATTTGACAAAGGGTGTAAAATGCCACGTCCGTTTGTAATATGCCGAAGCTATGTCTACCTGTTCCGCAATAAGGGAACAACGTCAGTGTTTATTTCACTGAAATTTTTACCACAGGCAGTGCTAACCGAGGGAACCTATAATACCTTTCGATTGGACAAAGAGGCGTAAAATCTCATCTGTAAATATATGTTAAGAGGGCCATAAAATATCATACAAGTCAATTTTTTTTCGTTTATTATTTTTTTGGGCATAAGTTAGCATTTTTGGAAGCCGCAGCCATTTATGAAAGACAATACTAGGTTTTATGTATACCAGTGGAAAGTCCTGCAGCAAAGGATTAAAGTGACTCATTTTATAAAAGTTTGTAGAACCCGTGCAACGGCGGGTACAAAGCAGCTATTATTTTATATTTTTTATGTTCTTACAAGGGAAGTATTCAAACCCTTATGAACCGATTTGTCTGAAAATTAAAATATATATAAAAGAGACAATTCTAAGGTTGGGGTGTCATGGCTTATCGGTGAGATCGGGGATTTAGGGGTTAAAAAAATGGGTAAAAAATGGCGAAATACTCTTTTTTTATTTTAAGCCATTTATTACTTACAAGGGAAGTCTCCCTAGTGTCACCCGCGGATCTTTATGGAATTGCTTTTATTTTGTAGATCAGAAAAAATTAAGGGATACGTATTTTTTTTTAGCGGCCCAAATTCATATTTAGGGGGTAAAAAGGAGGGGGGAAGACAAGGCAATTTTTCAGTTTTTTTCGATTATCTCCTATATTATGCAAATAAACCTTGTCATGTTACATACCAAATGAAAGGTTTTTGGAAAACCTATCTATGTGTGCTAAGAACGTGTCCAAACATGCACAACTTTTCCTCATATTTAGTAAAATACCAAACTTTAAGGACATTTTTGTTAATAAGTCAAAAAATATTAACTTCTTTGGCTCGTTGTTAGCACCACGAGATTGGTATTTTTAATACCTTTAATCTGATACCACATATGTCTATATAAATTTTGTTTAAATAGGCGTAAATCGTAAAAAACTGAAAAAGGTCAATTGCGCCCCATACAAATCGACCCCCCCCTAAATAAGTTTGGGCCGCTAAAAAAAATACGTGTCGAATTAATTTTGGTTCTTAACAACATATCCAAATTTCATGAAGATCGGAGGGTGACACCAGAGAGACTTCCCTTGTTAGGGGATTTATGATGTTTTCATACCTTTCCAACGGTTTAAAACAATCGTATATAACAGATAACAGATCTCTAGCAATAATTTGGCTTTTACAGATTGAAAAATATCAATTACTCGACGAGTTATAGCCAAAAAACCATATAAACAATATGCTGAAAATCGGCATTTGACTGCAAAGTTCGAAGGTCGATTAAAAAAAATTCGAACTAACATAAACAAACGCCGCGATACGGGTCTTCTAATTTAGCTTCTATTTTCACCCTTCACTCTCAGAATCGACCTAACTTTTGCTAACCTGAATTTGTTCCACAGTGTAATTATTGGTTGCCCACAACATTGTGGAAGTTATTTAAAGAATTTAAAGAGCTTTAGTTTTTACAAGTACATTTTGCAATATTTATATTTGATGCATAGTGCTAAATAAATTAAAGAAATAAATTTCCTATAAAAAAAAAAAAATATTTAATTGTCTTGCGTTTGTATGTGGGTTAAAGTCAAAAGTCAGGAAATTGTGCCAAAAATTTATATACCAATGTCAAAATATTTATTTAAAGTCCGGATGTTAAAACCAATATTTCAAACGCGGTTTTGGGTACCTTCTTGATTTAAATATAAAAAAAATATTGTTTAAATTACCATATATGTATTTAGATAACAAATGAAACCTCTAAATTTTTGGCACTAAAATCATGACATTTGCTGCATTTCCTTATCGTAGTAAAATGTGTGTATTAGGGTGGAGGCAATATATTGCCTCCTGTATGTGTGTAATTAAAGTGTAATTTTTTCTTCAACCTTTGACTTTCCCTAGTGTTCGGGCAAATTTTTAGTCAACTAGATCGAAAAGTTATGAGGTAAAAATTATAGGTCCATCGAATCAAATTAACCCATTGGGAGCGGCGATCTAAGTTTCAGATAATTGAAATTAAAAAAATATGCAAACTCCATAAATTAATTTAGCGGCTTCGCTAAATATTTTTTTGTGTAGCAGGATTCACGTGGATATATATTGCCATATTGTTGTTTTTTTTTTTTGGGTAGAAGGGCTATACGCATTCAGTTTTTATGGGGATTATTCAGTCATATTCTCCATAAAAAACAGACATAATCCCCATGGGTAATATGACCGTTTTGAAAGTGGTCATAGTCCCTATAACAAATATGCGGGATATGACCGCGATCTGTTCGGTCATAATCCCTATTTCCGTTATGGGGGTAATGTCCATGGGGGCTATGTCCGCCACCTAAAATTTTCTTATTTGTCTCAAATTAAGTTTTAATAAAAGTTTGTCTCAAGCTCTATGAAATATTTAGCGGAAAATAACACTGTGCTCGAGTTTGACACTTTTTTTTTAACAAGATGGATTTTTTTTAACACTACTGGTAAAGTTAATTCGAGTACGCTGAATTCAATGGTGCTAGCCGATTTTCGAAGTTAGCGCTCGTATTCTCGATATTCGCGATTTAAAACTATAATAAAAAGTACAATATTAAACTTTTGCGATCATTTTTAAATTTAAAACCATTCAAGTCTTTTAAAGTAACATAAAAAACCATAATACCGTGAATTTTTTCGCGAAAAACATTTTTTTTTCGCGAAAAATCTGTATTTTTGTGAAAAAATTGGTTCAATTGAAATATTCTGTTGACGTCACACACAAAACATCTGTAATGAAATAGAAACCAACTTCTGCTGTTAGTTTGTCAAGCAGAGCGATGGCCTAGATGGTAAAGTGCTTGCTTTGCAAACTGATGGAAAATTTCATGAACGTAGGTTCGATTCCAATCAAAGTTAAGTCTGTTGATGAAAAAACATATAGAAAAAACAGTCTTACAAAAATCAAACAATTAAAATCCAATGTAATTTTCTCCACTGAAGACGTAGAGGTGGCTACAGAAACCATGCTCTGGAATAAATCCAAATAAAAAATAATCTTTAGAAATACAATGTTTTCTTCTTCAATCACAAACCCTTAATAACAAACAGAAATGGCATACACCGATAAAAACACTAAAATACAGAATTGACAAAAATGTATGAAAATATATGTCGCCCTACCGGCAAGTAGTCTCAAATATACGCACTCATCTTTAACGTGTGTGAACAAATAATTCAGCGCTAAAATTGTTATGTGCAAAAACGAGACAAAGAGAGATTAAGGAATGTTGTTGTTTCTAAGGATCGTAATATTGTTTGTGTAAAATAAAAATCTTCTGTTGACGTCACAAACAAAACATCTGTAATGAAATATGAACCAACTTCTGCTGTTAGTTTGTCAAGCAGAGCGATGGCCTAGATGGTAAAGTGCTTGCTTTGCAAACTGATGTAAAATTTTATGAACGTGGGTTCGATTCCAATCAGAGTTAAGTCTGTTGATGAAAAAACATATAGAAAAAACAGTCTAACAAAAATCAAACAATTTAAATCCAATGTAATTTTCTCCCCTGAAGACGTAGAGGTGGCTACAGAAACCATGGTCTGGAATAAATCCACATTAAAAATAATCTTTAGAAATACAATGTTTTCTTTTTCAATCACAAACCCTTAAATATTTTTAGTTTGATTGAAATTTAAGACAGCCATCTGGTAAAGCTAGTTTGTGTACAATCCCATTGTAATATCACTTTTTCAAAGTTAGCGTATGGCATAGCGATATTTGCGAGTTAGTTTTATTTTTAAGTAAAAAAATATTTGTTTATATTATTTAGATAATTGCTGAATTTTTATCATCTAAACTCTATTGAATACACCAAAAAAAAAATTTATTCGCGGAAATTATTTTTCGCGAATTTTTTTTTGCGATTTTTTTTTTCAAAAATTTTTTTATATTGCTATTAATTTATGAAAATGAGTAGAATATGATACATTGTAGACAAAAATTTTTGGAAAAAAATTTTTTTGGAGAATTTTTTTCTCGCGGAGATTTTTTTTGTGGAAAAAAATTTTTTCGCTAAAAAAACAATGCATTTTCTAAATTTAAACTACTACTATTTAAAAACTATCCCAAAAGCATAAAAATTTAATTTTTGTAGTACCTAGGCTTTACAATTTTAAATCGCGAATTTCGCGAATACGAGCGCTAACTTCAAAAAACGGCTAGCACCATTGAATTCAGCGTAATCGAATTAGCTTTACCAGCAGGGTGCCCAGCTTGTTAATTTTTGCGACTAGCACAGTGAAATTTACACATTTCTTGATTGTAGGAAAATTCCGCCATTTTTAGAAATTTTTTGACAAAATTCAAGTCGCGATATCTCGAAAACCGCTCGACCGATTTCAGAAATTTTTTGATTTATGTCAAAATTAACAAAAAAATGTCTCACAGGATAATTTATTTTTATTTTTTTATTTTTCAAAAATCCAAAATATTTTTAGAAATTTTCCACAAATCCATAACTTTGATTAAAGGATGCCATGGTTTAAAATTATTGGATTTCGCTCAAATTAAGTTTAAATGAAGGACTGTCTCTTGCTTTATAAAAGCTCAAAGGAAAGCAATTTAGAGATTTTCTTAAAAAATTTAAATGAAAATTACGGGGTTTCAACGATTGATTATGGTAGAGGAGACCAAAAAAAAACCTGTGTTGGCGTTTTGAAAGATTAAATCGGATTTTTATTTTAGAGGCGGTTAAAGTTTCCCAGCTTTGGTCTGTTCTGGCAGCATATCTGTATATAAAACTATGGTTTCTTTACATCTGAGGTGGAGGGTATGTTCAGGTGTAGGGTATGTTTGTAGAAAATAGTATGGTAAATATTTTTGTGGAACATACTAACCCTCTAACTCCCTCTCATAACGGTATTTTTTGGTTCTACTCTAACAAGTCGTAAAAAACACCGCGAAAAACACCCCGAAAATCGTCGGAGCCTCGTAAGTTTTTTTAGTGCTGTGTAATCAAAAAAAGTGTGTTTTGCTACACAAAAAATGTCAGTCTAGTGTGTGAGAAAATGAATTTCATTTATTAAAGAAGATAAAATAAAAAAAAAAAATTGACAAATAAATCATTCTAACCAAAAGACTGTATTTTTCTTCCCTTGTAAAAATTGATTTGATCTTATCAGATCTACCGTGATCTGATAATATCCCAGCAAAAAAAGAGCTTACCATTCACTACAAAATTCACCACAACTTATGAACCAGATGTACTTCTTCTTCAGCTGAAACACTGATGAATTTTATATGGGCGTGACACACAATATCACTAGTGTTTAGTATGTACATATATATTAACATCTTTATCACAACTTCTGAAGTAGTGATCGGGATGTTAATATAACTTGACCTTTTGGAAGTGCTTTTTTCATCACTTCTTTAGAAGTAAGTATATATTTCTTGGCATTTTGGATGTGATTATGTAATTTTTATATGGTGATTTAGAAGTGATTTTTTCATCACTTCTTGATAAGTACATATTTCATGACTTTTTGGGATTGATTTTAAGATTTTTTTTTTTTAGTATTTACACTAATAATAATTAAAACCAAAACGATATTTTTAACAATGTATAATATTTATTATGTAATATTTAGACTTGAAATTGTTAAGATTAAATCGATGTTTTTAATAATTTAGTTTAGCTAATAGGAATTATTAATTAAATGTGGATGTATATATTTTTCTAATAGTTTTTCATGCGCTTAATCCGAATCTGGCCTTAGAAGTGATTTATCTTTTTTTGAGATATTTAGATTTTCGATTGACAGTACTGCATTAACTCAGATATTCGCAATGTTCGGGACCTTATAAAACCGAGAATTATTTTATGATGTATAATTAGTTTAGCACATCTAAAAATACTTCACTTATTCTTCAAATTACTTTTGCAATCCTTAAGATATCTTTTTTCATTACGGAGATATCGACCGATAAAATTATTGCAATTTCGGCCCTAAAAAATAAAAGAAAACAAATTTGAAAACCAACCAATTTGTCTTGTTGATATATAATAGTACCGAATTCGAAACTCTATTAGAGGTGCATCTAAGCCCGGCATCAATTTGGGTATCAATTTTAGGGTAAATTTTCAGGGTGCCATACAAAAAATCTTTATTTGGGCTAACATTATAGAGCTTTGCCATATCGGATAAAGATTTATTTTAAATAAAATTAATAAAATTCTTAAAAGTACATAGAGTTCTTAGTTTTATATTCAATTAAAATTTTTATTATTCGGTTAACCGAATAATTCAAATTTATCCGATTATTAACCGATTAAATCTCAACCCCGCACTCAGAAAATTATGTAAGTTACTACATGTTAGTTATTTGTATATTTTACAGTAGTTAGTTGTTTTCAACTACAAAGTCAGTTGTTTTTGTATGAAAAGTATCAAACAACTATTTCTGTTAGTTATTTTAAGTCGTTTTTTTGAACAACTAACAAAAAAGTACTGTGATGTAGTAACAGTTATTTAAAGTAGTTAATTTTATTTATTTTATCTCTGAAAAGTTTTAAAGTTTTTTTCCAAAAAAAAAAAAATTTCGTTATTTTTATTTTTCACAACTTTTTTTTAAAAAAAAACTTGGAAAAAATTTGGTCTTCAATTTTTTTTCTGAAAAATATTTTGAAAAAAAAAATTATATATTGATTTTTTTATTTTTACTACATTTTAGTTGTTTTGACTACAAATGTAAGTAGTTTTTACTACATAAGTCAGTTGTTTTTTGTCAGATAAAATAACTAACATTGTTAGTTGATTTAACTGAAAAAGTAGTTGACCCCAAAACAACTTACAAAGTAGTTATTTTAACTGACATTTTCAGTTGATTTTACTAACATAATTTTTTAAGTGCGATTAATTATTTGCCCGATTAGCCGATTTAACCAAAACCTCGATTAATTGAATACCCTAATGTTTAGAAGAGTTTTTAGTCATTTTGTGGCTATAATTCAGCCCTTTTTTAAAGGCTACCACCTTTTTTTGGTTATCTTTTTTAGCCCTTTAAGCACTTTTTAAGTCATTTGATTTTTACCATAATCTGGAAACTTTTTATTGTTTTTTTTGTACATAATTTACAAAACAACTCCAAAAATTATAAAAAAAAAATGTTTTTATACATGTAGTTAAAAAAAACATCGAATAAATAAAATGAAGAGATAAAAAAAAGTAATTCTCTCATTTTAAATCAGATATCGTATATTATCTTTTTAGCACTTCTTGAGTCATTTGGTAATTTTAACAAAAATCTGGAAACTGTATTTTTTTATAACATAATTTACATAACAAATTCGCTTTTGCGGCATATCAAGTTAATTCATTTATAAAATTTAACTTTTTATTAAATCAGATAAAATTATAAAAAAAAATATTCAACAAAACAAATCCAATACTTAAGTGCCACAAATTTGTACTTTTCAATTGCATTTGTAAACACATATGAAAATGGTACTTCTAAATCATTGAGGAAAGAACTGGTGAAAGTTGTTATTATTGGCATTTTTTTAGCAGTTTTGGAAGTGCTTATAAAAGTACTTCTTATGGAATATGAAGATCGGCACATATAGCTACTATGTATGTAGTGAATCACTTATTCTTTTTGCACCACTTCGATTTTTTTTTGCTGGGATATGATAACATCTCATTGTATATAATTGTATCTGATCAGGTATTATTTTTGTAAAATTTCTGCCAAATTTTGGCCAAATCTGAGATATAATTAGATCTCGATTTTTGTCATTTAAGATATAATTATATACAATCAGAAACGATCATATATAAAGATATATAAACAGATTAAATAAGATTTAATCCTTTTTAACACAGGTTAATTAAAATTAAAAAATTTTTGTTTATTTCACCACATTTTCACGATTTAGAAATGATTAGCTTTTTTTAATTAAAAAATTTTAAATTTCTGCTGAATTATGTGCCACCCTAGCATTTCTCACTATTATAATACAATTCAATTTGCAAATTTATTGAAGTTGCCATAGCCACCAACCACCACCGATTTATAAATGTCATTGCAAATGCCATTAATGTTTATTTAACAAGACGTATGAGTATTAAGCAAATAATTAAATATCACTCATACGCCTCAAATGACACATTTGACAATTAATACATGAATGTGTTTCCCAGAAATCAATTCATTAAATTACACCGCTCAACAAATCGAAAGTTTTTGGCTCCGGTTTGAAGTTTCATATAAAATTTTAAAAGATTTTGACTCGCTGATTCCAAATCTGTGCTCCAAATTTTTCCATCACGTCTAGAATTTTAATTATTCGCGGTTGAAAATGCGAAAAAACGCGATTTTTTGCTTTTTTCGAAAGCCTGCACAGCAGCCACTGGGTGGAATAAAAATCTGGTATAAAGCGTTAGAGTAGAATTGAACTATGATCTCAAATTTATGATCAAAAAAATTTGAAGTTGTTGCACTATTATTGGCCAAACATGCATTTTAAAAAAACACTGTGAAAAAAATTAGAAAAAACACCATTTTTAAAAGGCTCTAAAACAAAAACCAGATGATCAATCTTTACTGTGATGAGCTCATAATTGAGGCAAAAGTTCATTCTTTCTTATAGGCTTTTAAACCCATTAAAGATATCTTCCGGTTTTTACGAAAAATAACACAGAAAACTTGAATTTGTAAAATATTTATTTTTTTTAGTTTTTCTTTGAAAAATATCAAAAAAAACTAAGGTATCTACCTTACCTTTTTTACAAAAATGGTAATTTTAAAAGTATCATTTTAAAATTGAAGTTTAACCCAACCAAACGCAATAATTTGAAAAAAATTGTGTTCTATGTTGGAGACCATAGACAAATTATACTTTTGCGCTTTATACCAGATTTGTATTCCACTGAATGGCTGCTGTGCAGGCTTTTAAATAATGCAAAAATAGTCCTTTTTCGCATTTTCAACAGTGAGTAAATAAAAATCTGGACGTGATGGGAAAATTTGGAGAACAGATTTGGAATCAGGAGATCAAAGTCTTCTAAAATTGATCATCAGAATTCAAACCGGAAAATGAGTGTTGAGCGGTGTTATCAATTGGTTACAATTTATTCAAGCATCATAAATAACACTTGTTTATAGAGATTTTAATCTACGATAATGAATCTGAAAATGATGTTAAAAAGTACAAATAATTTTTCAATGAAAAAAATGCAACATACTACATTCTGCATTTATTTTCCATGTAAAATATTGCGCTAAGTCTTGTAAAAATTTGAAAAATTAGCAATATCTCGAAAACTGTTCTACTTTTGCACTTAGGAGTTCATTTCCGGACTCAGCGCGAGTTTTTACTTGAAAAAAAAAAAATCAAAATATCGTGGATTGCATTTTTTTTTTAAATTTGTAAGCTAGTGTAATGAATAAAAAAAGTGAAAAAACTAATCCAAAACAAGTAAAAAGTTACCTACGGCCCAGCCGAATGTATGAATACATTCTACAATGTAAAAAAGTTATTGTAAAAAAATTTACCTGAAAAAAAGTACCGAGTTAAAACACCTCAATTCAACCGAAAAAAGTAGCATTTTTGACCTTACCCCTTTCGAATTTTATGAAACTTGGAATATAGTTGGGCCCTTACAAAAAAATCATAGTGCCAAAATTTTGGACTTCTGGTAGTTTTTCTTCCCGAGATATGGGGTCTTGAAAATTGGCAAAATCGTATATATTTGACAAAAGTGTTCTGATAGAAATAAAGATAACTCGAAAACTAATAAAAATACAGGTTTCAGTCAGGTTGCAAATAATAGGTAATGAGACAGCCTTTAAAATGGCGTTCCCCAAGATTTATTTTGAAAAAGGTCAAAGGTCATTGGTTTTAACCTTAATTTTTGGAGAGCTATATCTCAAAAAGCGATATTTTTAAAATTTTGGAAAAAATATATGTTATTAAGGGTCACCTATAGTACTTAAGTTTAAATTTTCAGGATGGAGACTTCATTGGAACTTTTAATATTACTAGAAACATAGTGACAGGAAATAAAAAGTGGTGTAATTTCCCTTAGAAAAAAAAAACTTTTTTTTTTGTCTTTGAGATTCTGGAACCAAAGTTCACTTTTCTGAATGTTTTTGACGTGCTGAGTCCATTTATGACCTTAGAACTGGCCTATCGCTATTAGTTTTCGAGATATCTGCACATAAAAGTGTAAAAATTGCTGAAATGCTATTGCTGTATTTTTTGAACATTTAGGTGCATATATCTTGAAAAGTAATGGCGATAGGCCAGTTCAAAGGTCATATTTGGACTCAGCACGTCGAAAACATTCAGAAAAATGAATTTTGGTACCAGAATTTCAAAGACAAAAAAAAAAAATATTTTTTTTTTCTAAGGGAAATTACACCGCTTTTTCTTTCCTGTCACAATGTTTCTATTAATATTAAAAGTTCCAATGAAGTCTCCATCCTGAAAATTTAAATTTAAGTAGTATAGGTGATTGTTAACAACATATATTTTTTTCAAAATTTTAAAAATATCGGTTTTTGAGATATAGCTCTCCAAAAATTAAGGTTAAAACCAATGACCTTTGACCTTTTACAAAAAAAAATCCTGGGGAAAACCATTTTAAAGGCTGTCTCATTACCTATTATTTGAAGCCTTAATGAGATCTGTATTATTATTACTTTTTGAGATATCTTTATTTATGTCATAACACTTTTGTCAAATATATACGATTTTGTTAATTTTCAAGACCGCATATCTCGAATACTGGAATGACCAGAAGCCTGAAAAATTGGCAAAATCTCTTTTTTGTTAAAGTATACCCCAGTACTTAATTTCATTAAATTTGGAGAGGGTGCGGTCAACTCGTCGGTTGAATTGAGGTGTTTTAGCTCTACTGTTGAACAAATTTTTGTGAACAAATTAGTAAAAAATTGGTAAGAAAAATTGTTTCTACTTGTGAAAATATAATTCAGTATTTAGTTCTGTTCGCATATGTCAGTCGACTAGCAGCCGAATCAAAGCCTTTTGTATTTTTTGGTTATTTGTGTAACATATTTACAGTGAATACCAAGGAAAGGACTTTCATGCAGAGGAAATATATGATTCTGCCAACCACAATTTAAGAGCGTCAAATTACACTGTAGAATAAATTCAGGTTAGCAAAAGTTAGGTCGATTCTGAGAGTGAGGGGTGAAAATAGAGGCTAAATAAGAAGACCCGTGTTGCGGCGTTTGTTTATGTTAGTTCGATTTTTTTTTAATCGACCTTCGAACTTTGCAGTCAAATGCCTATTTTCAGCATATTGTTTATACACTCAAAATATTTTGTAGGCAAAAACAAAAGAAAAACACACTTAAAACAAGTGAATAAACAATTGAAAACCATCCCAGTAATTATTCATTTATTTTAACAAACAGCAACATTTATTTTTTACTGTTGACAAAATTTTCTAAAATAAATAACATTAAACATTAAAAAATTACGGTTTTTTCACTCTTTTTTACTAACATATTCAAAAAAAAATAAACTACGAAAACATTAAAAATTAATGATAGTTCTGTTATTTTTACCAACAAATTCCAAAAAAATAACCTACGAAAACATTAAAAATTAATGATTTCGTAGGTTATTTTATACAATTTTCTATTGAAATATTTTTTTAAAAATTTTTAATAAAATTTTGGGGAATCGATCCCGCAACCAACTACATTCTGGCCAGACACTCTACCCATCGTGCCAAAGTCACTTGATACAAACATGTTTTTATATTTCTATAAATAATTTTTTGATTTTTTTTTCTACAAAAAATTTACTGACTTGTGTAGGTAAAAACTAATGATATTTCATTAAAAAATACCAACAATTTAAAAAAAAACTGACTTACACAAATCATTAAAAGTTTAAAGAATAATCAGTAGTTTTTACTTACAGAACAAAAATAAATGACTTTAAAGATTAAATGTTAATGAAAGTCTTTATTTTTTAGTGTGTTATTTTTGAAACAAAGGACAGAAGAAGTCATTAATAAAAACTGAACATCAAACAAATGTTTTTGCTTTTAAAAACGACTAAACGGAAAACTTTTTAAATAAACTACAAACAGTTAATGACATAATTTTTTGAGTGTATGGTTTTTTGGCTATAACTCGTCGACTAATTGATATTTTTTCAATCTGTAAAAGCCAAATTATTGCTAGAAACCTGTCCAACAATTAAAATTTCTTAAAAAATTGATTTAGAAAATTTTTGTTGTGCTTATGAAGCAAAATGTTTGAAAAATAATTTTTTTCATGCTTTTTGAAAATATGTATTTTGCTTCATAAGCACCACAAAAATTTTCTAAATCAATTTTTTAAAAAATTTTAATTGTTGGACAGGTCTCTAGAAATAATTTGCCTTTTACAGATTGCAAAAATACAGGTCTTCTAATTTAGCCTCTATTTTCACCCCTCACTCTCAGAATCCACCTAACTTTTGCTAACCTGAATTTGTTTCGCAGTGTTATCATTGAAAATTTTATCACAACTTGTTTGTAGCAACCTTAACATTTTTGTATTTTGGCCTCCAAAATACGAATCTGTCATCAGAAAAGTTTTTTAAAACCGACTTTTCGAGATATAGGCATTTTACTTTTTTGTGGACCAAACCCTCAAAACCGAAAATTTTTAATATTGAAAAAGTGTATGTTAAATTTATTCATATTTTATTTTATTCGAATTCCCAATAAAATCGCCTAATTTTTGTGGACCAAGCCCTTAAACCGACAATTTTCTTAATATTGGAAGAGTGTATGTTAAAGTTATTCATACATTTTTTTATTCGAACTCCCGATAAAGTTACTTAACTTTTGCAAGAAATACGAACTCGATACGATCAGGGATACCATCAGTATATTAAAAGGAATTTTAAAACCTCCTTTTTCGGTTTTATCCTTAAGTATCCAAATTTTGCCAGAAATTTCTTGTTCAAAGCAGAGATGTAAAGAAGACACTATAATAAAGAGATCCTGGGGGTAATTGTGTATTTCGATTCCAAAAGATAAGCTATTCGAACGACATTTTCGTTTCCAATTTAAAGCACCCAAAATAGTTTTTTTTCGAGCAAAAATCTTTTGGCAAGTTTATCCCTTCATTCTAAAAATAAATAAAAAAATATTTTTTTCGTAGGGAATAACATTTTACAAAGGATCAACATTTTCAGAATTCGAACAGTTTCTTTTGAATCGAGTTACACAATAAACCCGCTGGGGCTAAAATCCAAAATCCAATTAATATATTCAGAATTTTTTGCACATGAAATAAAATTGTCGGTTTTGAGTATTCGCAGAGTACTATTTAAATAACACAAATAAAATTTGAGTTTTAAATATTGAAAATATCGGCATTTTTCGCCTTAGTACCTTTATTTCAATATTTATGCAAATTTAATGAAACACAGTGAAGTCTTTAAATTTTTTTTTTTTTTTTATAGATTTTTGTATGGGCTATCGATTAAAAATTTTTAAATTTTTAAAATTTAAACTTAAACTTTATTTATCAAAAAACATGACACAATTTAAATTTTTTCTTGCATGTTCAAAAAAATACCCAGCAAAAAAAGAGCTTACCATTTACTACAAAATTCACCACAACTTATGAACCAGATGTACTTCTTCTTCAACTGAAACATTGATGAATTTAATATGGGCGTGACACACAAAGTATGTTCTTTTAATCGCCACTGTTCAGTGGCGAAAGATTGACAATTAAGTATAACATATATCACTAGTGCTTTTATCACAACTTCTGAAGTAGTGATCCGGATGTTAATATAACTTGACCTTTTGGAAGCACTTTTTTCATCACTTCTTTAGAAGTACATATTTCTTGGCATTTTGGGTGTGATTATGTCATTTTTATTTGGTGATTTAGAACTTCTAAATTAGAAGTTCTTTTTTCACTTATTTTTGTAAGATTGATTGAAAGTGTACTTTTTTTGTAATATTTACACTAAAAACACTGTTCGACAGCAAAAACCTTCCAGTGAAATTTCTAACTGGTCCACAGTGGGAAAAAACACCAATCTGGCAGGAAAAAAATCATATCTTCTAAACTATCGGTCTGATCCGATAACAATACTTGGAGATTTTATAGCTAAGGATATGAGCTTTTTGTATAATTAATAATAATAAACTGTTTTTCAATACAGGGTACCCCAAAAGGTTTTATATACGACTACCTCAGGAGTATTTTTTTTTGTACTTGTTAGCTGTGGAAAATTATGTTTAAAATAAGAATTTTATACTTTTTGAAAGGTAAATGGGGTTATTAAATATTGTAAGTGAAATCTGATAACATTTGGACATATACCCTACATCCAGCATATAACTAAAATAGGAGTCCTAGCACCTGATTGCATAAGCATATACGAATTTTTAGTTAACCTTTTGTCAATGTATAGTGCCATTGCCTCTTCCGGTGTGTATTATGTCGGTGCTTCAGAGGGGTAAAATACGGTTATTTTCATCTTTGTAGCCCTTTTTGGAGTTTTTTTTAATTTCATCTAGTAATTGGGCCGCATCTCTCTTTCCAGATTTGTACAGGCTTACTTTCGTAGCGACCAATAGTTATTCCTTGATGTTATCTTGTACAAGATCCGAAACACGACTCCTCTTGGATTTTTTGTCGTTTCCAAAAAAGTCTTCAAAGGACGCCCTCAAGGTTGTGAAGGTCCTGGTTCTTCGTCTTCTACTAGAAAATCTATATTTTCATTCAACCATATATTGTAATGATTTTCAAAACTATATAAATTGCGAGAAACACTGGCCCATCTACATTTAAATTTACTACATAAATCTCGAACACTAACAGTTAGTTTTTTATAGCTATCATTCTCGTTGCAGATGTTATTTCCAAGTTTGGACAAGATATAATTGATAACTGCTGAGTTCCGATCAGAAGCACTGTCGCATTTACGCCAAACTTCAAATATCTCTCTCCGTTGAAATGACATGTCAAACAAATTTAAAAAAACCAAAGAGTATATTAACCAATTCAAATGATAGTATTAAATTTATTATTATTTATAACAATATTTTTATTAAGACTTTTTTCACCAATAGAATGCGACTTAAATCGGTTATTTAAAAATCATAAAATCAAAAATAATTTTAATTCAGCACGAACTTTTTTCAAGATTTTGACGCTCTACTATGTTAAAAACAAATTACTAACAATCCCTCGCGATTCTCAACATATACGTGAGTCGCGTTCATCGCTGCCTAGGTTTAGAATTATAATTATTGAAAAACCAATATTACAAAAATAATTTTAAAAAATCGCTACGCAGGCCTACGCAGCTAATTTTTTGAATAGTAATACTTCATTATATGTAGAATAATCTATAATTACCCAGTAAAAACTTGGTAATAAGTCCCCATTACCGCCTGCATTCTATGTAATGAGGACTCGTTACCTGCTCGATTACTTCTTGTTAACAAATAATGAGTTACCGATAACCTCATATAGAACCGGTTACTTTTTATTAAAAAATAATGAGTTACCGATAACCTAATACAGGACCGATTACTTCTTGTTAACAAATAATGAGTTACCGATAACCTCATACAGAACCGGTTACTGGTAAATACGATTTAAAATATTTGATAAGTTGTCCAAATATTTTTTTTTATTAAAATTAAAAAATGATAAGAAAATTTAGAAAGAACTTGCACATTTAGCTTAAAAAAGATTAACATTTCTCTACTTTTTCTAATAAAACTTCGTTAACAGAAATTTGAATTCAGGAATTCTGATTAAAATTGGGAACAGGCAAAGGGTATGCAGCAGCTAAAAGTTATAAAGTTGTTCACTTGGCTTTTTTGTGGGCTCAAAAATTGGACCAACATTTTCTATTTGTATACAAAAATTTCACTAATACTATCACATATTTAAATTGGAATAATAAGAAAATCTAATATGAATCACTAATACTGTCGCATTTTAGAACATTTTGTGACAAAAAATGTTGGTCCGAGATTTGAGATTTCTCCAAAAATTGAATAAGTCTCCACTGCCATCTCTTTCTTTATACTCTTTGGGAACAGGCAAATTAAAGTTTAGAAAACCAAATTGATATTTAAAAACCTGGATCTAGATGACACTTGATAGTGATTTGTGAGCCTTAATTAGTCTTTACATAACTTCTATTGAAGTTTACTGAATTTTAATTGGCTTTTTCTAAATTGTAATTGTTTTTCTAGAAATTTTGGGGCGTTTTCCAAATTTTAATTTAACTCATTTGTTTGCCTTGTTGTTTAAAATATGTTAAAACCGGTTAAAAGGTAAAAAACCATCATAGACAGTATTTCCCTTAAAAACTTTCTCACTCTTATATAGACTAAAAATTTAAGATGGTGTTTAATGCGGTTTCCATGGGCTGAGCAGCAGTCGCTTCTGTAAATTTGTTATTGGTCCTGCCCTAAGTAGCCAAATGTCCCTTTCTACGATGTTCCAAGATATATTTTCGGTCCTTTTATTATTTGAATTTTTCAATCGAAACATTTGGAGGGATGGATATCAACGTAAACATTGGTTCCGTTGGCTTTTCTTACATTTAGATTGTAGAAATGTTCCCGCTTGGTTGCTCTTGAAATAACCGCGTTTAATATGAACTTTATCATCCTGACGAATAGGCATGAAGCCAACATTTTACTTTTGACGCAATTCCTTACTGAGGGAAGACGGCCAATTTTTAGGACTAATTTATGCTGCTATTTGGTAGCATTTTTGTAAGGAGTGGGCAACGAGCTATTTTTGGGCTACTGGTAGCTACTTATTTTTAGGACTAATGTATGCTGTTATTTGGTAGCATTTTTGTAAGGAGTGGGTAACGAGTTATTTTTGGGCTACTTGTAGCTCATTATTTGTGGTACTAATGTATGTAGTTTTTCAGTAGCATTCTCGTAAGCGAGTGGGTATGCGGTCATTACTCCAATGACATCGCCATGTTAAAATAATGAGTGTTTCACCAACCTAGTAACTAGATACCACCGTCTATTTTAAGGCGAAAACCCCATTACTTGGTAATAGAAGTTTTTACTGGGTAAAGATTAAGCAGCATCTGGCAGCGTTTTTTTTGTAGCTCCATAAGAATTTAAACAAGTTAAAAAAAAAAACGTTGTTTATGTAATTCGTTACGGGGGAGCCTTCGCAAAACAGATAACGTATGGAAATTTATACATAATATACCTAATAGCACCCTTTAAAAGAAATCAAACACTTAGTAGGTAACGGCTTACCCCTTCCGATACACGGCGATGACCAGTTTACTATTATAAACATCTAACTGTGAGAGCCCAATAAATTGTCAACATTTGATAGTGTGTAATTCCCTAATGGGTTAACTAAACTTTAAGTTCTTAACGGATTAAAACGCAGTCACTATCCCACTTTAAAATCGCATTATAACTTTGTTAAAATCTGTTAGTTATATTTTGAATTATTTCCCGCTAGATTCGCAATTTTTCCCACTGTGTGGTCCTTATAAATTTTGGTCTCCTGCTTCCAAGATTGAGGTATTCGCTGTTTAAAAGTACAAAAAGCACTTTTAGGGTCCACTGTTACGTATTCTTATGTTGCTTCCACGAAATAGGACTTGATTTCATATAAAATGGACCTCATGATTCCAAAACTGCAATCCACAATTTTCAAGAATGCTCTGTTTTTGAGATATTCGCGTTTGAAAATTTTAGTGTGATTTATAAAGAATATAAGTGCATAACAGTAGAGTTTGAGTTTTTCAAACGCCAATATTTCAAAAACAGTACGCGATAGAAAAATTTGGATGCCAGATTTGGAATAAAGATGCCTTATTTTTACTAAATCGAGTTCTATTGCGTTTGAGCAACTTAAGAATACGTTACAGAGGAGACCCAAATATTTCAATATTAAAACGCGAATATCTTAAAAACCTTACGTGATAGAAAAATTAATTTCATTGATAACACAGGGCAACACTTTTTTCCCCGGGTTCTGATAGCTAATTTTGGGTAATTGGGGTACGCTGATTTCAAATCTGGCTATAATTTTTTGGGTCAGCTTTTGTTTTTGAGATATAGCCTAAGGAATTTTTGAAAATAGGCTATTTTTGGCATGTTTGTGAGTTCATAGCCCTGTTTTTTGCAGACCGGATTAAGATTTGAATTAACTTTATTTAGTTAAAAAATGGGTCAAATCAAGTCCAGAATTTTTTTTATAATTTTTTTCTGAAATTACATACAATTAGTAAATATAAACAGAAAAACAAATTAAGCTTTGTCCAAAATGCAAAGAATGAAAAATATATTTAGTTAAATCCTAGGATTAACTCAAATTTATTTAAACCGTTTTACATTTTTGACAACGCTTAATTTTTTTCCCTGTTTATATTAACTAATTGGGTGTAAATTCAGAAAAAAAATATAAAAAGAATTTCTGATTTGACACATTTTTTTAACTAAATAGAGTTAATCCTAATCTTAATCCGGTCTGCAAAAACCAGGTCTCATATTTACCAACACTTGTCTTATATCCAAAAAGTGAATGACGATTTTAGATATGTTGGATATGCTGATTCCAAAAATGCTCTTACTTCTGTTGAGTCATCTTTAGTTTTGGAGATATCGTTAAAATAAAATTTTTAAATTTATGCCCTCTTTAATTTTGTCTGAATATTTATGCCCTTTTTAATAACTCAAAAACTGAAGCTGTCAGAAAAAAACGAATAAATTTTACGAATAAAATGTATGTCCTCTTTAATTTTGTCTGTATATTTATGCCCTTTTTAATAACTCGAAAACTGAAGCTGTCAGAAAAAAACGAATACCAGTTTTGGAATCCTCGCATCCAATTTAGTTAAATTCGTGTTTAAAACTGAAGCTCTAAATAAGTTTTGGAAGTTAAAGCCAAGCAAAATTGGTAAAATACGTATTTTTTCGACTCTTTAACTTGATGGAAAAAATTGGGTAACAGATTCGGAATCAGCACACTAAAATCCATATAAATCAGTTGTCAAAGGTCAGACAAATTGAAAAAGTTCAACTTTTGTCAACCTGTGTAATCTAACGTATATACTTCGAATTAAAAAAGGAGTAATTATAGAGATCACAAAACTACAAAAATTCACGGCGAATTGATTCACAAGTTTGTTTTGACCACAAGCCTATACCTCAATTTTCTAAAAAGCTTAAACAATCTTTAATAATGTGATGTAGCAACATCCGCTTTAGTTCGTAAATGTATTTATTAAATTTAGGACCAACTTTTTTTGATATAAGCTATGAAATTTGAAAAATTTATCAATAATCGATTTTCGTCTTTTCAATTTTTTAAGCTCTAAATAAAGAGAAATGAAATGCCATTACCAAATTTTGTCACCATTTTTGCAAAACCTAAATCTATTTGAAGCTGGACGTAGAAAAAATTGCATACTTCGTGTATCACCCTCATTCTAATTGTTGCTAATTTTGTCACCATTTTTGCAAAACCTAAATCTATTTGAAGCTGGACGTAGAAAAAATTGCATACTTCGTGTATCCCCCTCATTCTAATTGTTGCAGTTGAAAAAGAAGTTCATATGTTGTGGTGATTTGATTTGATTCCTAAGAACATATGAAAGACGTACTTCAAAATCATTAAGTAAAGAACTGGTGAAAGATGTTTTTATTGTTACTTTGTAGCATTTTTGGAAGTGATTTTAAAAGTACTTCCTACGGAATATGAAGTTCGGCACCTATCGCTACTTTGTATGTAGTGAAACTACTAATTCTTTTTGAACCACTTCGTTTATTTTTTGCTGGGTAGTTATGCATATATCTATCAGTTCTGAAATTTTCAGAGATGTGTTTTGCCTTGTTTTCGAGAAAAAAAAAATTGAATTTTGCACTGTTCTTATATTTTACAATAATGGGGTATATTATGTGTGCGTATAAGTAATATTAACTCTTAGAAACATATAAAATAGTGATGGCATTGTGAGTGAGTTTTTTTTGGCGATCACGCACGCTCACGAAGGATAAATTTTAATCACGCACGATTTTTTATTTTCCTCACGGTCTTGCACGCTCACGTGAGTAGAAAAAAAAATAGTCACGGGCATGATACTCACGTGAGCGTGACTGAGCCCAAGCCAAATAACAGATCGTGCGTGATGAAAAGATTTTCATCGTGAGTGTGCGTGATCGTAAACAAAAGCTCACCCACGATCACATCTCTATTTTAAATGTTTTTTAAGAGTTAGTATTAGTCATACGCATTTTAATACTAAAGTACAAAAAAAAGATAACTTTTGCGATAATTTTTAAAATAAAACTATCCAGCTATGTTAAACTAACACAACAAACAATAACATTTTGAACAAAAAATAATTTTCGCGAAAAATCTTTTTTTCGTAAAAAAAACTGGTTCAACCCAATTATTTTTAGTTTGTTTTGAATTTACGACACTTATCTGGTAAATCAAACTTGTGTACACTAACATAGATCCTATTGCATTATCTTTTTTTTTTTAAAAGTTTGCGTATGTAATAGTGATATTCGCGGTTAATTTTTTTTTAGTATAAAAAACAAATTTTTTATATTATTTCGAATTTCAATCATCTAAACTCTATTGAATATACAAAACAATGTTTGTACTGTAAATTTTATTAGCGAAATTTGTTTTTCGCGAATTTTTTTTTGCATTTTTTTTTATTTTGATATTAATTTATGAAAATGTGTAGAATACGACACATTACAGACACGAAATTCTTCGATTTTTTTTTTTCGCGGAATCTGTTTTTTTCGCGAAATATTTTTTTCGTGAAAATATTACAATGAATTTTTTAAATTTAAAAACTATCGCAAAGCATTAAAATTTAATTTTTGTAGTACTTTAGCTCTACAATTTTAAATCGCGAATATCGCGAATACGAGCATTAACTTCGAAAAACTGCTAGCGCCATTGAATTAAGCGTACCCGAATTAGCTTTAACAGTAGGGTGCCCAACTTGTTAATTTTTGCAACTAGCACAGTGTTATTAAATAGA